>CM023451.1:201807630-202008391 GCA_013339765.2 Haemaphysalis longicornis | reverse complement strand
CACTGCGCGGGATATACAAGTGGTCAATCGGCCGTCGGCAAGTCTACTTTTTGCCGGCAATTCACGAAGACTGCGTCCGATGTCAACGGTGGTTTCTGCGACATAGTTGAACTCGGATATTGCGCCTGCCAGTCAGCGAACCTTGGGCTGCAAACGAGGGCGTCTACAGTGTACATAAGGAGCACCGCATCACAAGACCATCGGGCGTGGAACCGGCGCAATGGCAGCGTCTCTCACGCATGTGTTGATCATTACGCAGTATTGAACAGCGGTGCCTCGTATCTCTCCGCATCTGACAAGCCCCTGCGCGGGATATAAGTGGTCATCGGCCGTCGGCAAGTCTACTTTTTGCCGGCAATTCACGAAGACGCGTCCGATGTCAACGGTGGTTTCTGCGACCATAGTTGAACTCGGATATTGCCCGCTACCAGTCAGCGAACCTTGGGCTGCAAACGAGGGCGTCTACAGTGTACATAAAGAGCACCGCAACACAAGATCATCGGGCATGGAACCGGCGCAATGGCAGCGTCTCTCACGCATGTGTTGATCATTACCAGGTATTGAACAGCGGTGCCTCGTATCTCTCCGCATCTACAAGCCCACTGCGCGGGATATAAAGTGTCATCGGCCGTCGCAAGTCTCTTTTTGCCGCAATTCACGAAGACTGCGTCCGATGTCAACGGGGTTTCTGCGACATAGTTGAACTCGGATATTGCCCGCTGCCAGTCAGCGAACCTTGGGCTGCAAACACGGGGCGTCTACAGTGTACATAAGGAGCACCGCATCACAAGACCATCGGGCGTGGAACCGCGCAATGGCAGCGTCTCTCACGCATGTGTGATCATTACGCAGGTATTGAACAGCGGTGCCTCGTATCTCTCCGCATCTGAAAGCCACTGCGCCGGGATATACAAGTGGTCATCGGCCGTCGGCAAGTCTACTTTTTGCCGGCAATTCACGAAGACTGCGTCCGATGTCAACGGTGGTTTCTGCGACCTAGTTGAACTCGGATATTGCCCGCGCAGTCAGCGAACCTTGGGCTGCAAAGACGGGCGGGCGTCTACAGTGTAACATAAGGAGCACCGCATCACAAGACCATCGGGCGTGGAACCGGCGCAATGGCAGCGTCTCTCACTCATGTGTTGATCATTACGCAGGTATTGAACAGCGGTGCCTCGTATCTCTCCGCATCTGACAAGCCACTGCGCGGGATATACAAGTGGTCATCGCCGTCGGCAAGTCTATTTTTGCCGGCAATTCACGAAGACTGCGTCCGATGTCAACGGTGGTTTCTGCGACATAGGTGAAACTCGGATATGGCCCGCTGCAGTCAGCGAACCCTTGGCTGCAAACGAGGGCGTCTACAGTGTACATAAGGAGCACCGCATCACAAGACCATCGGGCGTGGAACCGACGCAATGGCAGCGTCTCTCACGCATGTGGTGATCATTACCAGGTATTGCAGCGGTGCCTCGTATCTCTCCGCATCTGACAAGCCGCTGCGCGGATATGCAAGTGTCATCGGCCGTCGGCAAAGTCTACTTTTTGCCGGCAATTCACGAAGACTGCGTCCGATGTCAACGGTGGTTTCTGCGACATAGTTGAACTCGGATATTGCCGCTGCCAGTCAGCGAACCTTGGGCTGCAAACGAGGGCGTCTACAGTGTACATAAGGAGCACCGCATCACAAGACCATCGGGCGTGGAACCGGCGCAATGGCAGCGTCTCTCACGCATGTGTTGATCATTACGCAGGTATTGAACAGCGGTGCCTCGTATCTCTCCGCATCTGACAAGCCACTGCGCGGGATATGCAAGTGGTCATCGGCCGTCGGCAAGTCTACTTTTTGCCGGCAATTCACGAAAGACTGCGTCCGATGTCAACGGGTTTCTGCGAACTAGTTGAACTCGGATATTGCCCGCTGCCAGTCAGCGAACCTTGGGCTGCAAACGAGGGCGTCTACAGTGTACATAAGGAGCACCGCATCACAAGACCATCGGGGCGTGGAACCGGCGCAATGGCAGCGTCTCTCACGCATGTGTTGATCATTACGCAGGTATTGAACAGCGGTGCCTCGTATCTCTCCGCATCTGACAAGCCACTGTGGCGGGATATGCAAGTGGTCATCGGCCGTCGGCAAGTCTACTTTTTGCCGGCAATTCACGAAGACTGCGTCCGATGTCACGGTGGTTTCTGCGACATAGTTGAACTCGGATATTGCGCCGCTGCCAGTCAGCGAACCTTGGGCTGCAAACGAGGGCGTCTACAGTGTACATAAGGAGCACCGCATCACAAGACCATCGGGGCGTGGAACCGGCGCAATGGCAGCGTCTCTCACGCATGTGTTGATCATTACGCAGGTATTGAACAGCGGTGCCTCGTATCTCTCCGCATCTGACAAGCCACTGCGCGGGATATACAAGTGGTCATCGGCCGTCGGCAAGTCTACTTTTTGCCGGCAATTCACGAAGACTGCGTCCGATGTCAACGGTGGTTCTGCGACATAGTTGAACTCGGATATTGCCCGCTACCAGTCAGCGAACCTTGGGCTGCAAACGAGGGCGTCTACAGTGTACATAAGGAGCACCGCATCACAAGACCATCGGCGTGGAACCGGCGCAATGGCAGCGTCTCTCACGCATGTGTTGATCATCATATTGAACACGCAGGTATTGAACCAGCGGTGCCTCGTATCTCTCCGCATCTGACAAGCCGCTGCGCGGGATATGCAAGTGGTCATCGGCCGTCGGCAAGTCTACTTTTTGCCGGCAATTCACGAAGACTGCGTCCGATGTCAACGGTGGTTTCTGCGACATAGTGAACTCGGATATTGCCCGCTGCCAGTCAGCGAACCTTGGGCTGCAAACGAGGGCGTCTACAGTGTACATAAGTAGCACCGCATCACAAGACCATCGGGGCGTGGAACCGGCGCAATGGCAGCGTCTCTCACGCATGTGTTGATCATTACGCAGGTATTGAACAGCGGTGCCTCGTATCTCTCCGCATCTGACAAGCCACTGCGCGGGATATATATGCAAGTGGTCATCGGCCGTCGGCAAGTCTACTTTTTGCCGCAATTCACGAAGACTGCGTCCGATGTCAACGGTGGTTTCTGCGACATAGTTGAACTCGGATATTGCCCGCTGCCAGTCAGCGAACCTTGGGCTGCAAACGAGGGCGTCTACAGTGTACATAAGTAGCACCGCATCACAATACCATCGGGGCGTGGAACCGGCGCAATGGCAGCGTCTCTCACGCATGTGTTGATCATTACGCAGGTATTGAACAGCGGTGCCTCGTATCTCTCCGCATCTGACAAGCCACTGCGCGGGATATACAAGTGGTCATCGGCCGTCGGCAAGTCTACTTTTTGCCGGCAATTCACGAAGACTGCGTCCGATTTCAACGGTGGTTTCTGCGACATAGTTGAACTCGGATATTGCCCGCTGCCAGTCAGCGAACCTTGGGCTGCAAACGAGGGCGTCTACAGTGTACATAAGGAGCACCGCATCACAAGACCATCGGGGCGTGGAACCGGCGCAATGGCAGCGTCTCTCACGCATGTGTTGATCATTACGCAGGTATTGAACAGCGGTGCCTCGTATCTCTCCGCATCTGACAAGCCACTGCGCGGGATATACAAGTGGTCATCGGCCGTCGGCAACTCTACTTTTTGCCGGCAATTCGAGAAGACTGCGTCTGATGTCAACGGTGGTTTCTGCGACCTAGCTGAACTCGGATATTGCCCGCTACCAGTAAGCGAACCTTGGGCTGCAAACGAGGGCGTCTACAGTGTACATAAGGAGCACCGCATCACAAGACCATCGGGCGTGGAACCGGCGCAATGGCAGCGTCTCTCACGCATGTGTTGATCATTACGCAGGTATTGAACAGCGGTGCTCGTATCTCTCCGCATCTGACAAGCCACTGCGCGGGATATACAAGTGGTCATCGGCCGTCGGCAAGTCTACTTTTGCCGGCAATTCACGAAGACTGCGTCCGATGTCAACGGTGGTTTCTGCGACATAGTTGAACTCGGATATTGCCCGCTGCCAGTCAGCGAACCTTGGGCTGCAAACGAGGGCGTCTACAGTGTACATAAGGAGCACCGCCTCACAAGACCATCGGGCGTGGAACCGGCGCAATGGCAGCGTCTCTCACGCATGTGTTGATCATTACGCAGGAATTGAACAGCGGTGCCTCGTATCTCTCCGCATCTGACAAGCCACTGCGCGGGATATACAAGTGGTCATCGGCCGTCGGCAAGTCTACTTTTTGCCGGCAATTCACGAAGACTGCGTCCGATGTCAACGGTGGTTTCTGCGACATAGTTGAACTCGGATATTGCGCGCTGCCAGTCAGCGAACCTTGGGCTGCAAACGAGGGCGTCTACAGTGTACATAAGGAGCACCGCATCACAAGACCATCGGGCGTGGAACCGGCGCAATGGCAGCGTCTCTCACGCATGTGTTGATCATTACGCAAGTATTGAACAACGGTGCCTCGTATCTCTCCGCATCTGACAAGCCGCTGCGCGGGATATGCAAGTGGTCATCGGCCGTCGGCAAGTCTACTTTTTGCCGGCAATTCAAGAAGACTGCGTCCGATGTCAACGGTGGTTTCTGCGACCTAGTTGAACTCGGATATTGCCCGCTACCAGTCAGCGAACCTTGGGCTGCAAATGATGGCGTCTACAGTGTACATAAGGAGCCCCGCATCACAAGACCATCGTGGCGTGGAACCGGCGCAATGGCAGCGTCGCTCACGCATGTGTTGATCATTACGCCGGTCAGTCATTGTTCTGCTTCTAGTAAGACAGTGTTGTTTACACTGCCGGTTCTACCCCGTTTGCTGTTTTCAAGTGCCTGTTCTCATTCATGCTTCCGTAAACATGCGTGTTGCAGAAAGCATCGCTTTGTGTTGTTACGTCGTGCAGCATTCTATCTTTTGCTGTTTGTGCACGATGATATTGAACGATTGAACTTAACCCCGGGCCAATGGAGGCTGCTCTGAGAAAATTTAATGAATGCCAGAATGAAATCAAAATAAGACTGTCGGCAATCGAGTCATATCAGGCAGAAAACAAGGTTGCTATGGAGGCCGTAAACAAACGCCTAATTAACCTAGAGGAACAAATTTGCAAACATTCAAGAACTGCAGGCAGATGTAGAAGAGTGCAATAAAATAATTCAATTGCAACAGACCAAACTCCAGATTCTGGAGAGCAAACTTGATGATTTAGAAAACCGAAGTAGACGATGCAACCTGGTTTTCTACGGTATAGAAGACACTGAGGGGCGCGAAACCTACGAGTCAGCTGACCAAGGCATACATGATCTCTGCAAGTCAGTCTTATCTGTGGACGATGTACGTATTGAACACGCACACTGCCTGGGTAAATTTAGGCTGGGTAACTGCCGCCCTATAATTGTTAATTTTGCGACGTACAAAGTGAAGGAATGAGTTCTAACCAACGCCAAAATGTTGAAAGGCAGTCCCATTAGCATCTCGGAAGACTTCTCGGAACCCATTAGAATGAAAAGAAAGCAGCTTTGGGAATATTCTAAAAAAGTACGGAAGGAAACCGACAAAGTAAATCTTAGGTACGACGCGTTTTATATCAACAAAACGAAGTATATTTATGATGAACCCAGCGGCGAAGTACAGCGGGCGACCTGACAGGAGAAACCAAAAACATGCAACCTGTCATTTTTGGTCGTCAATTGCCGAAGCGTTAAAAACAAAGTAGATGAGCTTGCCAGCCTTATTAACATGACAAATCCGTCAGTAGTAGTAGTAGTAGTAGTAGTAGTAGTAGTAGTAATAGTAGTCGTAGTAGTAGTAGTGGTACAGAGTCATGGTTAGATGCTGATATTAACGATAATGAAATATTTCCTCCAAATTATGTCTGTTATCGGAAAGACCGGAACGGCCATGGTGGGGGCGTGTTCATTCTTGTAAAAAACGAAATCAACTGTCGCCGGCTGGAAGTTAACGTGGGAATATGTGAAGCTGTGTGGGCCCAAATTAACATCAGAAATGGTGTGAGTTCATCGGTGTCTTGTTTCTACCGTCCGCCGGGTAGTTCAGATCAAATGTTCGAGACTTCATAAAGGGAATTGAACTTATTCAGGCAGATAACTTGGTTATAGGAGGCGACTTTAACTTACCTGGTGTAAATTGGTCCCACATAGCTGCTTTGCAAGAAGGGCGAACCGCACTGCGTATCGACGTGTTTTAAATGTGCGGCTCCTTTTCGCTCTCTCAACTGCTGTCCCAACCGACGCGTGGCGAGAATATTCTAGATTTTTTTGACGAATATTTCGGCAGGAGATAGCTTGCCGCAGGTGCTGCCGGGCATAAGCGATCACAAAGCAGTTTTTTGTGAGATGTCACTTGAGTACGCGCGAATGCCAGACTCTGGTAATCCACGCATTTATAACTATCAGAAAGCTAATACTGCTGAGATTTCCCTTTCCCTTGACAGGTATTATGACATTTTCGAAACACTTTCCGAATGTTGTGGGAAGTTCTCAAAAAAAAATTTTTGAAAGGCGTGATCAGTACGTACCATCGTGGGTATTGACATCACACCGTAATAAGAATAAACCATGGTTCACTAAAGCAGTGCGTCATATTAGTAACAAAAAGAAGAATATTTATGCGGCTTTCAAAAGAAATCCTAACTTGCGTAATAAAGTAAAATTGGAAGCTGTGAAGAATGAGTTTAAAGAAGCCGTTAAAAAAGCCAAAAAATTGTTCTTTTCTTCTTTTAACGAGCGTGTTGTGAACCGTCCGAAGGAAGTATGGCGATATAATAAATCAAATAGGAAGGACCAAGTGTCAAGTCGTACTCTGGAATGTAATGGTGCATTGGTGTCTGATAGTCCCGAGAAAGCTACATGCTTCAATGCGTTTTTTAGTTACGTTTTTCTCAACGGTGGCCTGGTACTGATAACCTTAGATTTGGCTTCCGTTGTACGGAACCCATGGGAGATACTGAGTTTGATATACGCGGAATCGAGCTGGTGCTTTTACTTTTGAAACCGTCCAGTGCCATGGGGCCCGATGAATTACCTACAGCGTTGTTATCGTCATGTGCAATATTTTCGAATTCTTTTTTCGAGGTCAATGAAAAAAAGGAGTTCTACCAGCTGACTGGAAACTTGAAAACGTTGCGCCGTTGCTCCAATCGGGACCACGTAGCCTCGTACCCAATTACAGGCCTGTTTCGTTGACGAGTGTAGATGTAAGGTGTTCGAGCACGTGCGTTTCACTCGCAATATTAACCACTTTAATTCATTCTCGCTGCTTAGCCCACAACAGCATGGTTTTCGAGCTGGATTTTCTTGTGTGACGCAATAACAGAATTACCTCATGATATTGCTGGTGCACTGGATCAAGGTTTCTCTGTGGACTGTATTTTTCTTGATTAAGCAAAGGTGTTCGACGTTGTTGCTCACTCATTCCTCCTAGAAAAATTGGCGTGGTATAACATATATCCTGAAATTGTTCGTTGGATACAAGAGTACTTGAACTGCTGGAAACAGCGTGTTGTCGTAAATGGTCAGCAGTCTGAAGATGTCGATGTAAGTTCGGGAGTACCGCAGGGTTCTGTTTTGGGCCCAATATTACTTTTAAGTTTTATGAATGATATTTGTAACGGTATTTCTTCTACAATACGATTGTTTGCAGACGACTGTGTATTATATAGAATTAGTAATCACTTTGACGACTGCACCGCGCCTAAACATGATCTTAATAGACTATTCGATTGGTATAAAACTTGGGGAATGCAGATAAACCTACAAAAATCTGTGTACATATGATTCACGAGAAAGGAAACGCCTTATGTTTATTCCTATACCATTATTGGTGCATGCCTTAACCAAACGTTCGAACATAAATATTTTGGTGTGTATCTTATCTCGGACCTGTCTTGGCGCCATCATGTAAATTATGTGTGCGCGAAAGCTTGTCGTGTTTTGGGCTTCCTACGTCGCAATGCGAAACGCTTTCCAGTGAATACTAAAGATTTGCTGTACAAGACCAATTTTCGCCCCATACTCGAGTTTGCTTGTACGGTATGGGATCCACGTTTGAAATCTGATATCGAGAAAGTGGAAAGTTCAAAACTTGGCTACTCGCTTTGTTCTTAATGATTACTCTAGAAATTTCAGTGTATCTACAGCTAAGCGCAGCCTAGGTTGGGATTAGCTTCAGGATTGTAGGAGAGTACTGAGACTAAACTTTCTTCACAATATATTGTTGCGAAGACAAGGACGATGCAGTTGTCTTGAATGAGAAACATTTATTGGAGCGAACTTGTGCTCCCCTAACAACTCAAAAGAATACAGAGGCGGCGAAGCAGCGGTCAACATAGCGACTTGCACAGGCGAGTGTCGTCGAATCGAATGCTCCGGCGTCCGCACTGCAGGCTTTTAAGTGCGAATGCACTTTATAAGCGACCCCAAACCACCCACCGCCGCCGGCGGTGGCGCGCGGCGGCGGCGGGCGTCCGCAGTGCTCCTCTATATTTAAAAAAAAACAGCATCCAGCAGGTTTCGATCCGAGGACTTTGCAGCCGCAGCGCGACGCTCTACCGACTAAGCCACGGACGCCACGCTGATATCAGTGTGAGTAACGCGCCTTATATCTTTAACGCATTCAAACTACGTCGTCAGCAGCGTGCGTTGGCGACTCAGCGGCGTTATAGCGGCTTGATAACTGCGTGGTGTACACGTGATACTACAAACGCGATGGAAGAGATGGAAGAGAAAGCGGCGAGGCGGTGGGCTGCGGGAGCCGAGCGCAAGCGCCGCAAGCGGGCCGACAACCGTGCATTCGCACTTTCACATTCTCCCCCTCGGGGAAATGCGGGGGAATTTTTTATCTTTCGGCGCGCGTGGTTCTCGAAACGTCGATTCGCATCGAGAACATAGTAGATCCAAGAAGATTATTCTGGGCTGTTCACGTTAGATCGGAATGCTCTCCCTATCACGACCGATAGCACATGCGGCACAGAAAGAAAGAATGGAACACGCGCTTCCCTTGGCGCAGAGATAACACAGACCGGCGCAGCCGGGCGGTAAAAGCAAAACACAAATAAACAAACCCAATGCATGGTACGCGGCATTACCCCCCCTCTAAGAGTGCATCGACCCGATGCTAACATAAGCGACAGTCCGAAAAGAAAAATAAAATTCGTTATCGACCGTAGAAAGGTTTTAAGCGAACCGCGTGGACGACTTTGGGCCACGTGCGTCGTCGTGATGTTTCGGAATCACCATCGGGGATCACCTCGTAGGTAAGTTGGCCGACGCGTCGTAGAATCTGGTAGGGTCCGAGAATACCGTCGCAGGAGCTTCTCACTGAGTTCGCGTCGTCGGATGGGAGTCCCAAACCCACACACGATCCCCTGGTTGGTACTCGGCTTCTTGGCGTCGGAGGTTGTAGCGGCCCGCATCCACCAGCTGCTGGTCCGTTATACGAACTCGAGCGAGCTGGCGGGCCTCCTCCGCACGTTGAAGATATGCATGGACGTCGGCGTTGAGGTCGTCGTCTTCTATATTCGGAAGCATGGCGTCGAGCATCGTAGTCGGCCTTCTACTGTAGACAAGCTCGAACGGCGTCAGCTGCGTCGTCTCCGGATAGCCGTGTTGTACGCAAACGTGACATACGGGGAAGCACTTCGTCCCAAGTCTTATGTTCAACGTCAACGTACATTGACAGCATATCTGCGATTGTCTTGTTCAGACGTTCTGTTAGTCCGTTCGTTTGGGGGTGGTACGCCGTCGTTCTTCGGTGATCCGTGTTGCTGTAGCGTAATACTCCTTGCATCAGCTCCGCAGTAAATGCCGTTCCGCGGTCGGTGATTAGGACTTCCGGGGCTCCATGTCGCAGCACAACTTGGCTTATAAAGAACTTTGCCACTTCTTGTGCAGTCCCCCTCGGAAGAGCGGCGGTCTCTGCGTAGCGCGTCATGTAGTCTGCCGCTACGACAATCCACTTGTTCTGTGATTGTGACGTAGGGGAACGGGCCTAAAAGGTCCATTCCAATCTGTTGAAATGGTCTTGAAGGGACGGCGATCGGTTGCAGAAGTCCGGCGGGTCTTGTCGGCGGCGTTTTTCGTCGCTGGCAGTCACGGCAGCTCCGGACGTAGTGGGTTGACGTCAGAGGTAAGGGCCGGGCCAGTAGTAACCTTCGCCTTGATTTTTCATAGTGCGGGGCTGTGCCGAAGATGTCCGGAAGACGGGTCGTCGGGCACGCGTCCAAAATTTCGTCCACGAAGGTCCGCGGGGATGACGAGAAAGTAATTCGCTCTTGGTCCGGGGCTGAAAGTCTTCTTCACGAGGACGGCGTTTCTGAGGCTGAATGCTGGTAAGCTGCGTTGAAGGTCCTAAGAACAGCAACGCTGCATCCCTCGGAGGTACTCGATAATGACGCGTAAGTCGGGGTCGGCACGCTGCTGGGGCTGCTAGGTCCGCTCTCCGTGATGATCCCGAAGAAAGCGCTGTCTTCATCAGCGTCTTGTGGTGGTGGGTCGACGGGGGCGCGGGACAGGCCGTCGGCGTCGGAGTGTTTTCCTGCCGATTTATAAACGAGCTGTAAGGTCGAACTCCTGCAGGCGCAAGCTCCACCGCCCAAGACGACCAGAGGGGTCCTTCAAATTGGCGAGCCAACACAGCGCATGGTGGTCTGTTACAACCATGAATGGCCTTCCATACACGTATGGGCGAAATTTTGAAATCGCCCGTATAATAGCCAGGCACTCTTTCTCAGAGGCAGAATAGTTTTTCTCCTCCTTCGACAGACCACGGCTGGCATAGGCGATTACCTTTCGCAGCCGCTTTGCTTTTGGACAAGGACGGCACCCAAGCCTATATCACTGGCGTCCGTGTGCATTTCCGTTTCGGCATTTTCGTCGAAATGAGCGAGCACGGGCGGGCTTTGCAGGCGTTTTTTGCAGCTCGCAGAATGCTTTTTCTTGGTCGTTTCCCCAGCTGAAAGGGGTGATATCTTTCGTCAAGCGCCTGAGTGGCTCTGCAATGCCTGCGAAGTTTGCGACGAAGCGCCGGTAATATGCGCACAACCCGAGAAATCTTCGCACGCCCTTCTTGTCTTTCGGCCTTGGGAAGTTCGCAATAGCTGAAGTTTTTGCCGGGTCAGGTAGGACTCCCGCGGCGTTGACGACGTGGCCCAAGAACTTGAGTTCCCCGTATGCGAAACGGCACTTTTCAGGCTTCAGCGTCAACCCCGACGTACGAATGGCCTCGAGTACAGACTCCAACCTTGCAAGGTGTTCGTGGAAAGTCCGGGCGAATACCACTACGTCGTCGAGGGATACGAGGCAGGTGTGCCACTTAAGGCCAGCTAGCACAGGGTCCATGACTCTTTGAAACGTCGCTGCTGCTGTGCACAGCCCAAACGGCATCACCTTGAAGTCGTATAGGCCGTCTGGGGTTACAAATGCAGTCTTCTCTCGGTCTCTCTCGTCCACTTCAATTTGCCAGTAGCCGGTCTTCAGGTCCATCGATGAGAAGTACTTAGCGTGGCAGAGGTGGTCGAGGGCGTCGTCGATTCGGGGGAAGGGGTACACGTCCTTTTTCGTGATTTTGTTCAGTCGCCGGTAGTCAATACAAAACCTTAATGTGCCGTCTTTTTTCTTTACGAGTACGACGGGCACTGCCCAGGGGCTTTTCGATGGCCGTATCATGTCGTCGCTGAGCATGTCGTCGACTTTAGTCTGAATGGCTTCCCGTTCGTGTGAAGAGACGCGGTACGGTGACTGTCGGGTAGGTCGGGCTCCATCTTCGGTTATTATTCGGTGCTTCGCTAGAGGGGTCTGAGGTAGTTTTGCGCTCAACGAAAAACATTCGCTATAGCGACGCAGCCAAGCCAATAATTTGTTCCGTTGTTCTTGCGGTAGCGCCGGATTCACGTCGAGGGGCTGCGGGAGCTTGAAGGTTTCTACGGGTTTGCGTTCAAAGTCGGCGACCGCGATCACGTCACTTGCTTCTTGCGCTTCTTCGAGGAATGCAATTGCCGCGCCCTTGTTTAAATGCTGGTACTCCTCGGTGAAATTAGTAACCAGAATGTGGGATTGGTGTTCCTTGAAGCGCGCAATGCCTCTTGCGACCGACACACCACGGTCGAGAAGCACCCTTTGATCAGTGTCTACGATAGCGTCGACGTCAGGAGGAGCATCTTCACAGTAGACTGCGACCATCACGCTTGCGCGGGGTGGCAGGGTGACATGATCATCGGCAATCCTTACAGCAGCCCGTCGTTCGGGGTTCGGTTCCGGCGTCATGGAGTGATTGGGGGAAAAAGTTATTGACTTGGTCTGCAGATCGAATATTGCACCGTTGTCCTTCAAAAAGTCCATTCCAAGAATTACGTCGCGGGAGCAGCTAGGCAGAATGACGAATGGCGCAGTGTACGTTGTGCCGTCTATGGTGACGCGCGATGTGCACGTCCCACTTGGCGTCACGAGGTGGCCTCCTGCTGTGCGTATGTGCGGACCGTGCCATCTGGTCATAACGTTCTTCAGTTTAGACGCAAATGGTCCGCTCATTACCGAATAGTCAGCTCCCGTGTCTACGAGGGCGACTACGTCAAAGCCGTCGATGGACACCTTGACGTCAGATGCAGTCTTCCTCGAGTTCCGGGTTCGTCGGGGTGTCTTATCTCTGCTTGTACGTGTTGACGGTCGGGCAGTGTGCATCGTCGTTGTCGTCGTCTTCTCAACGGACGTCTCGGTCAGGTCGGGTACGCGTCGCGCCGTGTAGCTGTCGTCGTGTTCAGGAGTCTCGTTAGGGCTAGGTCGGGTCGTCGGGGTGAGGGCATGTCGTGAATGATGGTCTTCAGCGAGTCGCTGCGTCGTTGGAGGGTTTTCATTTTTCCGCCGTTGTGCAACTTTACCTCCCGAAGTTGCTGCTTTTAGTTTCCCCCGCGTGGGCTGGGGGACCTTCCACGTGAGAAGTCAGCAGTGCTACGGCGGTTCGGTGACTGAGACGGGTACGGCGACGGTGAACGGTTGTGCGGGCTGGTCCTCCGTTGGTGTTGGAGAGGTATTCTTCGATCTCAGCAGGGCGCTGGCCGTATCGGGGGCGTGGGGCGTCGACGGAGAAACCTCGCAAACCGAGCCTCTTGTAGGGACAGCGACGGTAGATGTGGTCGGCCTGTCCGCAGTGGTAGCACAGCGGGCGATTATCGGGCGTTCGCCACACGTCGGTCTTCCTTGGCGTCTGGTATTGGTCTACAGGGAGTCGGGCGGGCGGCGTTGGACGGCGGTATGGCTCGGCCTCTTGACGACGGGTTGCAGCAGGGCGGGGTTGACGAACAGCCGAGGAGTAGGTCATGGCTTGTGGTTCGCGGGGTGCTTCCGACGGCGTAGAAGTTCCCAGTGCGTTTTGGACTTCTTCTCGGATTACGTCGGTCAGGGAAGCCACTTGAGGTTGCGGCGTCGTTGGAAAAAGCTTCCGAAGCTCCTCCCTGACCACTGCTCGGATGGTCTCTCGCAATGTATCGGAGCTTCCATTTGCGGCACCGATGGTCTCCGAGAACAGCGCGTTGACAGAGCGGTCGTACTGCCTCGTTCGAATTTCTAGCGTCTTCTCCATCGCGGCCGCCTCAGACGCGAATTCCGCCACTGTCTTCGGAAGGTTACGGACTAGACAAGCAAAAAGCTCTTGCTTCACTCCTCGCATTAGAAACCTGAGCTTTTTTTCCTCGGCCATTTCAGGGTCCGCACGACGAAAAAGTCGCTTCATCTCCTCAACGAAAATCACGACTCCTTCGTTGGGCGCTGCCGTCGAGTTTCAAGCAAAAGCGCAGCTCGCTCTTTTCTCACCACGGTAGTGAAGGTCTTAAGGAACTCCCTCTTGAATTGAGTCCAGTCGGTCAAAGAGCTCTCATGGTTCTCGAACCAAGTTCGAGCAGCATCTTCTAAGTAAAAGAAGACATGCCGGAAAGTTTCTTCGTCGTCCCACCTGTTGAAGATGCGGACGTGCTCCAGCTTCTCCAACCATTCTTCGGGGTCTTCAGCGGGGGCTCCCCGGAGCGATGGCGGTTCTCGGGGCTGCTGCAGGATGATTGGCGACGTTGTTTCCTGCACCATGGTATTGATTGCAGCGTTCCTTCCCTTGGGCCTTTCTGGCAGAAGACCGAACTCGGGTAGCAATCCTTGCAGTCGGGGCTTTCTCTGATTGGACTGGCTTGGCGGCTTCGAGATGTCGTAGAGAGCATAAAGGCTTAGTACCCAGCACCTCCACCAGATGTCGCGAAGACAAGACGATGCAGTTGTCTTGAATGAGAAACACGTTTATTGGAGCGAACTTGTGCTCCCCTAACAACTCAAAAGAATACAGAGGCGGCGAAGCAGCGGTCAACAAAGTGACTTGCACAGGCGAGTGTCCTCGCATTGAATGCTCCGGCGTCTGCACTGCAGGCTTGTTATCTTTCGGCGCGCGTGGTTCTCGAAACGTCGATTCGCATCGAGAACATACTAGATCCAAGAAGATTATTCTGGGCTGTTCACGTTAGATCGGAATGCTCTCCCTATCACGACAGATAACACATGCGGCACAGAAAGAAAGAATGGAACACGCGCTTCCCTTGGCGCCGAGATAACACAGACCGGCGCAGCCGGGCGGTAAAAGCAAAACACAAATAAACAAACCCAATGTATGGTTCGCGGCAATATTTCATAACAAAACAGGGATAGATAAAAGTTGTTATTTAATGAGTCCAGGCTACGTTTCACTAAGGACAGATCACTCCTGTTAAATAAAAGAAATAAGTTGTAGAACCGAATTGTTTAAGCATTCTTTTTTCCCCAAAGCTATTAGTGAATGGAATAAGTTACCCAGAAATGTTGTGAAAATTATGTCTAATGATGTATTTTCGTGTTCTCTGTAGTGTATCTTCGTTGAATATGTCGGGTTTGGGCTTGTCAATGTGCTTTAAGTGGTATTTCTCTTCTGCCTTTATTTTGAATGAATTTCTACTCTCTCCCCCCCGGTAATGCCTTGAAAAGGCGCTGTGGGTACTATAATAAATAATAAATAAATAAATTTGATGCCCAGCTGGTGTGCACAGTTCAAATGCCGTCGCTTTAATCTGGTAGAGTCCCTCCGGCGTTATAAACGGAGTCTTCTCAATGTCCGTCCTTTCCACTTTAATTTGCCAGTGCCAGGAGAAGAAATATGGTGCTTTACGGAGGCGCTAAGGGCTTCGTCGATTCGTGAGAGTGGGTGCACTTCTATTTTCGTGATTTTCTTCACTCGTTGGCAATGAGCCCAAAACATCACAGTGTCGTCTTTTTTCTTCATGAGCAGAACTCGGGCTGCCCGGGCCTTTTTAAGGGATCTATGATGTCGTCACAAAGCATGTCTTTAACTTGCGTCCTGATGGCATCGCGGTCGTTTGAAGACACCAGGTACAGTCACTATTACCTTGGCCGGACCGCATCTTGGGTGATGCTCATGCGCCTTGCAAGAAGCATCTTGCGTATATTCGAAGCCGAGGAAAAACAGTGTTGTGATGGTGCCGAAAATCCCTAACTTTTCTTCTTTGGCCTTCGCAAGTGCCGGATATAGATCGAAGAAAGACTGATGCTCGGAGGCCTTGTCGGGCGCGGGTCGAAAGTTGGCGACAGCGATCAGGTTTCCTTCATCGTGTGAATCTTCGACGAACGCAATTGCAGTGCCCTTGTTTATACGCTTAGAATTCTGCGTGAAGCGCATGACCAGAACTTAGCATTTTATTTGCACCAAGCGCAAGGTGCCCCTTGCGAGGGAGCCACTACGCTCGAGACGCAAGCTCAGCTCCTGATCATGTGGGTTTGAGGGTGAGCACCTTCATGGAAACGGCGTTTTTAAGCAAATCTTTCCCCGTCTCGCTGAGTGGTTTCGCCACAGCTGAGGATTTCACAGTCATTTGACCTCAGCTGAGCCGTACCCTTGGCAACGCATCGCGTGACTCAACGGGACGGAGCTTTGCCGACCATCAAGTTTGATACTAATAACTAGAGGGACAGTGGCGCTGCAATCGTCCAACCACTATGGGGCTGATTATGTGACTTGTACTCGTGATTTTTGAGCTTTCTTAATTTGACGCTTGGGGGTTGCTATATGTATTAAGCTTCGTACTTTTCCACGCCATCATTTTTAGTTTTGGCGCGAAAGCTTCGGTGGTTCTTTCCGAGGCACAATTGCTCTTAGCGTCCGATTTCAGCGGCTGCAATGAGTAAATACTGCACGGCAGGAATGAATGGATACGGGAAGCCTTGTATCTTTGAGGCGACGCGCTCGTTTTGGGGAGTCAGATGACGCAAGCGCAGGAACATGAGCATGAAGGGGTTGCCCTCATGCGGCATTGCCGATAAAAACGAAGTAGCAAGCCTCACGAGCGGCTGAAGTGGGCCAGTGGGAAGTGGCCGCAACCTGAGAGTGGGGAGACCCGGCTGGAATGCAGGGAGAACGCCGGGAGGAGTGGACAGAACAGGTTAGATGATCGCGACGTCCACGTTAAAGACTCGAAGCTAGTGGGGATTTCGAAACCCGAGCTCGACAACAGTCTACCCGGGGCCTTGGAATCTTGCAGTCAAAGCGCTACTCTTCAATCGTGGAGGCGGGCAACGTTCGCGTGCTCCGCTCTTCGACGACCCGCTGCCTGCTGGCGGTCGGCGTCCGTTAGAGCACGGTTGCTTCCTGCCTGCTGCTACCGGGCACTCGGGACCTGGAGGCCATCCCGGATGGCTGTGAGCGCTGCCAGTAGAGATGGCAGGGTGCGGATGGTTTGGTCGAAGCGAGGTTGAAAGGTGGCGGGGTAGACGGGACACTGCATCACAGTGGATAAAACGACATCCTCGGCCCCAGCTCCCACGAAGGCCTCTACCGCTTCATCAGTAGCGATTTCAGTAGCGATTTGCTCGGGAGTCTTGCCCGATGCCAGACATGCACTGGCGGCCGCATACGGAGTGCGGCTTCCACGTTACATAGCGCGAAAGGTGCTTCAGATGGATGATCGAGTCGCCGATGGGCCGAGCAATTCACACCGGCTCAGCCATGGCTCACACACACTTCTCATGAGGCCTGACAGTCGAAGTCATACGAGGGATCTCGTGAGGCAGCCGCTTCAGCTTGCTTTCGCCGGGCCCGTGTCTGCAAAAGTCGGAGGTCAGGTTTTGGCTGGGACTCACCTACCCACGTTTTCTGAGCGGCATCATTCAGAGCATGCCTAACAACAGCAATTGGATCTGGGCTCAGCGGCTCAAAAGAACCAGATCACTCCTGAGGGACGCATCTCTACTACGAACTCTGGAACGAACGTTGTGTGTGTCTGTGACATTCGTGGCGTGTTGCCGCTTGTTGCGTTTTGACCGTTACCTCTTTTGGGTATAAATAGACCCCCGCAAGCGCTGTAAACCATTCCTGCTAGAGCAGCGAATCAATGCTGTCGCTTTGCTCGAGTCCTGTATTGCAACCTCGCCCGTCGGGGCATTGTTCTTTGGCTTCGGCTCACCTCTCGCTATGAAGTAAACAGTTACGTTAGCCTACAGCTTCTGGACTTCTTCACGGCTGCAACAGCGGCTGGCCGCTCGCATCATACACGCTACCACTCGTATGCCGGAGGCCACGAAGCTCGGATCGGGTGCCCCCGCCCGGTCGCAACACCGGTATGTAGCTTGTTCACCTAGCCGTGGGAGTGACGGGTTTGTGGCTGATGTACATGCCCGCTTGGCTGCTGGCAGAGTTGTGTCCACTGTCGGGACAGCGGGTGCTGTTTGGTCCAACAGGCGCTTCGGTAGACTGCACGAGTCAGCCGGAGGTATTGGGAACGGTGGCGTTACCTTAATTGGTAGTGAGCCGTCGAGTCCATGTCAGTAGCGGCGTCTGTAGCAGTGGGCGTCGCAAGAAGATTCGTGGATAGAGCTACGCCGAGCTTCTCCAACTTGTGAGACATAACCGCACGGTGCCGAACACGGCAGTGGTACACCGACTGGGCTGCTAGGCCTAGTGACTGGTGAGCTTGATCCAAAGAGGTGGACGGCCCCGAGGGGTCATTCTGTTGCCTGCTGATGGGCCGTGGAGGGGCCAGAGATGTCGCAGTCGATAGAGATCAGGGCATGCGCTCAACCCAGGCAGTACAGGACTGTTCGGCCTTACTCAAGCCGGTGTAATTTGGCCAGTGATTTTCTGCCCGGCCTTTCTCCGGCAACCATGTTCGCCCGTGTCGAAATGTGGGCCTTTTGGCAGTATACGGCCGTACTCCCAACACTGTCCAACGGCCAGTGTCCGTCGGCCAGTCGACCATCTTACGTTCATACGGCCAGATTCCAGACGTAGGGCTCCGGCCATACCAAAGCCACCCGTGTGCGGCCGAAGTACGGCCACCGGAGGACAGCCGAGATGCGGTCGTCGGACTCGAGCCGGACTAAAGCTGCCGTAAATTCGGCCGTGCTACGCGCATTGTAGTTCACCCACAGTATGTTAACTGTACTGAGGCCGGTGGACGACCACTGCATGCAGCGCAAGCAGATGACTCAATCGCGCTGTACAGCAGCACAAATACACCATTTTGGGTCCACTGCACCCACATGAACGTGAGCCCGCGTGCAACCACCAGCCGTCCAGCCTTCAGCGCAGCCTGGCTTAATTATCAGCGTAAGTTTACACCAAAACTAATTTATTCAACAGTGCTCGCCAATGGTCGTTCCTTTCATTGCTGTGCCTCTTTTACTGTCGAATACAGCAAATATTCATTTCTTTGCACAGCTGGAATAGATGCATTGTCCAGGTCCTGATATCTTGTGTGGGGCGGCTTACCTGTAATAAACAAGGAAGGATGGGGGTGGGGGCGGAAGGCGCATACTTTAGTGGGTTGGATTTCACAAAGATGAAAGTGCCGCTTTTAGGCAATTTCTTTTAAGACAACACTTTCATCCTCTAAATCAAATATTTTTCGAACAGCTGCTTGACCAGTTTTGTGTATATAAAACCGGTGCGAATGCCTTTACGAAGCGGTTCGGTACCCCACAAAACACTCAGCAGCATTCAATATAATTTACTTCACACAAAAAGTATGTCCAGTATTTTCTCATTTTTCTTGCAAAGAAATTTTCTACTCGATCAACGTTTCTGATAGTCTTTCACGGGGCTGATCCATGAAGAGATCAAAGAAGTACTTTCAGTTTCAATATATTTTTATGCTGTTTTCATGAGTTACGTGCACACTCCTTAGTAGTCGAAAAGAACTTAATTTTCCTCTAAAGTCGTACTACGTTAAGAAAATTCTAGACGTGTTGCGAATGACGCCCTTCTTCAGATGGCTGCAGTTGTATCCCTCTGTGTTCACGCAAGGGAAGGCGTAAGACAAGAGTTTCATATTTTCCTTCAAACAAATAACTTATCAATTGTAGTATTCATATAGCGAACCTTGGATACTGCAACGAATAAAGCAATAAATATTTCATTTGTCAAGTTTGAATGCGTAGGGTTCTCAACCCGTCGGAGGCGGCCTTGCGGCTCCGCAAGTTTATTTATTTATTTATTTATTTATTTATTTATTTATTTATTTATTTATTTATTTATTTATTTATTTATTTATTTATTTATTTATTTATTTATTTATTTATTTTGTATTTACTTATTTATTTTGTTTTTATTTTATACCTGCTTGCCCTTGCATGCATTACAGCAGGGAGATACATAACACTAAGCATCAAATATGAGACCAAACAACAACATAATTCTACAAAGCCCGGTGAAAATCGAAATTATAAACACTGGACAAAATCATACGTGGAAGATAATTACGCTCTCATCTTGATCTAAAATAAAATGAATCGCGACAGGCGTCACCTTAAAGGAAAATTAATAATTTGCTTTAAGCTAGCGATCCCACTTTGGGATATGTAGAATGGCGCTTGGATATACTTCTCCCCTTCTATTCCAGTTTTCGAGTGATAGATATTACGAAAAAATTTCAACCTCAGGTTTCGTCTATGATCTTTCCCGTCTTACCAGTTTCTTACCCTCATCCTAAGTTGAGAGTGCCAATACATAATACGAATTGCACTGCCATATTCTGTATATTTTCGAGCGTATGAACCAGCTCTTTGCTGTAGGGATCCCAGAAAACACATGCGTACTTTTTCATTGAGCGCACATGAGTGAAATACGGTTGTAAGGCAGAAGTTCACTGTAATTTTATCTCGGAAAGCCAAAAACACGTGTAGCCGTAACTTTTGTGTTGTGAACGTCCGTATTTAACCTGTAATCAGTCGTTAAATAAACTTCTAGTTACTTATATTCCCCGGCCGTTCTTAAAGCAGTGTAATTTACTGTATACGCATTCAATTGCAATGAAGGTTTTCTTGTAAAGTTCACGTTAACAAACTTTTTAAGATCCAAGGACTTTTCGGAATCAGCACACGAGGATGTTATTAATTCGAATCATACTGCAAGTATTTTGAATCATGTTTATTCGATATAGTCCTGTAAATTACACAGTCATTCGCGAACATTTTTAACAAAGATTTGAGGCCACACAAACAAAAGAGGGCCCGCAACTGAGTCTTGGGGAATTCCTGAGGTCCCGAGAACGTATCCGGACGAAAAACTATTGAGAGCGACCACCTGCTGTCAAAGAGAGATATACTCCGCTATCCATGCAATAGCGGATTCATTCAGTTTATTGCCCGCAATGTACTAACAAGAAGGTGATATGAAATACCATCAAATGCTTTTTTGCCGCACAACAAAATAGGCAGCTACTTTAAGCTTATCTATTGCTAGAGCCAAATCGTGCGTGAACTTAACAGGCTGCGTTGAGCAAGAAGAACCCAACGAAATCCGTGTTTGCTAGCATGCTGTCGATTATGTTTAACCGAATGAGTCATATCCCAAGTGTAGCTAATCTCAATTTCAAACACCGTTTAAATTAACATCCAGGCTTCGTTATTCGCAAGGCTCTGTTGTTATGGCAAATTCAAAATAACACTTGTTTCTAAATAGGCAGTCATAAAATCCCATGAAGTAACATAGTGCAGGGCACGAAGTTGAACCTACCAATGCACGAGCTTAGGCTCTTCTACGTTTATCACAAACAGTATAGTGCACATTGTTTTTCGCAGTTATATTGTGAGACGAATAGCCGGAAACTTGGGCTTTTGCGCGCCCTTGCCTTTCTTTGGTGGGGAGTCCTTGACATGGCGCCGGTTGAGCTCCTGCGTGGTGGCCGCTGCTCGACACCCTTTAAGGCCACTTATTTTGGTGAACCACCGCCATCTCGGGTCGGACATCGCTGCCGGGTCGATGTCCACAATGGTCTCCATTTCTTGAGGGGGCGAAAAGCCTCAAGGTGATGCGTCGGCTAAGCCGACGGGCGAGGCGTTGTAGCGGCTATGACTGGCGAGGCTTAGCTCACCCGTCGGTGTGGCACAGTCTTCTTGTGGCAATAAATGGCATTTCGATGGCATAAACGTTTCCCTGGTAATGTCCAGAGAGTCCTTGCACTTTGCTCGTTCACCTAGAACACTCATTACTGTTTGACAACGTAGTTCGTTCATTTAAAACGTAGGAACACCGAGCGGATGAAAAACGTGTCTGCGCCATTCGATCCCCTAACGGCTCTTTCTTCCCCCTGGAAAAAACCGGTCCTACATCGGCGGGTCTTCTTCCAAGCACGTCTCCGCATGAATTCTCGGCGCCCAGACGCGCGCCGTTGTTCGGATAATAAGGTATAACCTGATACCTTACGAACGCAGGTCTCCTCTTGAACACCGGTTGCCGAAAATTCTGCGGCCATTCGCATGCCGCTATTCGGCCGAGGACCGCTAATCAAATGATAAACGTACACTCTGAGGCCGTAAGTCGGCCGGTCTCCTTTATAACACCGGCTGCCCGAAGAAAACGAATATTCTACCGCCGGACGCGCGGTTCACCGTTGAAAGAGTGGATGAAGCGGCAGCCTTGCTACGGCCGGTCTCCTTTCGAACACCAACTGCCACAAGAACACGGATATCCTGTGGCCGGTCGCTTGCCGTGCTTCGGCTGAACATTGCTTCCCGAAGGAAAAACGGATGCCCTAAAGCCGTACTCAGGCCGATTTCATTCTCAACCTCGGCAGCCGAAAGGCATCTGATTATGTGGCAGCCGTGCAGCTGCCGTTGTGCGTCTGAGCACGGTTGGCCGGAGAAATACCGAAGCGCTGGTTGCCGAATGTTGGCCGCTCATCGTATGATCAGTGGCAGCCAGAACCTGAATGCTGGCCGGACATGCCAGAAAGCGGCCATAGACTGGCCGGTCGTGGGACACATTTTGTGTGCCGCCTGGGAACCAACTGCATAATAATTGTTCAGGCGAAAACAACCAGCGTACGAAGAACACGAAACAGCCGGCGCTTCGCCGTCGTCGTGCCGTGTGGGTGCTGTTTTAAGAATACATGTTTTTGTGGCGTTGTCAAACGTCATCGTCTCAAAGGTCCTCGCAGGTCCCAGTCGCCATAGGATACCTGAAAAGAACCTGCGAAGGAGTGTCCTCTCACCGCAATCTTCTATTCCAGAACCCTTCATATGATATGCTATTTGAAGCCAACCCAGGATTCCGCAACAGGTAGACGGTACAAGCGCGCTGTTCCATCCTTGTCCCGTTGGTGACAACGTTTCCGATGACAATCCGAGTGCGGCAGCTCCGAAGCCAAATAAAAATACTTTATGAGATGCAAGCATGTGGGTAGAGCCGGTGATTGTTTTACGGGGAAGCAGTATACCCCTAGCAGCCAAGGGTTCTGTGGCGACCGTCGGCGTCAACAGAACACTCTCTCGAACATAAAAAAAAATTACTGGCCCCGCCAGGAATCGAACCGAAACCCGAATAGTGCAACGGAGCGACAGCCCGTTGTCTTACCAAGCTACGCCCGCACTAGGAGAAAGGGAGACAGACGGCGCACTCAACGACCAAAGCGGCGGGTATACCACCTGCACTCATTCAGATCCCTCGTGTGAAGGGCAAACCGCATAATGTACGATAACGGCGTTCATGTGGTTTGGATTAGCGGAAACGGAACAGCGCCTGAGGAGGAGTTGTCGGATAGGATGCTGTTTGGCGGCGACGCTAGAAACAAGACGAACAGGGAGGCAAAGAGAGAGATGACGCCATAGCCACCCGTGCGGCCCTCCTCCTTCTCTAATTTTCGCAGACGCTCCTCGGCGTTTTCTTTTTGCCATCGCTGCGACGTTCGGTCGTCTGTGGTTTAACATGTAGAGCGTGTTCAACGGATGCGTTGAAGGAGAGGACAGACCACGTAGCAAAGCTGGTTTTGTTCCGAACGCAGTTGAGTTTGCATCTCCGGATGCCAGAGGCGCGAGAGCCCTCTAGGGCATGGCATGGCGTGGGATCATGGGGCAAGACGTTCCTACAACATTATGAGCGTTTCGCCGTCGTGCACATCGATCTCATCGGTCTCTTGCCCCCTGTGGTAAGGGGAAACTCGCTCGAAGGTTCTTTCAGGTATTCTGTGGCGAATGGGACATGCCACAATGCCAATAATTAGGCGAAGGCCCTTGACAGCGGCGTAAAAGCATATTGACCAAACACACACAATCAAGCAATTAGAACGCAAAGGTTAACGACGGTTATACAAAACTAGGAAATACAAACTCCAGAGAAAACATAAAGTACCGACCCCACCAATGTTCAGAGCGATGGACCGTTGTCCGCAGTGCATCGTGGGAGCCGGTGACAATGCCAGGTGTGGCGTTGCGGAGCTGTGACGACGGTGTCGCACACGCCGGAACGTCGAAGAGGAAGACGCACCGTTGTCCTCGTATACAACGGTCTGCTTGGCAGCCGCTCACGATATGGCTCCCCGTAACAGCGATAAGGATGCAACCGTGCACTGTCGGTCGCCGACGGGCAGCAGGCAGTGAGTTGTCCCAGGGGTGGAGGTGGTGTTGGTGGAGTACGCCAACGTTGCGCGCCTCCACAAGTAAGGAGTCGCGCCTCGGCTTCAGGATACGGAGGCGCCAGGTAGACCCCTCTCGAGCTCCGATCCAGAAAACCCGACGAGCTTCGAGTCTTCCACGTGGACGTCGCGCTCGGCCTGCTCCGTTCACTCCTCCCGGCGTTCTCCTCCGTTTTCTCCTGGTCTCCCCAGCTCTTCGCTTTTAGCCACCTCCCCTTGGTCCACGTCCTCCCCTCATGTGGCTTGCCGCTTCTTTATCTTCGGCGCAACCACACTAAGGTCAATCCCCACAGCCGGCATTCGCTGCACGAGCACTGTGGGCATGTTTCATACACGCTGTCGTTGTCTTCGTCGTCTTTCCACATCACACTCCCATGCCAAGGCTACCGCTAGGTACTGAATTGTGTGGACCGAATCACACGCTGACCTGCAGCCAAACCAGTACCCGAAACCTCCGCCCCCTCGGTGGCGTCCTGCATTAGTGCCGACGTGGGTTACGTGCTTCGGATGTCCATCATCCATCGTCACCGACCCCAGACGGCAGTTCTACTCTACCTTGTTCGCAGAGCACCTTCACCTCCCCGGCACGACTCGTTTGCGTTGTGCAGCATACCGGCCACACACAAATGGGCTCGTCGAGTGCTTTCGCCCGCAATTTAAGGCTGCGCACGCAGCACACGACTGCACAGCACAATGGGTCCTGCGCTTGGCTCACACACCTGGCCATACGCACCTCTTTTAAGACTGCCCTCACGTGTTCTTCGGCTGAACTCATTTATGCCACCCAGCTTCGACTACCAGCGGACCCGTTCGAGGTACCCTCTCAGGCACCTTCAGCCGCGGACTACGAGAAATCTCTGCGACTGATCCTCGCTCACCTTAGACCACAGACTACACGTAAAGGAAAACTCCGAGCAGCTAGCTTATGCGCTTCCCGGCCCTGAACAGGCAACACATGCCTTTGTGTGGTAGGGCCCTATGTGCCACCCTTTGCAACTAGGCAACGTTGGCCCTTTCCCTGTGATCGAGCGACACTCTTCTACGTACGTCATCGACATCAATCTCTGGGCAACTTAGCCCTAGAGCGCCGGAAGCCTACATACGTCACCTACGCCAACATCCACCGTACGAGTCTTGCCAGCCTGGCTGCACACCACCACGAGCGTCATGTACGCTGGATTGATCGGATCGTCGCACCAGATCCTAATTTGGGGGAGGGGGTCCAGCCCTGTAGCGGCAAGTCACAGCTTCAGCGGTAGCAGCGTGACTTAGGCCAACGTACGAACCAACCCGCCGTAGGAATCGTGTGCCCCTGCCATCAGGAGGTAGAGACGCCACGGCGTTCGGAATAATACCGGCTTTGCTACGTGGTCTGGTCCTCTCCTTCAACGCCTCCATGGCCTGCTCTCTCCACATTCTTCGGAGAGCCAAATGTGTGAATTTACGTGACGTCGCATGGGTAATCGTTGTGGGTGTAGTTTATAGCTTCATATCCCAACCACGTTAAGGGCGTAGATTGCAGCGATTTTTAATATGACGGGAGCGCACACCAGCGGGTGGGTCCGCACTTTATCAAGGCAGAAACGATTCCACCAATACAACCGTCATCTGCTAGGCTGTTCCCGCAAGTACGACACACCCCCTTTCCGATGCTAATAAGCCATGTGTATTCATCGGCTTGAACAAGGCGTGTTGTAAACAAATGAGATGGGCGCAGGCGGAGGGTGATAACTGGGGTGAAAAACAAGAAGAAGCTGCGCCCACTGTATCACTCACAGTGTTCCATCGTCTTACGAGAACGGGTGCCGGGGTCGTCCTTCCCTCTCGGATCCTCCATATGCTGGTGCCCTGAAACCCGGGATTCGAGGTCCGAGCGGACCTCACTTTGACGGCACACCGGCTCCAAGGCTCGCTAGGCCTGGAACCTTCGCGCTACTTGATGCAGGAATCCTGGCCCTCGACCGCTGCCAATCATGGCTCGTGCCCAAGCGGACCCTCGCTTTGCTACGCCAGCGCTTCCATTGGAACGCCTGAAGCTACGACGCATGCTCTTGCGATAAAAAATGACAGGGCTCATTACGGCAATCGACGCCCTTCTCCAGGACCCGGCTCCGCACGTGACCATTCTGACCGCCAAGATTTACTACTTCCACGACACACCGATCGAGTTGCGAGACATTGACGCTGCAGTTCAAGAAAACCTGACTGGCGACAAGCTGAAGGAAGACGCCGTATCGCAGCACTTCGACTAAAAAATGCGCTCATGTCAAACGCGCTTGCTGGTCCACACGGCTGGCAAAGCGAATATGAATTCCCCCGCCCGTGGCTAAACCCGATTCCCATGAGTGAGTTAAAATCGAGAGCTCATGGGTATTCCCAGCACGCTGCAAAGCACCCACTGTGTAACTCTCCCGACGCTTCCAGGTGAGTCACTCCCAGAGCAGCGTGAGGGCACCATTCGGGACAAAAATGCAGCTGATGCTCATTTGGTAATGACTATGTTGATAAATAACCGCGTTCGCACCGCTGCCCTCAATGCCCCTTAGCCCATGAAACCAGTGACCGACAAAGCAGCGGATCCTCTAGACTTCGAGTGTCCGTCCACAATAATTTGACCGACATGGGCGTCCTCCCTACCGACCACAGCACTGATCCATCAAACGAATGCCTTAAAATTCTGCATTGTCGCAGTCCTGCTGAAGCGGTCCTTCCTCCTCGGTTGTGTATGCCTGACCCTGCGCTCCAACAAGCTTGCGAGGGACCTCCAAACAGCAAAGAAAGGAGGCAGCCCCCTGACGTCGCAATGGAGAAACCAGAAAAGACGTTTCGTGCGCAGCTAGGGATTTTGTCGCCAACAGAGATAATCCTGCTAGACTACAGCGACGGCAACTCCAAGTACCTGAAAACCTGCCAACTGAAGCTACACCCAAATAAATTGGGGCGACACCAGCAAAATCATGGCTTAGTTCTCAGCGATACCTCCGGGCAGGCAGCACGTCTGCAGAAGCCAACCCTAACAGATTCCGCTATTCGTTTTGGACTTCTGGCGGGCAACCTGGTCCCGAATCCAGCCCCTCCAGGTCGGATATCGAATACAGCACACCCCGAAAGCGCCGTCAACGAAACATCGTAAAGTAAGAAGGTGGAACGGCAGACAGCCCGCCTCCAAGAATTCTGGATGGCGCCATTTGTTTGTCACAGCCACGGCTATTTGCCCACCGACCAATCAATCAATCAATCAATGAATCAATCGAAGAAGTTTATTTTTTGCCATATATACAACTAAAAAAAGGTGGTCGGAGAAAAAAGCTGCAGTTTCGCAGCTTGACGAAGCTCCATTCACCCGTACACAGCAGTGGTAGGTGCAAGAAAAAAAATAGAAAAGAAGGAAAAAAAGAAAAAAAAGGAGAAAGAGGAAAAAAAAAGAAGGTGAGAAGAAAAAAAAATAGAAAAGAAGGGAAAAACAAAAAAAAACCGGAGAAAGAGGAAATAAAGAAGAAGGTAGACGAAAATACAAATTGTAGAATTCGCCTAAAATTTCACCTAAAGATTTGCTTAAAACTTTCACCCAGGATACAACACGATAAAACCGCGATGATGCATGTAAATGTACATTTCACAGTCAAATGATATGCAACTCAGTCGTGAAGCGAGGCATCTCTACAACGTTGGAGTAAAAAGGTATATGATACATTATATATCTATATACACACATATACATACATGCGCATAGGCACCAGTATACACACAACATATGTAACTATACTGCAGATGCCGCCACTCACACGGCCTACAAAAAAGCAATATTGGAGAATGTGTGCAGCTTCAGGAACCAAGCTGTGCAGCTTCAGGAACTTGCTTGTCATCAAAACGCACATCGAGCCACCCCAGCTAATCGGATTCCCTTACGACGCCGGCGGCTACTCCAAGACCAACGGTGCGAAGCGCATGGTCCTGCTGCACAGGGAACATCAGAGCAACTGAGAGACGCGACATCAGATGCTAGCAATCGCTCCAAGCACCGCCAATGCGAACAGTACGTCCACATTCATTTCCGCCCGATCACTGGTACATCATTTGGTCACCGCATACGAAGGCTGGGCGTGAAGGCCAGTCGTTGAATGTCTGGCCTTGGGGAAGTCTGTTGTAAACAAATGAGATGTGCGCAGGCAGAGGGCGACAGCTGTGGTGAACAAGACGAAGCTACGCCCACTTCCTCGTTCACTGTGTTCCGTTGTCTTACGAGAACCGGTGTCTGGGTCGTCTTCCTTCTTGGGTCCTCCATAAGGCACATGCACACTCCCTAGGACCGTCCGTAACCATGCAAACTACTGGAATAGTTTGAGTACCTTACGCATGCTGTTTTAAGCTAAAGTTAAAAACAAAGTAGAGAAATGAATACTGTGTAGGGTACTGCAGAAAGATCTGGTTGAGCCGTACCAGAGCGGGAGGTACAAATGTACATATGCAATGGTAGAACGGCTTTCCCGGTAGAAACAGAGTGAGGTAATGATTAGTTGTGCCCTACCAGAACTTTGTAGTCTTAAAATATGGCTTATACACGTGCAACACGTACACGAAAAACGGCAATAATTGGTAAAGCGTTAAGATACCGAAGTACATTATTTGGGCGAGCCATGGTACACGCGAAAACGAGAAGTGAGTGCGCTCGTTTTAGGCATGATGGGGATGATGACGAACAAAAGAAACGCACTCCTATTTTAGAAGTTTCTAAAGTAGGAAAAGCCGCCTTACAAGGGTTAAAAGGTTTTTTGTGGAAGGAAGCGTTATATGACATATTATTTTCTAAAAATGGTGTGAGCTGTTTCTAGAAGTGGCTTCAGCAGCTGACGTTCCCTGCAGCGGTACACAAATCCGAAAAATTCAGACCGGCGAGTAACACAGTGTTTTGTGTTTTGCCCTTCGCGCTGTTTTAGTGCACTTAGTCTTCTTTACAGATTAGAGTAATAGTTTGGATACGCGTAAAGAGTGGCGTAATCTTTCGTGAGGATGTCGGCCTTCTTAGTGAGGTGACACAGTGATGGCGCCGCATCAGTTCCGTTCGCAGCTTTTGGGTGATCGAGTATGTTGCAGCAGTGGCTTGGCACAGTATCATCTGCTCAGGATGCGACTATCGATTCGGCGCAGGCGCGGTCCCCTGAAATAACGTATTAGGTGCGGAGTACCTTAGGACCGCACAATGTCCGTCAGCGTCCATGCGCATAGCATTTACAATCGCAGAAAACTCACACAGGCACCGGCAGGATTCGAACCTGTGCCTAGTTGACCAGACAGAGTTAGGGTCAGTAGTCTTACCCATAGAGCTACGACAGTTTTTTTTTTCTTTATTGCAGGTTTCAGACATCACAAAAACGTTCTACAGATAAAAAACGCTAGCTTTGCCTAAGCCGGCGTATTATGTCTAAAACGGGGCATAGACAACACTTTCTCTACTTCCTGCAGCCACCCGGGTGTACAAGGTTGACCCTTCTATATTTCTACAATGCGATGAACGCTTTCACAGAAATACTGCCTCGCGGGCCGTCCATCAACGTCCGAGTAACGAGCTGCCAATCGAGACCTCCATATTCCGTGGAGGACCAGCAACATCAATAGGTCGTAAGGCACTCCCTTATCGTTCTCAACTGCCAGAAACCATATACCATGAGGATCCAAGGGGAGTTCCTTTTTCAAAGTTCTCTGAAGAACATTCCACAAAAACACCGCATCCCAACAGTCCAAAAATGCATGTTCAACAGTTTCCAGCTTCTTGCATAGCCAGCAGTCTGCTCCCCAGGGCACGAACAAACCCTTCTCAAGCATCCACGCTTTCACCGGCGGGAGCACACCAACATGAAGCTTAAAGAAAAACGTTTTAACACCCGGCGGAACAACCATTGCTTTTACACGTTATAGAGCTACGACCGTGAGTTACTACCCGAGAGTATAACGGCTTTCTTTCTCGCCTGTAGCGGTGCGGAGTACGTTAGGACCTCCCAATGTCCGTCTGCGTCGATCCGTGCGCACACCACCATCAAGAGAAAATCAAACGAATTTCTATTTGAGCCGTGAGTTGCAGTTTCTTTCACGGAATAATCATGGTGCAACTCGCGGCTCAAATCCAATGATGGTCGTGGCGCAAATCGGATGTCGCTCGGGGCGTGACTTGAATGTCATTTCGAGTCCCCGTACTCCGCAGCCTAGCCATCATCCACGGAGTGGAGATGTCGCCATTTTTTGTTTCTCTCGTCTCAGCTGTAGTATTATTGTCCTCCTTTCGCGTTCCAGTAGCCCCCGTATTCGAGGTTGGGGTGACAGCTCGTACCTTGCTGCACCAGTTTCTGGTTTGCAGCAGTGATGAACTTCCGTGGATGCTTGATGACTATGGCTGATAATGGACAGCTAGCCGGCACAGAGAAATGAAAACACGAGCCTAATAACGCTTCACAACGCTTCACGTTAAAACCGATTTTCAGCGTCGCATGCATTCAACCGATTTCCGCCGCTACGAGCTGAACATTCCTTTTTTCGCATTCTACAGGCCAGCCACCACGTGACGGAGGTGATTCAATTTTAGGAGCCTCGACTTTAGGAGACTAGGCATTTTTAGGAGCCTCGACCCTATCCACTGTCAAGATAGACGTAACGGGCGAGGTTTGCTCCGAAAGACGCTTTGCCGATTCATTGTCACGAATATATGTCAGTCGATCAGCGCCACTATGTTCCCAAACCGTGTGCCAGTTTTGTGTGCGCACATACGCTATTCACCGCATGCGTACCCGCACTGCAGCCTCTAAAACTACTGGCCTCAATTTTTAAAGCAAAGCTTTATGCCTCTACCCCCCAATTGTTCCTTTGCGATCGTTGGTGTCAACAGAAAACTCCCGCGAACAAATAAAAGATGACGATGGTTGGATGTCAGTGACGCAAGGCCTACTGGGGAAAAGAGCGCGAAAAGAATGGTTATATATGAAAAGTAAAACTATAAAATCTAATATGAGTCTGCAAAAACAGAAGTAAAATCGGAAGAAGACAATTAGCATACTGACGTATAAGGCGGGAGTGATCATGCGTGGTATGAAATTAAGACTAAAAATGTAATTTCTTCTAAATATTTAAAAACACACTTGATGGAGAACATGGGGCGGTCAGACAGAAAAAATTCTGGGTGTAGTGGCACGCGTAGGCTGTAAAGTTGTGTGAAGTGTTTGCGTCATGTTGTATAAAGTGATTTGCATTGAATGAGTAGGTGAACTACGGATAGGGCCTCTCCACACCTGCCACACACAGGCCTTGAAGACCCTGTGAGGAGATACGAGTGTGTGACATGTGTGTCCTCTATCCGTAACCTAGCAAGCGTGACTTCTGTGTATCGGTTGCTTGTGTCAGTGATGTATGGTCCCAAGCGTGGTTTTATAACGTGTAACGTGTTGTCTGCCTGTTCCCTCGAGTGTGTTTGCCATCTGTTGCGCAGTTGGTGTCTGATGTGTGGCTTCATGTTTGTGTACGGCACTGTTGCTATGTCCACTGTATTCAAGAGTCTAGCATCAGTGGCCATTCGACCTGCGGTGTTGTTTCAGGCAATTCTTGTTCCCTGGAACCCAAAAGTAAGTTATTTGAGGGTTAGATGCAAATGCAGAAATCTGCAGAGAAAACATGAGTGATGACAAAGTTTTTAGAACGCTTTCCTGGTGCAAGTGCATGTACGACGCTGAGAGAGTCCGTGTACACGATGGATTTAAAGTTTTGATAGTGGGCTATGTGATTTCATACTTTTAAAATACCGTATGATTCCGCTGTAAATATACTGCTGCAAAGGTTCATTGTTTTACTGACATGAAAGTTTGGCTCATGCACAGCACAAGCGACAGCAGTTGCAGTCTTGTAGGGGTCACTCTAAGACTGTGCACAATGGTACTTATTCTGCACAAAGAAGAAATGCTACAGAATCCCAATCCTTCTTGACCTGCCTTTGTTAAATTGCATAGAAGACAGGTGCTACGGCACAGGGCGGAGACGCCATGGTGTAATGGAATGAATGATGGGTCTCTTGTGGATGCCTGAAAATGAGACCGCTAGATGAGAAGCATCTTCTCGCACTCTGAGAGGAAACGGCATGGAGACTGATGGACGATTTAAAAATCGTTGCTGTGTGGATGCATCATTATTGGTCGGAGTAATAGGGTGATTTGTCATACACATGATTTTGGAGGCATATAAAACGTCCATGTATACCACAGCTTCAAATGGGGCTAGTTGGTTTTTACTAGGAACATGGCTGGCGCTAGGGGGCACAAGGACGAGGAGTTACATACACAAATGAAGCGCACATTATTCACAACAAACACAACTTATAGGGAAAAAAATTCACATGACGTGACAGGAAGAGTTAATCAATCTCGATGAAAATGTATGCAATATTTTTCATGCGCATGCGTTGGCCTACTACCTGTCGAGTAGTTCCATCTCTGTTGTCGACAATACAATCGATTGTGAACTGATACAGTCTTTTTCTTTTCCGATGGCGTAGGCTTCCCATATCTCGCGAGTGATCGTGTCTGTAGATTTAAAGAGAACCGTGGTGCGCTCGAATTCTGCAGGGCGCCCATGTCTGGCTAGTGGGCAGCCTTGGGCTGAGACTTCCTTGCACATATTTTCATGTTCTCTGAGTTGTTCATTACAGCATCGTCCAGTTTGGCCTACGTAAGCCTTCCGCACGACATACGTATCCTATAGACAACCCCGGAGCAGCATGCTGTTAGTTTAGCATCTCTGGTTTTGTTAGTCATTTTGCACAGAATTTTTAGTTTTTTTCGGAGCAGAAAAAACAACCGGGACATCATGCCTCGTGCCAACCTTCTTTAACCAAGGGAAACTTTGGGGATGTACTGCTGAACGATGGGCCGCTTCTTTAGTTTTTTGCTGTCTTTATCTTTGTTATTCTCCTTTACCACTGTTCTTAACACGTTTTCTGCAACATACACGAGTACTTGAATAGTCAAGCCACTTTTTGTTAAACGATCAGTTTGAGAAGACAGACTTTCAGTGACTCTGTGTTCGCCGGATTTCATGATGACTTGAGACATGCAAGAAGAGGCTATGGCTCTCTTAATCAACTTTGAGAGTGCCGAATTGTAAGGCAGCAGCGCCTTCTCTCCTCTGGTGCGATAGCACCAACACGTGTGTGACAGTCCTGTCTTCAGATTAATGTCAGTGCATTGAACGGCATCATTATCAGGTTTTTTATATGTGAAATTAAGGCTCTGGTGGGCAGACTCAAATGCTGCAACGATTGGTGGGAGGCTACTTTCAATGTCAGTGCCTGGCTTTAAGCAAACCAAAAATCGTCCACATACCGGAAGCATTTCTGCACATGAAAATCTGCTAATACATTTTCCAAGATACGGTAGCCTTGTGCGAAAAATGTTGCAGAAAGCACCGGCGCTGTACATGAACCTACGCCAATTCCGTTGGATAGGACATACACATCATCGTTGTGGTTGATCGGCAAGGACTCGAGGTAGCATTTCAGCAAGTGCCAAAGTTGTTGCTCGCAGTGCCTGCCTCAATGTGAAATTTCACAGGTCCGCCGGAGTCAATAGGCTCCTCAACGGCGATCAGAAGGTGTTCGCGAGGGATGCTGTAAAAAAGGTCATTTGCGCCCACACAGAAGCACGGGATCCCAGGCGAATCGCTACAAAAAGAGTAACATCACAAGAGTCTCTTCTCAGGAATGGGTCGCTCACTTGAAGCCTTGGCAGGTACATTTGGAGATACCTTGCGACTTGTCCGGAAGGGCATATCTTCCTTGTGGGTCTTTACAGTGAAGAAGGGCTTTAGGTTCAGCTCTTTTACTGCCTTGACGCGTTTTGACAGGCTTTCCAAACCCACACCCTCGCACATGTTTTCCGCTGTGCTCCCTAAACCTGTGAGCCTTCCTTGCTGCAGCCCTCAACCAAGTTGAACTTTTTAGCCGCTGCTTCGTGCGCTTTTCGTCTGTAGTCTTCCTCGTCGTGCACTGGGAAGCTGCCAGTTTTGTCAGTCAAAATCAGCTTCATACGGCCACTGCTTTGCTCCTACTTCACAAGGGGACTAACAAAACCAGAGATGCTAAATAAACAGGATGTGGCGTTAAGCACACGAGTAAGATTGTCGTATGCTGCTCCGGGATTGCCTATAGGATACCTATGTCGTGCGGGAAAGCTTACGTAGGCCAAACTGGACGCTGCGTTAACGAACAATTCAGCGAACATAAAAATATGTGCAAGCAAGTCTCAGCCCCAGGGCACTTGGCTGCCCAGTGCGCCAGGCGTGAGTGCTCTGCGTAATTTGAACGCACCAGGGTTCCTAAAAATCTAGACACGATCACCGGCGAGATATGGGAAGCCTATGCCATCCGAAAAGAAAAAGACGGTATCAGTTCGCCATCGATTGCATTGTGGACAACAGAGATGGAACTACTTGACAGTGCGTAGGCAAACGCGTGCGCATAGAAATTAGTGTATACATTTTTATCGAGATTGAATAACTCTTCCTGACACGTCATCTAAATTTTTCCTTATAAGTTGTGTTTGTTGTGATTAATAAATCAGGTGGTAGTGCGCGCTTTATTTGTGTGCGTAAATCCTCGTCCTTGTCCCGCCTAGCGCCAGCAATGTTCCGAGTCCATGAATACCCTCTGGTGATCTAGGCACCATTCATTCCATTCTATATACAGACTTTGAACTGGGCTAGTGCGCAAAGCGCCACATGCAAGGTGTAGCCACAAATGCAGCACCGGCTACAACAGTTTTAGTGCCGTTTTTTTCCACACCCGTATACAACACTGCCGTAGTCCAAGCGAGATGCCACTAGGGCGCTATAAACACGCAGAAGGAGTTTCTTGTCTGCACCATACGACTGGTGGGAGTGAACCTTGAGAATATTCATAGATTTTAGCCATTTTTTGTTAGGATGTTTCAGGGGGAAAGAAATGGTAGTTTGTTATCAAAGATTACGTCCAAAACCTGTGCTCCTTTTAATAGGAATTGAAACCCCGTTAAGTTCAATACCTGGGTCCGGATAGATTCCGCGCTTCGTGGAGAACACAATGCAAGAAAGATTTTCTGAATTGAGTTTAAAGCCATTCTTGTCTACCCAGCTGGCACATTTTTTTAACACCAAGCTGGACCTGACGTTCACAGATTGACATATTACATGATTTAAACGATAACTGTAGGTCATCTACGTACACAGAGTAAAAAACGGTAGGTGGCAATGCCTTACCGAGAGAGTTCATTTTAATTATAAACAGAGCACAGCTGAGAACTCCACCTTGCGGCCAGCCGTTTTCTTGCACAAGATTCCTAGAAAGTGCATTACCAACTCTTACGCGAAACGTTCTTTCAGATATGTAGCTAGCAAGGGTATTTAGCATATGGCCCGGGACACCGAAAGATTTCAGGTCACTGAGGATCCCCTAACGCCAAGCGGTTTCATACGCCTTCTTAAGGTCAAAAAACACCGTTGCGCAAAACTATTTGTGAATAAAAGCGTCATCGATGTATGATTCAAGGGCGCAAAGTTGGTCATTTGTGGCTCGCCCTCCCTGTAGCCTGCCTGGCAGCCCTCAAAAAGAACGTTGTACTCAAGAAAGCAAACAAGTCTTCTGTTTATCATCTTCTCGAGGAGCCTGCACTGGCAGCTGGTAAGGACGATGGGTTGATAGCTAGCGGGAGAGGAAGGGTCGTTCCCCTCCTTCAGAAAGGCGACTACTATGGCCTCCCCTCCAAGAGCGTTGAATGTGCCCCCCAAGCCATATTTTTTTGTATAGATGTATAAGTGTTGCAAGGGTGTCTGAAGTGTTTCAAGGACGCTTCAAGACGTGTTTGAAGAAGTCTTTCAAGGACGCTTTTTTTTATATAAGTAACCTCTATTATCACCACAGCATGTCAAGCCAGCTCTTGCGCATATCTTTGTACCCCTATTTTTTCTCTTTTTCTTCTTTTTCATTTCTTCGGCCTGCAATGTACTTCGGGGGTGTCACACAAACTATATCATTTTGTAAGTGTGTGCAGCAAGGCTGCTATAGTTGCCTGAAACTACGTTTCTTTATAATTGCCCGTTGCTGCCATGTACCCATAGGGCTGGTGGACCCGTAAAGCTGCTTCGGCAGCTTTTTTCCTAAGCCCTTTTCATGTTATCAATGTACAAATAGGCAAACAATCTTTAACTTTATCACTATTTTTATCTTTATCTTTAGTTCTACCATTGTGATTGTAATCTTATCTGCACCTGGAGCTGGTGGTTTAGATGTGGAAGGGGTGGCCTTCACCTCATGAATTGAAAAAGGAGAATTGTAGGAAGTGTGCAACTTGTTGCTATCACACAGGGACTTCTTTTCTGCACATGTTTTTTGTTGCATGAAAGTGTTTGTGTAGTTTATTTATTTATTTATTTATTTATTTTTAGTTAGTGATTTATTTATACATAGTGCAACCCGTACGGTCTATGGCAGAAGTAGGGAAGAGAGAGAGCTTTTTATTAGATGAAAGCAGAGAGGTTTGCCGGCATGTTCCCGCCTGCATGCTACTCTGCGGGAATAGGGAGAAGGGAGTAAAGGCCTTAAAAGAAGTAGGGCGGAAGAAAGAAGGGAAAAGAAGAGATTAAAAGAAAAAGTGACACGAAGCTTTGCGTGGTGACTTAAAAGTCCACACGATCTCACACGTAAAGTTCTAAATTGTCTCTGCGAGGCCGATTCCGTGTAAATAGTCAAATAAAGCAACCAACACTTTTCTCTGGAACGATGGAGAGGGCCAGGGTGCAAGGAGACCTTTCAAAGATTGATGAGTTGTTGAGGCACTCAATCTTTTCTGCGAGGTGATTTCTTTCTTGCATGTATGCCGGACACTCTAGGAGGACTTGCTCTACTGTTTCGGGCAATCCACAATTATTGAAATAGGGGTTTGCAGTCAGACTTAGGCGATGGCCGTAAGAGTTCGTGAGCGCTGCGTTGAGACGCAGCCGGTGGTAAAGGGTTTTAAGCTTACGTGGAATCCGCTCTGGTAGCCTAAGTCTGAGACCAGGGTCTAAGTGGTGCAGGAAAGGGTGCCGAGTTTCAGGACAAGACGAGAGGCCGTTTCGCTCATATAACGCAAGCTCCTTCGCCAGCGCCGCGGTCTCGTGTTTTGTGAAAAAAACTCTTTCTTACATTTCGCAGCTGTAGGCCTCTGCGAGCTGCCTCATGCGCTTTCTCATTGCCGAGAATGCCGCAATGTACAGGCATCCATTGTAGGGTCACTCGGAAGAGGCCGGTACAAAACACACATTGTGCAATACTTTGCGAAGGAAAGTACTTTAGCAATAAATTATACAGTACATGGTAACAAGACATGACATGACATGGTGGTATAATGAAGACGTGGTGCAAGGAACAGAACACTGCGAACATAACCAAAAGGGAAAAGGAAAGCAGTCAAATGGTGTTTATTGATAACAAGAACTATTTTAAGGGCAAAGAACGTATGTCACCGGATAAGTTGTTCCAAAATTCAACAGTTCATGGAAAGAAGCTGAATTTAAACGTGTTCGTACGGGCGTAGAATGGTGTCATATTCAAGGGATGGTAGTAGCGTGTTGAAGAAGGTTTGGAACACGTTTAGTACAGATATTTTCAAACCTTGCACGACGAGTAACTTGAAGAGTGAAATATCTTAAGCGATTCAATATTCCTCCGCGACGAAAGTAGTGATAGGTTCAAAGATGGTAATGCTGACGTAGGTGAAAAAGCGGTGTCATATCACCTGAAGATGAATTTTATGGCCTTTTTCTGTACCGATTCGATTTGTTTGACTTCGCACTGGTTGTAGGGGTTCCATACAGGTGACGCGTATTCGAGCACGGGGCGGATAAGAGTCTTGTTTACAGCTAGTTTCGTACCACTAGGGATGGCAGATAGTGTACGGTGCTGATAACCAAGTTTTTTAGAGCTTTAGGGGTAATGTAATCAATATCAGGGGACAAGGACAGGTTATGAGTGAAAAGCACGCCCAGGTATTTATATTGCTAAAACGTCTGCAGGGACAATCCATTTAATGAGTAGTTGAAATCTGAAAGAACTAATTTATCAGTAAAGGACATGAACACAATTTTTTTCGTAGGTAATATTCATTTGCCAGGAACGACACCAGTTGCAGAAAGATGTAAATGAATCGTTAAGAAGGATGTGGCCATGGGCGATTGAAATACGTCATATAAAACACAATCATCAGCATACAAGCGAATGAATAATACAGCGAACAATATCAGGCAAATTATTACATTAGCCAAAAATAAAAACAGCCCGAGGACTGAGCCCTGCGGAACACCAGAAGTGATTTTGGCCAGGGAAGAAGCAACGGAATCAAAGTACACAAATTGGGATCGGTTTGTTAGAAAGCAAGAAATCCAGTGAACTAATTCTGGGTGATTGAGGATCCTATTTATTTGTGCAAGAGTTTTGAAGGAATAACTATGTCGAAGGCTTAAGAAAAATCGATAAAGATGGCATCCATCTGATGCCCTGCGTCAAGGTTCATGGAATTGTCATGTGAAGAGGCAATAAGTTGCGTCACCCTACTGAACCCGCGTCCAAGCCCGTGTTGAAAATTACACAAAATAATATTAGACTCGAGGAAGTGGGTGATATTTTTAAAGACTACGTCTTCAAGCATTTTACATAAATATGAGGTTAAAGAAATTGGCCTATAATTTGAAAAACTGTGCTTATCGCCGGATCTGTACAGAGGAAGAACTTTAGCTAATTTTCAGGACGAGGGAACGCTACCAGTGCGGAGGGATGTGTTAAAGATAATTTCTAGGTAGCGACCACGCCACTGGAAATACCTGAGTAGAAATGCATTGGGAATGCAGTCAGGACCAGTGCATTTTTTTCATATAGATTCAATATGAGCTTCAGAATGCCCTCAGCGGTAATTGTAATATTCCCAATGGAGAAATTAGAGGGGCGATCGCGGAAGGGAGGCACAACGTCATTCTGAACAGAAAAAGTAGAATTAAAATAGTCATTAGAGGCATTTCATATGTCAGCGGGGCCACATAATGTTTCGCCATCACTAGTGAATGAAAACGGTAAAGTGGATTTGGGAAGCATGGAACGCCAAAACTTTTTGGGGTTACTTTTAAGCAAAGTTTGAAGCTGTACACAATAATAAAACTGTCTAGCCGAGTTTGTTTCCCGTCGAAGTTCTTTCGCGAGATTAAACTTGGTGATACTGTCAGGGTTATTGTTGCGTTTAGATCGCCTGAGCCGACTCAAACGGCGTGATAACTGTAGAATGTCATGATTCATCCATGAAACACTGGGATCATTTTTCTTCGTCTTCGGAGGAATAAACTGCCGTATGCACGAGTTAACAAGCCGCTCGAAGAATTCTACAAGTCCATTATTGTTACCACTGAGACTGAGCTCGTTGAACGCCTCAAAGTTATAAATAACAAAATAATCACCAGCGTTATGGAAGTCAGGGAAAGTTGTGAGCTGCAAACCTGGTTTAGGCAATGAAGAAGCAAGGTTAACAAAAACTGCACTGTGGTCAGATATTACCTCAACTATCTCATAAGTGAAGCCATTCTACGCAACACTAGCACTAAGAAAAACCTAATCCAGTAGGGCGTTGGACCTTGTGGTGCCATTAACGATCTGGAAATGCCCAGCAGAGAGTGACAAATTTAGGATTGCTTTGTTAAAAATGGTATGACGATCGCTGCAGGTCATTGCCGACCAGTTAACACCAAGTGCATTGAAATCACCCATGCAAGCAAAATGTGCCACAGAAAAGTTATGTTCAAGAATGAACTGGCTGAGGGAGAAAATACATTCAACCTAACATCCAGGAGGGCGATAAAATATGCCGGTTACAATTGACGTTTTAGAAAGATGCAGCATGCACCAGACTGATTCAGTCACAACTGGAGAAGGCAACACCGAAAACTTAACGTCAGAACGCAGTAGCAAAGCAACACCACCACGAGAGTGAAATGCTGGGCTTGTTGGTTCATACTGTTGCAAAAAAGAAACCAGCGGCAAGCACACGCAGGACAAGAGAAGGAGGGTGTTGTGCAAGTGCGTTAGCTGGTCTTATAGTGTGTCCCGTGTTGTGCTAACCAGGGCAGGCTGTGTGTCTTTTGTCCTTTGAGCTTACATATATGTGTGCAGGCTTTGCGTATACCCGTTTATGAATTAATGGATGTCAAGAAGGTGTGCAAACTCGCGTTTTGCGTCACGGCGCTCACGTTTTCCAAACGCCTTAGCACGTTTGAACAACAGGAGGTTACCGGACGTGGGGTACCGACGAAGGATACCCCACGCCTTCTTCTGGGCATCTCGCGTCCGCCTACAGTGCTCATTCCACAACGGCTTACTCTGGTTGCCTCTTCTTGAATGTGTAGCTTCTTGAATGTGTAGGTGTCTAATGGATGTGTGGTGTAGTTTGGCTGTCTCTGCAACTTTATTCCAGTTAGCTATTGCTTCCCTGAACCTGTTCTGGGAAAATGGACTGCATGGGCCTTTACGTATATGTGTTAGTGAGGTGGGGAAGTAGGCATTGCAGTATGGGTCAGTGCCCACACCCCATTCGAGAAGAGGAAAGAGAACTGCAGAGGCAATAGCGAAGTCAAGATATGGGTGTGTGTTGAGTCCTATATTAACGTTTGTGGGCTTATTTTTGTTGAAGAGGGATGCTCCTGAAGATGTAAGGAATTTTTCTATCAGACGACTTGGGGAATCCTTGCGAGAAGAGCCCCAAAGAGAATTGTGCGCACTTAAGTCGCCTGTGACAATATATGGTTCGGGCAGCTGGTCAACCAGCGGCTCGTAGGCAGCTCGAAAGTGATTTGGGACGAATGTAAATGAGGCATACTGTTACCAACCTATTAAATAATTTTGTGCAAATTGCTACAGCCTCAAGGACAGTATTCAAGGTGATAGGTTGGCCTGCTAAGAATTTCCGGGCGTTTATGGCCACACCGCCGGAAGAGTGTGTGCAGCCAGCCCTATCCTTTCTGAATACCATATAGCTATTTAAGAAATTTGTATGATTGGAATTTGAATGTGTTTCTTGGCACACATTACACTCGGCTGATTAGCATGCACAATCTCGCACATGTCGTCAAGATTATTCAGAAGGCATCTGCTGTTCCATTGAACAATATTTTCCCTTCGCATTATTAAGTACTCAGAGCTACTTGATTGTAGGGTTTAACTCGCCGACGCAACGCAGGCGATGAGGCGCGCCGTAGTGGAGGGCTCCGGATTAAGTTTGACCGCCTAGGGATCTTTAACGTGCGCCGAAATCTCGTACACACGGGCGTTTTTGCTTTTCGCCTCCATCAGAAAAGCGTCCGCCGTGGCCGGGAATCGAGCCCGCGACCTCGTGCTCAGCAGCGAACGCCGTAGCCACTGAGCAACCACGGCGGGTCGCTCAGTGCTACTGGTGTGTGACTATTCATGTAATGTTTTTTGGGGCTTGGAATCTTGGAAGGGTGTTTTTACCTTCGCTGGAGGTTTGGATGAAGGGAGCGGCTCCTTCCGCTGAACAGCAGACAGGACATGTGCCACATCCATCTCGTCATTAGACTTGTAAAGAGTAGCCGGTGGACCGTACCCTTGGAAGTGGCACCCTTTCCGGTGCCCTTCGTTGGAGCCGCGACCACCGAAGTCGTCAGGAGCGCCCCGGGTGGCCGAGACAGTGCGGCGGGGGTGCTAACTGCCGCGGGTGCCTCCGTCTCCATCTCCTCCGTGCCCTCGGATTTGCTTTGGGCCGGTGGAGAGGAAGCAGTGGATGCAGCGGCATCCCTAACCAACGTGGTTGCCACCACAGCTGTTGGTGGCTCAGCCAGCGGGATGGAGGCGGGTTGGGCTGCCCGAGGCAACACAGGAGGGGGGTCGGGGCGGACCAAGTCCGACTCTCGGTACTGAGTCCCTGCCGAAACCAGACGCCGCTACGCCCCCCCCCCCCCAGCAAGCTGCTTCGGCGTACTTCCTCAGAGGTAAAGAGGCGAACCTCTTTCGCACCTCTGCGAAGGTGATGTTCTCGTTGGCTTTTAAGGCAATGATTTGTTTTTCCTTTTTGAATTTTTCACAGCTCCTAGAATAGGCAGCGTGCGGTCCTTCGCAGTTCGGACAGGTGAAGCTCTCGGATGCACGATTCTCGGTTAAGTGATCATTTCTGCACGTTTTGCACACGTCAGTTTACCAGGGCAAGGGGATGTGCCGTGCCCAAACCACTTACACTTAAGCAGGGTCGTGGGTTTGGCACGTAGGGTTGAATTGGACATCACATGAAACCTTCATTGACCGACTCAGGAAGTGTCAGCGGTCAAACTTCAAGATTATGTGCTTGGTTGGAATATGTCATCATTTTGGCCTATGGTGACTCGCCTCACTGCTATCACCCCCTTATCTGGGAGGCCCTCGAGCCCACCTGCTTCAGTCTCATTTATTATACCCGATCAGAGATCACGCCCTGGCAGGTATTGAGGCTCCGATGGCGCGTAATCTTGATGTCAACATCGGCCATGCGCGTTTTCTTCAGGAGGTTAGAAGATTGTCGTTTGTTTTCTACTTCAATCACAACTTCTCCCTTGGTTAGTTTCTTAGCCTCGTACAACTTTTCAATAAGCCTTTCGAGAAGCTTGGAAATCAGAAAGACAGACTAGGAGGCGATGGGCTTTGACTTATCCAGGTTTTCCATATTCGAAAAGCGCGAATAATTATCGGGCTTTCGATAGGAACATCGAAGGCAATGTAGGAAAAGAAACTTTGGTGCGCCCCCTTTTCAGGGACCGATCACGTTTGGGGGGAGCGTTAAAAATACCACACGCTATGGTACAACAGCAGGGCACGGGGTACTTCCTTTGCTCGGGTTACCCTGATACCGAGAGAGGTCCTGGAGCTCCCTGCCTGATAAAGACCCAGGGATCCGATCCGCGAGAGCTTGACCTGCGCTCCGACGACCACGGTTTGAGGTTTCTACCCTTCACCTTAAAACACATCGCCACGGATAATTCCAGATTGTGTTTGCGGGCTCGGGGTCCGCGGTGTCGCCAATACCATCACCAAGGTTACTCAAGGTACCCGGTTGGGGGGAATAAATAAAATAATTTACTGGCACCACCAGGAATCGTACCACGGACTAATACCGTAAACAAAGCGGGAGCCTGTTGCCTTACCGACCGATGTTAGACTCACCATTAACATCTACGGGTTTACCCCCTGCACTTGCGCGTGTGCTTGGACTTACAAAAATTGAGTGAATTGCACTCCTTCAGGATGTGTGCGAGAGTGCGTATGCTATTTCTGCAAAATGGACAAGTGTCCTCTTCGGTTTCTGGGTAGAATATTTCCATCAGGACTGGGTGTGTAAGGTGCGCCGATCCTCCCTATACTCGGAGGTAATCTCTCTGTACGTGAGCACCGGGTTGGTGGTGTCGATGTCCTGCCCTGCCCGGAGGGTCATCGCTCGGGCATGATAATCGGCTATGACGTTGCCGGCTACCTGTGTGTGGGCAGGCACCCATACGAGCTCTACGGCTCGCTCCGGCGCCCTGTTCGTTAATATCGTGGCTGCCTCTGAAGAGATCACCCCTTTCCTGTAGCCGCCGTATGCTCTTTTGGAGTCGGTGACCACCACCCTGGCACCCGGTTGGACGAGCGCCAGGGCTATGGCCACTTCCTCTGCTGTCGCTGATTCTCTGGTGTTGACTGCAGCGCTGTTTATAAACCGTTCCCCGTCGGATACCACCGCTGCTGCTTTGCTGCTGCCCTTGACGAGGAACGCATCCACGTATAGGACTCCCTCAATCCGCTGCATTTTGGAATTAACTGCCTGAGCTCTGGCTTCTCTCCTGCCATCATTTTCCCCGGCGTCATGTTCTGGGGTTAGGGCTTGGTGGTGATTGCCGTCATCCATTCAGTTGGGGTCTACCTCTTGATTGTTGCTCTCTCCTTGTTCAACCCTATCTTATCCAGCACCGCGCGGCCATGATTTGTCTGGCTCAGGCGGAGTCGCTGGCTAGACAGGTGGGCTTCTATGAGTTCGTCGAGTGTGTTGTGTGCCCCCATGGCTTCAAGGCGCTTGGTCGACGAATAGATTGGTAGGCCGAGGGCTTGTTTGGTGACCTTTCTGATGATGGTATCGAGTGTGTTTTTTGCGTCTTGTTGACATTAAGATACGGAGCCGAATATGTTATCCTGGATGTAATAAATGCCTGCACGAGTCTGAGGGCGTCGTCTTCCTTCAGTCCTGTGTTTCGAGTTGAAACCCTTCTCAGGATGGCTAGGATCTTCTCCGCGCTGGTCTTGATCTTGTCGACGGCGGCGTGTGGTTTGCCATCGCTTTGTATTAGGAGACCGAGGATTCTTCATGTGTCTGTCGGCTTGACTTTGGTGCCGTCAATTTGGATGTGAATGTCTGGTGGGGGCTCCTTGCGGGGCTTCCCTGGTTGGATTACGAGGAGTCCTGACTTCTGTGGCGCGCAATTGAGTCCACAGATCTTCACGTACTCGTGCACTGTGAGTGCTGCCGCCTGAAGTGTCTCCTCCATCCACCCGTCGGAACCCGCTCGCTCCGTCCATATAGTAATATCGTCCGCGTAGAACGCGTGTCCGATTCCCTCTATTTGGTCTAGCAGACTTGGCAGTGGCAGTAAGGCAAGATTGAACAGGAGTGGTGATAACACTGCTCCCTGTGCGGTTCCCCGCTCCCCAAATTCAATGGGCTCCGACCGCTTTTCACCCACTGAGATTCGTGCCTTACAGGAGTACAGAAAGTCTTTGACATATCCAAAAGTTCGCTGCCCGCACATTGTCTATTGAGGTTAGTGAGTATACTAGCATGAGTAACATTGTCGAATGCCCCTTTTAGGTCTAGGGCGAGGATTGCCCTGGGGCTGTTTCGCGTAGCTCTTTTGATCACCAGCTCTTGAAGTTGTAGCATGACGTCCTGTGTTGATAGATGCTTGCGGAACCCGAACATCGTCTGCGGAAGTTGGTCGGTGATCTCAAGGTGTTCCTGAAGGCGACGTAGAACCTTGCGCTTCATCACCTTGCCAACACAGGAGGTGAGCGATATTGGCCTCATGTTTTCGATCGCGGGGGCCTTGCCCGGTTTGGGAATGAATCGCACCTCAGCCTCTTTCCACTCCGGCGGGAGGTGTAAGGTTTCCCAAGCCTTATTTATGTGTTCGAGCAGGGACTGTGCCGTCCTACCACTCATGTTGGCGAGAAACCTGTAGGTGATGGCGTCTCCCCCCCGGAGCGCTTTTCATGTTGCTCTTGTCAATTGCTGTCCACAACTCGGAGATCGTGAACGGCCTTTCGAGGTCTTCATTGCTGGGTCCTGTGTATTCTCGCGGGGTCGGGTGTTGCCCTCGCTCCTTTTGAATATAGTGGTCTTCTAGGGCGTCATAAGCCGGTCGCCGTCCCGTCGTACGTGTTTAAAACCTTCGTCAGCAACCGGTTGTGTGCTGTCTTGCTGCCTGCGGGGTCTATGAGGTGCCTCAGCAGTTTCCATGTCTTGCTCACGGACAACTGCCCCTGAAGGCCGTCGCATACCTGCAGCCAGTTCTCTTTGCTGAGCTTAGCCACGTACTCCGAAATTTCGTTGTTAAGCTCGGCTATGCGACGCTCGAGCTTCCTGTTGCGCCTTGGCCTCTTCCAGCGCTTTGTGAGCGAATGCCGGGCCGCCCACATGTGAGCGAGCCTGCTGTCGACGAAAGTACCTTTGTTGTAGTTGCAATTTTTTTGGTGAATTTGTCGAGGATCTTCTGCTTATCGGCCCATGTCTTGTACGAGGTATCTTGAGGCTCCCCTTCGTCCGTGCCCTCGCCGTCTTGTTGTGTGTATGCACGCATCTTATCCCAGTGTGTCATGCGAGCTGTTCCCAGCTTGGCCCGGAAGTCTGGGCCCCGTATGGTGAGTGTCATGATGGTGTGGTCAGAGCCCAAATCCTCGTCCTCACACTTCCACGATATCCAGCGTTCCGCTGAGCCATGACAGATCTGGTGTTGTATCTCTGGAGACGCTGTTGCCTCTTCTTGTGGGTACTCCGGGATCGTTGAATAGAGAAACGTCCAGGTCTTCCATAGTCTTGATCAAAGCCTTTCCCCTTTTGGATTGAAATTTGTATCCCCATAGGGTGTGTGGCGCGTTGAAATCACCCAAAATCAAGAGTGGCCTGTTCCCGGCCAATTTCTTTGGGTCCATCACAACTCGATCGAATTCATATTGTCTTTCCGATGGTCTGCAGTAGACACTCATGAAGAAAATATTACTTTTGTTGCCAATTTCCTTTGCGTGTATTTCTACCATCGTGTGCTCACACCCTGCCTGTGCAGTAAGGGGTTGAGTAGCTGCTATGCGATTCTCCACTAGGATCACCGTACCCATTTTGGGTTTGGGGTTTGGGGTACGCAACGTATCCCGGAACTTTTGGGACTCCCCTTGTATCTTGTAACGCAGGAATGGCCGCCCTAGTTTCAACCTGGTTCATGTAAAGTGTCAATTCCGTGTCTTTAAATCTAATTCCTCTGCAGTTCCATTGAAAAATGGTCGTGGGCTCTTTGCGGCCCATTTTCTTAGTCCTGTTGTTACTTGGGGCCATTATCCTCGTTGGCGGATGTCTCTAGGCGTCCCCTTGTCTTTGAGATGGCCTCCTTGATCCTACTCGTTCGTTCCTTCTTTAACAATGTGGATTTCATTCTGACGTTGATGGCCACCACTCGTGCCGCATACTTCACGTGTTTAGTCTCGAGCGTGTTAACTCGATCTTCCATGCGTTTCAGCGCCGCTAGAATGATCGTTTTGCCATACGATAGTTCCTTCTGGTCCTCAACAGGTGGCTGCGTAGACGTTTCCCTAGTCTGTGCCTCTTCAGCCTCCATGGCTTCCTGCTTCTGCGGTGCCTGTGTTTGGCTAGGAGTCGGAGGGGGTGACCTCCTACGGGGCATTTTCCGCGGGGCATCCGCAGCTCCGTTTATTTCTGCCTGGTCGTTTACCGTCCCCTGGTCTGCCTTAGCAACTAATTGATCTATTTTCCTCATGGGCCCCTTTATTTGGACGTTCTGTTCTAATATCTGAGCGTTCTGCTTTGCAATGATCTTCCTAAGCTCCGCAACTTCTGCACTTTCCTTAGTTGTAGTCTGAGAGGAGGAGGAGGAAGGGTTGAGGGGGGGGGGGAACTCCGAATCGAGCGATTTAGGAGAGCCACTGGCCCAGCCCACCTTTTTGGTTGCTGATCCTTGTTCTCCAGGCCGTCCTCATGACCTCGAACGCTGTCCCCGTGCCGACACCTCACCGTCCTTGAGCTCGCTCCGCCGCCTCGAACTGCTCCGCCCGGCGGACGCCCCTCTCCCCACTGTCTCCCAGCGGCGGTTGCCGCTCTGTGCCATCTTTGAGCAGGAGCGCCCCTGCCGGCCGCTTCCGCCGCCGCACACCCGTGATTGCGATCGGGAGCGGCTGCGCCGGCGACCGTCGGCGCTCCTTGTCGGCGCCCTTGATCTCGAACCGTCGCTTCGTTGTGGTCCGCCTGCAGGACCTCTACGCTCGCGGCTTCGTCCTCGTTCTTGTCGTCTCTGGTGCTTTCTTTCCCACCGGCGTTGCCGGACGACGAAACGAGTCTTGAAACGCGCTTTACACGTTCTGTCCGCCGTGATGTGGCTGCCGCCGCAAAGGCTGCACTTGGGCTCACACGCGTGATCGTCCGTGGGCTTGGCGGTTCCGCACCCTCGACAGATTGTGTTGCTACGGTCTGGGCACACGTCCATTCTATGCTCCACTCGGCCGCAGGCTTGACATGCTTCGATCTGCTTTCTATATAATGTGCACTCCGTGAGGAGGTTGCCATACCTGACATATCTTGGGACTTTCTTTCCGGCAAACGCGATCACCACCGACTGAGATCACCCGATGCGATTTGCTTGTAATGCCGTGGGGTTATAGTCCTGCACGACTTGCTGTTGGATGTCCATGGCCGTGTCCTCGAGAGGAATGCCCCGAATCACGCCTTTAACGGTTCCATACGGTGCGCCCTCGTATGTACTGACCTCATAAGCAGTTCCCCTGACGTCGATGCGCTCGACCGCCGCATAACGGTCAGCGTTCTCCCGCCGGGGGTGCTTATTACGAGAATGTTCTGGTGCCCGTTCGGGCAGACGACGTCCTCTCTTGCTTCTTTTGCTGCGACCTGCGCTGCCGCCGCCAGAGCTCGAATTAATTCTACTTTAGTCACTTCACTAACGCAGAGCCCACCACGTGGTCGGACGATGATCTTCATGTCGCCTCGCGGGAGCTCCGGCATCCGTGACTTCTTCAGTAGCCTTCCCTTGTGAATAGGCTGGCGCTTTGTACGCTCCGCTCCGTCCACGCCCGTCCTTAAGCTGGAGCTGGTGTCTCCGATGACGTCAGGCGTGGCCTTCGCCACCTCGCCTCCGGTGCCGTGCGGCACCACCGATTTCTTCAACTTTTCCCCGGCCGTCTCCCAGCCGTTGGCTCGCGTGCATAAAGCCGGGTCAACTTCTTCCCCGTCGACTTCTATGTGAATGGCCGAAGCCATCTCTTCCGACAGCCGAGTAGCTCCCGCTGTCGCTATAAGTGTCCGCCCGAGACCCGCCTCGACCCCGGCGTGGCCGAATTCGAGGTTAGGGTTAGCGTGGCGGCGGCAGCCGATTTCACTCAAAGTCCTCTAGAATGCTAATCCGAGATCTCCCACCTGTGAAATTGGTGTCCACATGGCCGGGAAGACTTCACGAAAGTTTTGGAGAAAGAATCCGGTCAATTAGGATGAAATAATCGCCGTGGTCGCGGGCGAAAGACGGGGCGAGGTAAATATGGGTCTGTACTCCGTCTTCTTCCTGACGCCTCCAACATCGGGGGCAGTAGTACGCCATCATCGTGGCTACCTTAAGAACGAACCTCCTTGCGTGTGACTCACTCAAGACCCAAGACATGATGGCAGCAGACGAGGCAGCCATCGCCTTGGCTCTCACTCAACCAGGGGTTCGGAAGGTAGTAAACGGTTTCTAACTATTCCACCAAAACTACCAGTCGGTTGCGTGTCCCAAAGTTCGTTGCATGTGCTAAAACCCCACTCCCCAAACGGTTCTATTCAGCTCATCTGAACACCCGCTCACGCTTCCATGGGGGGGGGGGCAACAAGTACACTCACCTACAAGCCTGCGCTTTTACCCCCCCGTGCTATGCAGCTCCACGAGGTAAGTCACGCGCTTGTATCGTTCAGGGACACAACCCAGCACTATCGCCTCCAGAGACTTACCCTACCTTTGCCTTACCCTGACCTTTCCAGGGAAAAACAAACTACCCTACGGCACATACGATCCGGCTCCTTCCCCCACCCGATTCGTCATCACTTAATGCACCCGAATAGCTACGATGCTGAATGCAAATATTGCTCAGAAGTTGGAATACGCCGCTTTATAATCGGGGTGTGTGACGTTAACACCAAGCACCGTCCTCTCTTTCTGTTAACTATCCAAGAAAAAAATGGGAAATGCTGCTGCCCAGCCCTGTCTGCGAACCCAGCTACCCAGCTTCAGTGGGTGGACAATGTAGCCAAGCTGTTGTACGGGCTGAGTCTGTTCTTACTCGGTGGAGCAGACAGGCTTCGGCTCTTTTCAGGCCCTTCGTCACGACTGGTTAATGTACTCGTCGCCACAGCTGCCTAAAGTGCTCGCGAACGGTCTGTTTCTGTACGCGTTGGATACAGAAACAGATTGTTTCTGTAATCCTTGGCTAAGCTGTCAGCATGTTCGTTTCCCGCTACACCGACGTGTGACTGGTGACATTGATCACTTCATTATGAACTGCTCCAAAACCAACCCTGTGCGGACGAACTTTTTTCGTGATCTCCAGAAGTTAGGAGTGCCCCATGCTACATCGGAGGACATTATTTTTCCTAGGGACCACTGGATTGTGCGAAGAGGTGTGTCCCATCTCCTACTCGGATTCTTGCAGTCCACAGGACTAAGTGAGGTGTGATGACATTGCGTGTCTGTTATTTTAGGACTAAGTGAGGTGTTATGACTGAGAGATTTGATATGGTATTGGGGACGATTAGGCGGAGCAATTGCCGGCAGCTATGCAAGGCTAAGTCCGCCTTATTCAACAATACTTACTACTACTACTACTAGTGGGTGGACAAAGGACAGGCGGCGTGGACTGCATTTGGGCTCCAGTGAAGAAAGAACCACTCCCGTGGGCCGCACTCTGGGCCGTTCAGAAATCTGAATAGAAGTACTTCCTCCTCCTTTTTTTCCTATCATCAAACTTCTTTCATCCTCCTCCACCATCTCGGCTGCCGATCTTGTCGCCTGCGTCCGCGGCGGCACAGATGGAGAAGTGAGATCGTCTAAGACCGTGTTTTCGCTTCCTTTTTTATATAAAATGTTACCACTCATAGGCTACACCGATACAACTCAACCAATCCGCGTTCATGCATCATGCATTGATTTAACCTTACAAATAACATCTCTTTAAAGTAACAGAGGGTGTGGTTAAGTGCATTTCACTTCTCTCTAGTTTCACTCTTTTAGAGCTACGTGACTGAATTTAATGGACGTCGCATGCGTAGTGGTTGTGGGTGCCGTTTACTGCTTTGCTTTCCCACCAAATTCATAGGGTTTATTGGTGCAATCTTTTTTCTGTAAATAAAGAGCCACAGGGGGCAGGTTCCACCCGCGAAAAGCATTTGCTTTGAACTAACAGTCCCGCAGTGCTATTGTGTTCTATCTTCGGGAGTTCAGTTATGCCTCTTTTTTCCCGGGCACATCCCTCTTGGGCGTAGACCCCTTTTTTCCCAGGCACATGCTCTATGGCGGCCTTTACAATTGCTCATCACGGTTGGCGGCCACATCGTGGCGCAGCCAGATGTAACACCATTCATTTGCATGCCAGCGTTTGTGGCATATTGTGGGCTCTTTTTCTCGTTGTTTTGACATCCAATTTCTATCCAGGAGCCATTGCAGGCGTTCTTCAGAGCTGACGCTGACGCTGGCTTTATAACTCAAAGGCTATTGATTTCTTTCGCAACCAAAACACGCGGCACCGGGTTGTTGCGTAGTCTTTAACGGGGACAAAAAATAGGCCTGCATTTCTCACGAACAAAGTACTTTTTACTTGCATGCGAAATAAACAGGTGACATCTGTCTGCATGTCCAACGTGGGCATATTTTAGTTTGGAGACAAAAGAGAATGCCGCATCCAAAGCCTCTGAAAATAGGTAACAATATGCGGAGTAGAAGAAACAGATAGCATTAAGACTGGCAGTATGCTCTCAGACAATGTTGCATGGTTCTAGTGAAGGCCGCGATAAGAAGGGATTGGATGCCAAAATGAGAGCTCATTTACACTGAGCAAGTGGGCGAAAGAAATAGGAGCAAAGCACTCAAAAACAAAGCTTGGGATTGCTTCTTTGTGATCAGACAAGTTCAGGTGACGAACGTACAGTGAGTTCCTATCGGCGCATACTGTTCCTTTTGGCGCAACAGACACCAGCGCTCACAATAGCGGCGCAATATGTCTTGTTTCTGCTTTTTAAACAGCGTTTTGTTGCGTACGGTTATCTCCTCTTTTTTGAGCTGAGCACGCTTTGCAATTGTTGTCGTGTGTAGCTCCGGTAATCTTGTTCTATACGGAGGCGAGTTTCACTTGTCACCATTAGCCAATGCAGTTATTGGATCGATAGTGTTCCTAATCTAATTTCATGGTAGCGGAAAGAATAGTGCTAAGGTATTGAGGCTCGCAGAGCATACTATACGGCGTTCGATCCGCCGATGACCGTAAGCACTCGGCGCTTACGGTCGTCGGCTGATTCTTGTTGTTTCAATGCCAGATAGGGTCTCCGTAAGTGATGCGACTTGTCAGCATGGCTTGGAGTATGCGTTATGTGTCTGCCTCTTTGAGGCCTTGGCGGGGAGAGCATACCCGTTGTATTAGGTGTGTGAGTTGGTGTTGGTTGTACTGGGCGGCCCCGCGTTCTACTTCGGAGTATAAGAAGGGAAGTCTTGGCTGGTGTGCAGTGAAGTCCGCATGTGCGATGATATGAAGTTGCGCTGTCGGTAGCTTCCTGCAGATTGTATTGTTGGAGTCCCGGGGAGCCTTTGTTGGTCGAAATTGTAATATCGACCGCATAGAGTGCGTGGGAAATATCCGGGATAATCGACCAGATTTAAGGGAAATCCCCAAAGGTGGAGTAGGGTTTTGCAAAGGAAAGGTTGACATCCACCACAGTTTCCTCGGAGACTTCGCAGTCGAAAAAATATCGTCTTGTCGAGGAATTTTTTTTCTTCAACTGCGAAGTTTCTGAGGAAGCTGCTTAGCTTTCTTTTATATCCGTACGGCTGCATTCAGGTAGATGTCACAGTTTCATTTGCAGATATCCGGAATCTTTGAGAGCAGTGGTGGCAATCCGGCCATAGCCAATATAAATAGCAGGGGTGATATGACTGACCCTTATGGTGTTCCTTGGGCGGGTGTGCTACAGTGATCGGACCGACGGGCGCCGATGCTCACTGTGGCCGTACGATCAGTTGGGAACGCGCGGACGTAGTTTTAGGTGTAGGCGGACGTAGTTGTAGTTCCACTGGCCTGTAGTTTGTAGTTGATCGAGAATTGCGCTGTGGGTCAGGTTGCCGAACGCTCCTTTAATGTCAAACGTCAATATTGCCGCGAACCATGCATTGGGTTTGTTTATTTGTGTTTTGCTTTAACCACCCGGCTGCGCCGGTCTGTGTTATCTCCGTGCCAAGGGAAGCGCGTGTTCCATTCTTTTTTCTGAGCCGCATGTGTTATCTGTTCAGATAGGGAGAGCATTCCGATCTAACGTGAACATCCCGGAATAATCTTCTTGCATCTACAATGTTCTCGATGCGAAAACGACGGTTCGAGAACCACGCGCGCCGAAAGATAAAAAGCCTGCAGAGCAGACGCCGGGGCATTCGATTACGTCACTTTGTTGTTGTCACTTTGTTGACGACGTACGTCACTTTGTTGACCGCTGCTTCGCCGCCTCTGTATTCTTTTCAGTTGTTAGGGGAGCACAAGTTCGCTCCAATAAACTTGTTTCTTTTCCAAACAACTGCTTCGTCCTTGGCTACGTGACATCTGGTGGAGGTGCTGGGTACGCACCCTTCATCCCCACTACAACCTCTGGAAGCCGCCAAGCCAGTCCAACAAGAGCCAGCCTCCGCGTGCAAGATTTACCACCCGAGTTCGGTCTACTACCGGAGAAGACGAAGAAGAAAAACGTCGCAACCAGCACCATGCTCAACCAAGCCAATCCTCCTGTCGTTCTGCAGCAGCCACGGGAACCGCCATCATTCCGAGGAGCCCCGCAGAAGACCCAGAAGAATGGTTGGAGAAACTGGAGCGCGTCCGGAAATTCAACAGGTGGACGACGCAGAAACTTTCCCGGGCCCGTTTTCTTTTATTTGGGAAAGATTCGGCTCGCACTTGGTTCGAGAACCACGAGAGCTCCTTGCCCAAATGGGCTCAGTTCAAAAGCGAGTTCACTAAGACCTTCACTACCGTCGTGCGGAAAAAAAAAGCCGCCCTTTTGTTGAAACCCACGCAACACCCCAACGAAGGTTTTTCAAATCCGTTGAGGAGAGAAGCACTTTTTCGCGCGTGCGGACCCCGAAATGAGGGAAGAAAAGAAGTTGCGCTTTTAATGCGCGGAGTGAAGGAGGAACTGTTTGCTGGACTTGTCCGAAATCCGCCCAAAACCGTCGCCGAATTCGTGACCGAAGCCAGCACCATTGAAAAAGGCCCTCAAAATGCGTGCTAAGCAGTATGACCGCAACTTTTTGGCGCGGCCAATGAGAACGACTTGGCAGCACGGGGATCCCGGCCGACAGCCTACGCGAGACTATCCGCGCAATAGTGAGAGAGGAGCTGCGGAAACTCCCCCAAAAACCCGCCGCCGCACCCCCAAAGTCGCTTCCCTCACCGACGTGATTAGAAAAGGGTGCAACAAGCGTTGGGAACTTCTACGCCATCCGAGGTACCCCGAGAGCCACAAGCTATGACATACTCCGCGACATACAAGCTATGACATACTCCGACGACATTATACAGCCATCAAAAAACCCCCTGGGCTGCCGGTCGTACTCGTGAAGAAAAAAGACGGCACACTGGGGTTCTGCGTTGACTACCGGCGATTGAACAAGATCACCAAAAAGGACGTGTACCCCCTGCCACGAATCGACGACGCCCCGACCACCTCTGCCATGCGAGGTACTTCTCATCGATGGATTTAAGACCGGCTACTGGCAAATGAAGTGGACGAGAGAGATCGAGAGAAGACTGCATTCTTTACCCCGGACGGCCTATACGAGTTCAAGGTAATGCCTTTTTGGCTATGCACGGCACCAGCAACGTTCCAAGAGTCATGGACACGGGCTAGCTGGCCTGAAGTGGCACACCTGCCTCGTATCCCCTCGACGACGTTGTGGTATTCTCCCGGACTTTCGACGAACACCTCGCAAGGTTGGTCAGTACTCGGGGCCATCCGTACGTCGGGGTTAACCCTGAAGCCTAAAAAGTGCCGCTTCGCGTACGAGGAACTAATTTTTTGGGGCCATGTCGTCAACGCGCGGGAGTCCTGCCTGACCCGGCGAAAACTTACCCATAGCGAATTTCCCCAAAGGCCGAAAGAAAGAAGGGGGGCGTGGAATTTCTTGGATGTGCGCATACTACCGGCGCTTCGTCGCAAACTTCGCACGCTTGCAGACCGCTCACGCGCTTGACGAAAAAGCACCGTTTCAGCTGGGAAGACGACCAAGAAAAAGGGATTCTGCGAGCTGCAAAAACACCTGCAAAGCCCGCCCGTGCTCGCTCATTTCGACGAAAACGCCCCCAAAAGGAAATACACACGGGCGCCAGTGATATAGGCCTTGGGTGCCCCTTGTCCAAAACAAAGCGGGTGCGAAAACGTAATCGCCTATGCCAGCCGTGGGCTGTCGAAGGAGGAGAAAAACTACTCTGCCTCCGAAAAAGATTGCCTGGCTATTATATGGGCCTTTCAAAATTTCGCCCATACGTGTATGGAGACCGTTCAAGGTTGTAACAGACCACCATGCGCTGTGGTGGCTCGCCAATTTTAAGGACCCCTCTGGCCGCTTGGGCGGTGGAGTTTGCGCCTGCAAAGTTCGACATTACAATCGTCTACAAATCCGGCAGGAAACACTCCGACGCCGACTGCCTGTCCCGCGCCCCTGTCGACCCACCACCACAAGCTCCGATGAAGACAGTGCGTTCTTCGGGGTGTTACGGAGAGCGACCTAGCCGCCCAGCAGCGTGCCGACCCCCACTTGCGAGTAATGATCGACTACCTCGAAGGGCGAAACGTCGCCGTGCCTAGAGCGTTCAAGCGTAACTTACCAGCATTCAGCCCAAAACTCCGTCCCCGTGAAGAAAAATTTTACCCCCGGGAAAAGAACGAATTATCTACTTGTCATCCCCCCAGACCTTCGTGACGAAATTTTGGAAGCGTCCCACGACGACCCGTCTTCCGGACATCTCGGCACAAATCGCACTATTGCAAAAATTAAGGCGCAGTACTTCTGGCCCCGCCTTACATCCGACGTCACCCACTACGTTCGGAGTTGCCGGGACTGCCAGCGACGAAAAACGCCGCCGACAAGACCCGCCGGACTTCTACAACCGATCGCCGTCCCGCGGAGGCCCTTTCAACAAATTGGAATGGACCTTCTAGGCCCGTTCCCGACGTCACGATCGGAGAACAAGTGGATTGTCGTAGCGACAGACTACATGACGCGCTACGCAGAGACCGCCGCTCTTCCGCGGGGGACTGCACAAGAAGTCGCCAAGTTCTTTATAAACCAAGTTGTGCTGCGACATGGAGCCCTGAAGTCCTAATCACGGACCGCGGAACGGCCTTTACCGCGGAGCTGATGCAAGGAATCTTACGCTACAGCAACACGGATCACCGAAGAACGACGGCGTACCACCCCCCAAACGAACGACTAACAGAACGTCTGAACAAGACAATTGCGGATATGCTGTCCATGTACGTCGACGTTGAACATAAGACTTGGGACGAAGTCCTCCCGTATGTCACGTTTGCGTACAATACAGCGACGCAGGAAACTACGCAGATGACACCGTTCGAGCTTGTCTACGGAAGACGACCGACTACGATGCTCGACGCCATGCTTCCGCATGTACAAGACGACGACCTCAACGCCGACGTCCAAGGATACCTTCAACGTGCGGAGGAGGCCCGCCAGCTCGCTCGAGTTCGTATAAGGGACCAGCAGCTGGTGGATGCCGGCCGCTACAACCTCCGACGCCGAGACGCCGAGTACCAACCAGGGGATCGTGTGTGGGTTTGGACTCCCATCCGACGACGCGGACTGAGCGAGAAACTTCTGCGACGGTATTTCGGACCCTACCAGATTCTGCGACGTGTTGGCCAACTTACCTACGAAGTGATCCCCGATGGTGACTTCCGGCACATCACGACGACGTACGCGGCCCGAAGTCGTCCACGTGGTTCGCTTAAAACCTTTCTACGAACGATGACGACATTTTATTTTTCGTTTTCGGACTGTCGCTTATGTTAGCATCGGGTCGATGCACTCTTAGAGGGGGGGGTAATGCCGCGAACCATGCATTGGGTTTGTTTATTTGTGTTTTGCTTTTACCGCCCGGCTGCGCCGGTCTGTGTTATCTGTTCAGATAGGGAGAGCATTCCGATCTAACGTGAACATCCCGGAATAATCTTCTTGCATCTACAATGTTCTCGATGCGAATCGACGGTTCCAGAACCACGCGCGCCGAAAGATAAAAAGCCTGCAGAGCAGACGCCGGGGCATTCGATTCAGCGACGCTCGCCGACGCACGTACGTCACTTTGTTGACCGCTGCTTCGCCGCCTCTGTATTCTTTTCAGTTGTTAGGGGAGCACAAGTTCGCTCCAATAAACTTGTTTCTTTTCCAAACAACTGCTTCGTCCTTGGCTACGTGACAATATGGTGCTTGCGTGCGTCTTGCTGAGCTTATCGATGTTATTGTGGTAAAGTGTCGGATTTTAGGGTTGGTGTGCTACGTTGAGTGTTGCAATGACCCAATAGCCGACGCCTCATCTGAGAAATCGCGGGAAAGTGTGAATGACGTGGGGCTTCGACGATGCTAAGGAAGAAGAAAACCGAGGCTCGCGAAGGAGAAACAGAAAAAAAATAGAGCTGCTATTTCTCGTGTTTATGGACCTCCGGTCCGGCGAGTAGGCCTTCGAAAACTCTCGTTCCTGAGTTCTTGTACTAGCGGGCCTGCGAGCGGGCCTGCCGTACCGCTGGTTTCTGTGGTTGTAGACCTCCGCGCCGGCGAGTGGACCAGGCACACCCCTCGTTCATCAGTTTTCCGACCTCCGGGCCGGCGAGCGGGCCTGGCGTACCGCTCGTTCCTGTGGTCGTTGACATCCGACCGGCGAGTGGACCAGGCACACCTCTCGGACCTCCGGTCCTTTGAGTGGGCCTGGCATACCGCTCATTGCTGTGGTCGTAGACCTCCGGGCCGGCGAGAGGACCCTTTTGTTCCTGAGTTCTCAGACCCCCGGGCCTGCGAGCGGGCCTCGCGTACAGCTCGCTTCTGTGGTCGTAGACCTCCAGGCCGGCGAGTGGACCCTCTCGTTCCTGAGTTCTCCGACCTCCGGGCTGGCGAGCGGGCCTGGCGAATCATCATTCCTGTGGTCGTAAACCTCCCGGCCGGTGAGTGGACTAGGCACACCTCTCGTTCCCAAGTTCTCAGGCCTCCGGGCCAGCGAGCGGGCCTGGCGTACCGCTCGTTGCTGTGGTAGTAGACCTCCGAGCCGGCGAGTGGACCCTCTCGTTCCTGAGTTCTGGTACCTCCGGGATGGCGAGCAGGCCTGGCGTACCACTCGTTCCTGTGGTCGTAGACCGCCAGGCCGGCGAGTGGACCAGGTACAACTCTCGTACCTGAGTTCTCGGACCTCCGGGCCAGCGAGCGGGCCTGGCGTACGGCTGGTTCCTGTGGTCGTAGACCTCCGGGCGGGCGAGTGGACCAGGCACACCTCTCGATACTGAGTTCTGTGACCTGCGGGCCAGCGAGCGGGCCTGGCGTACAGCTCGTTTCTGTGTTCGTAGACCTCCGGCCCGGCGAGTGGACGAGGCACGCATCTCATTCCTGAGTTTTGTGACTTGCGGGGCAGCGAGCGGGACTGGCGTACCGCTCGTTCCTGTGGTCGTAGACATCCAGGCCGGGCAGCAAGCCTGGCATACCCCCCGTGCCCGTTCCTAAGAAGCACCCCAATAGGCCCGGTGTCTGCACACCTCGCGGCATAAACCCGAGCCTGGGAGCCTGATAGCGTCTGCGGTCGAGCCGTGGCATGAATTCAACCTGACGCCGTGTGCGCTTCGCGGCGTAGGCCTGAGGAGCACCACCGCATCAATGATCTCGCCCGGTCACTGATCCAATAGGCATGCGTACCTGAAGCGGGGGTGGGTGAAACACGTGCGGGAAATTTTTGTCTAAACGTCTGCGATGTCTGGAACTGTCCGCGTGTCCTGTGAGGTAGTCGCAAGTGTGCTGTTTCGGTGGATATTTGTGTAATCGGAAATACACATGATGGTGATTGGTGTCGGAGCAAGGTGTTAGATCTGGTGCGAGGTGCTGGTTAGACCTTTGACCTTTACACTTATCCTGTTTCAGTTGCAGGTGAATACCTTGTGCTGATGTGCCAAAAAACCCAACATGGTGTGCAAACATTGTTCTGTATCGTTGAGGTTTGCAGTTAGACGGTCTGTCACCAGGTGCTGTAGTAGTTTGCCAGTGCATAATGTTAGCGAGATTGGGCGTAGGTTATTTATGTTAAAGGGACACTGAAGTGATTTGTAAACATTGTAAACATTGTAAACACTCACGCCCAATTTTTGTGGAGTTTTTGTGTGACGTCAGGAGACAAGATGGCAATGGGCTGCGCTACTCCACGGCTTGCCGGCCTTCCGACAGAGCCAGTCGACCCAGCGTTTCGTCCACCGGTCGCCGACAGGTCGTCGCAATTCGTTTACTCAGTTAAAACAAAGCCAGGACACGTTTGTGAATGAAAGAACGTGCCTTTCTTTACTTTGTTAGTTTGTACACTGTATCTACCTCCAAGTCAAGGTCGCTTCACACAAGCACTGCACAAGCGTACAACGCTTCGCTTACTGCGCCAGTGGAATGATATAAGGGCACTTTAAGGCTAGAGAAGAGTAAGCGAAGTCAATATCGGTACTAAGGAAATAAAATCAACTAAAAATTTTACCGTACAGCGTAAAACTAGGTTGCAGGAAGCACTTTTTTGCGCTCGAGGAACAAGCCCAGAGGTCAGCAGCATGACTACGCATCTACGAACGCTTCTCCGTCTAAGAAACGCAATTGCTAGACCTGAGATATTGTGGAACCTTGGGGGACGCTTACTGCACGAGCGCAATACAGCAAATAGTCACCTAAGCTGATTGAAATGCTAAAACTAAATAAAAGTGCAAAATGACTTTACAATATATACCTTACATTTCGAAGTTCAGGAGCGCCTGCCGGGGCCGAGTGGTCTGGATTACTCTCCAGCACAGTTAAACCTGACACACTATCAAAGTATGTGCTAGAGTTTTTTCACGTAATTTTGTTGATGTTTTGCATGTATGTATTGACCCAGACCAGGCAATAAAAAAAGTAGCCGAGTTGTGTGGAGCGCTACGTATGTAATTGCAACTGCTTTGCAAGTCGTTAATTCAAACCCCCGGGGGTACGTTCTTTTTTTTATAAGTTGACTTTTTCGTTTCCGCCCGATGTTTTCTATACTGATTTCACCTTTTTTGGCAGTAACGTTCGCTTCTCTACGAACTAGTTCACAGAACGCTATCAGGCTGACACAGGCGCGTTAGCCAGTTCTCCTTGACGTGCTGTTGCCACAAGCGCCGAATGCTTGCGGGCAGTGAGCACAGGCCACAATCAGCACACCCTTAGCCTGGTGCGAACACGCTTTTTATGACACAGGCATGAGCGAGGGAAGCTCCGAATATGCGGGAAAAGCGCATGGCATTTCAGCGTCTGCAGTGACGCGGAGGGCGTTCATCCACTGCGTAGGCCTCGGCTAGTGATTCTACGATTCCAAACCGTCCTGGGAGGTTTATCTTATGCATTTTACAGCTGACAACATGGCAGAAGCGCGGTACGACGATTAGTGAGATATCGAGAATGCCCATCCAACGATGTCGTCGGATGTCAAGCATGTTGTTTTACAGAACCGAAACCGAAACTTGTTTGAATGTTAACCAAGCACGGTGCGTCTCCTCCCGTCGTCGCAACCTTTAGTTAATGCGGCCGCCGCAAACCGCGCATGGTAGCTTTTCTTGTTTCGCGGTTTGTAAAACAATTACCGACTTGTCAACCGGATAAACGCTGAAAAGTGTGCTATTTTGAGCCAGTCTACGCAGTGCAAGCAAAAACGGGAGCGTGACAAATTCACTGCAGTGTCCATTTAACGGCTCGTTTGGCTTGGGAAGTAGGCTGATGTCGCAATGGCGCTATTGTGAGGGTAGCATGCAATTGGCCCAGTGGTGATTGTAATAATTAAGGAGGGCGTCAGTGTGTTCTTGGTCCAAATTGCGAAGAAATTAGTAGGTGATGTTGTCGTTGCCCGGGGCGGTGTTGCGAGTGTGGCTGGATAGGCCCCGTAGAAGTTCGGTGCGGGTGAAAAGGGCGTCTAGGGCGTCGTTTGGGGTTTCCTTGTGATCCGGGTGCGGGGTAGCTGTTGTATCCGTTGCGAAGAGTCGGTCTTGTAGCGAGGCTAGTAGGCTTTCGGGGGGTTGGGGATTGTTATGATTGAGTCGATAGATTGTTTGGTTGGTTACTGTTTTGGAGGTGGCAGTGCCCATGAGACTTCGGAGAATGTGCCAGGCTCGTTTTGTCATGAGCGTCCTCGCGAGGTGATCGCAAAAGGTACGCCAGTTTTGATTTTGTATTTTCTTCGCATAATCTATAGCGGTTTTGGTAATTTGTGTTATGTGGCGTTTCAGGTTTGATTAAGTTTGTTGCCAGTGATTTAGGAGGCTACGTCTCGCTTCCCAGAGGTGGTCAAGGTGGGCGTAAACTGCCCGGAGTTCTGTAGTTAGGTTGATGTTTTGGTGTGCCGAGTCTGAGTTTGAAGGAGGCTGTGTGCGCAGCGGTCCAAGTCTTCCGCAGGTGTGAGGCGTGGAGGGTATCCTCGCGAAAAGCTTTCCAGTATTTGAATTTAGCTATCCCGAGTCGGTGCCTATGATGAGTAGAGGTAAGCGTTATCTTTATAATGTGTGGGCACTTCCTAAGGTATCCGGCAGAAGACTCCAGGTGAGATAATTGGTATGACGCGCGAATGCTAGGTCTGGGATAGTTGCGGCGTGACGTTCGTGCCCATGCGGGGGGGCTGCGTGACGTCGTTCTGCAGTTTAAAATGGTGTTGCTGCGAGGCCTGTAGCAGCGCTGTGCCCTTTTAAGGCACATGGGGGGGGGCATTGAGGTCGCCCAGTACAATGCAGATTTTCCAGTTGCTTGACAGGCAGTGGCAATAAGTAAGATTTCGCTATCCATGAGGGAGCGCGTTGGGGTGCTGTAGATATTCAAGACGAATATGCTGGGGCGTTTGGGGTTCCGTGGTATAATTTCAATTAAAACGTCGTCCGTCGATGATGCAATTGCGATCGCTAGTGCTGTGAGTGTGCGCGCAACCAGAATGGCCGCACTGGAGTAGGGAGGTCTCGTGTACGTGTCTGAGGGTGGGGTGGGGCGTATTTGTTCCCTAGAGAGCAGTTATGTCCGCCGGTTGCGGAGCTACGTAATATTCGAGTGCCGCCTTTTTGCCTTTGAAGGATTGGAAGTTCCACTGGTATATCGTGAGCGGGGGTTGGGTGGGTGGCTTATTGCCCATCTTGCATACGGGTTTTCTTTGTTTGGGGTGGGTTGTCGAGGTTCATTATGCGTTCCAAGTGTCCGATACCTTCATTCAAGGTGCGAATGAATGTTTCTGTAGCATCTGTGTGCATCTTGGCGAAATGACCTGTGGCTTGCTCATTCATTTTTGCCCGTGGAGGAAGACGCAGTCGTTGAATAATGCGTCGAGTTTCTTCTATTTGGGCTGTAGTAATGGTCGCAGAGGGGTGAGGTGATGGAGGGGAGGAGCTGAAGGAGGTGGAGGAGAGCGTTCCGCTGCGAGTGCTTTAACGCGAGCGAGTAGTTGGGCGTGTTGCTCTTTCATCGTAGATAGCCTGGCGAGAAGGGCTGTGGGTGGGGTGGAGGTTGAGCAGCAGAAGCGCGCTCCACTATAGCAGACTAGCCTGGTTAGGGGCCTGCTTGGTTAGGGGCCTGGTTAGGGGCCTGGTTAGGGGCCTGCTACTTCTGAGCGGTGGGCAGATACGTTCCATATAGTGCAGGCCTGGCAGTAGAATGCGGGGATAATCAATCAATCAATCAATCAATCAACCTTTATTTTTGGTGCCCAGGAACAACCCTCGGGTCTTGGTACTGGTACACCATATACAAGCATTCATAAAAACAAACTAAACTCAAGACAACACAACACAGAAAACCATATATATGAAAGAAACAATAAGGTAAAAATAGTTACAGAGATCCCAGAATGCAAAACAGCAAAAAAAAAGGAAGCCTAGTGTTAGAAGCCATGACACCCGGCCAGAAAAAAAACGATGAAGGCACGTGAAAAATTGAAAATACACAAGCAAATACTCAATGAACATGACGGAGATAGATTATACACATAAAACAAAGGTTTTGTAACAAAATGTTAGGAAGTTTCAAAATGGAAAAACGAAGTTCAGCATTACAAGCACTGACACTTAAACCGACATAAATTCAAGCAACAAAAATCAGGAAAAGTGAAGAACAAACAAGCAAGATGATGATTTGCATAAAATAAATATGGAACAGAAATACGGCACATAAATGACATAAAGGCACTTAAGCTACAACAGTTTTCAATTCATTAGAGAACAAAGACAAAGAGCTCTGGAATATATCAAGACGATCGGAATATTCATTATATGCACATTGTATTCTGCAGATGGACGAGCGTCGTCTACTTAAAGCATCTGTTCTGAAAGTTCGAAATCTTCGGAAAAGTTTGTTCGGCAAGTTGACATTGATAAGTGCAACCAAGTCATCACACAAAATATCACCATGAAGAAGTTTATAAAGAAAGATAATGTCAGCTCTCATTCGTCGACACCAAAGGGAAGGAATACTTTTGAGACAAGACATGCTGCCGTTTGCGTCTTCTTGTACATGACGGAAACGGTGCCTAAAGATAAAAAGGAACTTATTTTGAACCCTTTCGATGCGGTCACTATTGGACTTGCAAGTTCCATTCCAGACAACAGACCCGTATTCAAGAAGAGGTAAGCAGAGAGCTGAATACAACTTTAAGAAAGGAAGCAGACCTTTAAACTCTCTAGAATACCTGCAAACAGCACCCAGACAACGAAGAGACCGACGGGTAATTTGTGCAATGTGGGAAGAGAAAGTCAGAGGAGAATCAAAAAGTACTCCCAAGTCCCGAATTTCGGTCACCCTCGGCAGTGTGGTGCCTGCAATTTCATAAGGGTATTGCAGCTGTTGAGTTTTTCTACTATAGGAGACAACTTTAGTTTTTGAAGGGTTCAAAATAAGGTCGTTTTTGGTGCACCAACGATGGAATGACACAATATCAACCTGAAGAGAATTACAGTCCTGAACACTACGCACTTCTCTAAAGATTTTTATATCATCAGCGTACAACAAAAAAGAAGAATTTTGAATGGCAGAAGCAACATCGTTAATGAAAATGGAAAAAAGAAGGGGACCCAGAACGGAGCCTTGGGGTACACCACTGGTTGCTTTGTACCTAAATGATGTTTGACCGTTAACACTTACATAGCAATATCGCTCCTTGAGATAGCAACGTATAAGACCCACCAAAGAAGCGTGTACATCTAACAGAGTGAGCTTTGCAAGCAATAACGAGTGGTTGACAACATCAAAGGCTTTGCTCATGTCACAGTAGACCACATCAAGTTGGCTTCTACCAACGATTGCTGGGACAGCCTGCTCCATGAAGCATACAAGGTTCGTGGAAGTTGAACGACCACGCATAAATCCATGTTGATTAGGAATGAGGACATGTTTAAATGAGAAAGACAAGACCGTATGAAGAGATAACTCGAAAATTTTAGAGGCAGAACAAAGCAGCGAGACAGGCCTATAGTTTATAACCTCAGTTTTTAGGCCTGACTTGAAAACAGGGAATACGCGAGAGATTTTCCATGAGCGAGGAAATGTTCCCGACCGGAGACAGTTATTAAATATTGAAGTGAACACAGGAACGAATATATTTGCATATGTTTTTAGGATTGCAGCAGGAATACCATCTGGCCCACAAGAAAGCGAGGGCTTGAGCCGCTTGATGCTGGTCCGAATGATGTTCTCGTCCAGTTGTAAACAACCGGAGTTCTCGCCCTGGTGACAAGGGGCGCTGCTGTTGTCACTACCACCGCTAATCCCAAAAAAAGAAGAAAATTGACGAGCAAAGCAGTCGGCCCCTTGCAACCTCATCGCCGTTGGAGTCTAGAAGACGAATAGAATCTTTAGTTGTACTAGATCTAGAATGAATGTATTTCCAGAAGGCTCCCGGTTGGTGAGTTGCTTTAGTTTCTACCGACGCCAGGTACGAAGTATGATCACGTTTGTGCAATATTTTACATAGGGCACGTAGGCGCCGGAATTCCTGAGCAAACTGGTTGGCACCAGAGCGCTTTATCTTTCTGTGCGCACGTTCCTTGAGTTTCAGGGCATCCCGCAATTCAGAAGAAAACCAGTGTGGAAACTTGAACCTCCTCGGTAAATATTGCGGGATGTATTCCTTCATACCCAAAAGCACAATCTCTGTGAAACGGTCGACTTGTTCATTGACATCAGTGTGGTCAATGACGGTCGACCAAGGGGCAGCGGAAAAATAGCCATACAGCCCAGCATAATCTCCCCTGGCGAAAGCGTAATGAGGTTGCGTTTGTTGGAATTTACGGAAGGTGGAGCAATGAAGGGAGGCAACAGGAAATAGAAAGAGGAGGATGAAATCTGTCCGGGGATTACTAAAGAACAATCAGAGTGCAACACACTAACGCCATCAAAGTTCGAAAAGCACAGGTCCAGAATATTTCCACTGCAATTTTTTAAAGCGATTACACTGTGCCATAGAAGTGAAAGCCAAAAAATCTAGCAACCTATTACCCTTCTGTTCAATGTGGTGGTTGTAGTGGGAACAAGTTAGCTGGCTCCACTCCACGCCAAAGGGGCATTAAAATCTCCAAGCAGGAGGACTTTGCGGTTGCCATGAGTGATAAGCACCTGTTCAATGGAGGAGATTAACTTATTGAACGCCTCAGGAGCTACATCAGGAGGAATGTAAAAAACACCAACTAGAAGTTTTTCAGTTTTAGGAAATGAATTTCGACCCATAAAGACTCATCTGCGTTTCAATATCGCTACGTAGCACACACGGGAGAGATTTGTCAACGGCGAGAAGGACCCCGCCCCCTTTTTGTTTGCATCCCGTTAAAGCACGATCATTACGATATACATGGTAATTTTGAGGAAAATAATCACTGGATAGGATATCAGGGCACAACCAAGTTTCAGATATAGCTATTAACGGAAAGCAAGAAGCCAGAACGTTACCAAAAAATTCAGTCGCCTTAGTTCGAAGACCTCGCACATTCTGATAAAAAACATCTAAACTAGTCATGGTTGTTTTTCTTACGTGATGCGCTCAGAGCTGTGAAGCATGCCTTCGCGAAACATGCCTCGAAACTCCTTAAAGAGGCAGTCTTTCGGCCAAACAGCGGGGGCATTTAGGCGCTCGAAACACTCTTCATTCAAGGAAATATAAAAGGATGCATAGGTGTCGAATTTAGTCTTCAGTCGTCGGACGCTCAAGGGCAGACACCTAAAGTTGACAGACGAGCATTGAGACTGGCAGGGTGGTGGTCGGAGAAAGCTTGGAAACAAACATAGCTTTGGGGCGCTTCGGCTGCGAAACGACGACCAGTCCAGATGTGTCTGACGCACCCACACATGCCCGGCTTCGGCGCTTCTTCTCAAAACTGGGAGGGTGACAGTCAGGCACAGACACGGAAAGCACTGGGAAAGGGGTGGACGGAGTTGGGTGCAGTGTAGGAGACGCCGGAGACGCCGCCTGCAGCGGAGCCGACGTAGCCGACGAGGATGGCACTTCATTGTTAACAGCTTGGGTGAAAGAAGGCTTCCCCGAGCTGCCGCGCATTCCATTCTGCAAAGCAGCGGGACGGCGAAGCAATTCAGCTCGCAAGGAGCAAACCTCTGCACGCAGGGAAGTGACCAACTTCGCATAATGGGCGCGGTCTCCCTCCCTCTCCTGACGGAGGCAGGCAAAAGCCCGCGCGTTTTCCCGGCGCAGAAGGTCGTTGTCCTCGCGCAGCCCGGCCACTTAATAATAATAATAATATTAATAATAATAATACTATAATATTAATAATACCTTATTCACTGTACATAAGCAAATACATGATCCAGCCGGCATAAGCGTGTGGGGGTCGCTTGTGTGCGTGGCTGGGCAACCCAGCGAATCACAGTTTGTGATTGAACATAATAAATATACATATAGCCATTTACAACCAAGTACTAGATTTCCAACATAAGAAAACAAGCTCGATAAAAAGGAACACAAGTGTGGGAACTTACAAGACCTTAGAAAACACTGCGATTAAGGAAGCTTCGCGCGAAAGAAAATAATAAAATCGTTACATAAAGGGATGAAAGCTTTGTGTTCAAATACAGTAAGAACTACAAACGGAAGAATGGGAAACTTTATGCGTCTGTGCTCAACCACTGTCGAAGCGAGCGTTTCAGTGTGCTGAAGTTAGGGATATTGGGGTCAAAGTGAAGCTTCTTAAAATAAGATGGAATTAGGAGCGGCGACTTCTATTACCTAAATTGGTGTACACACGAGCTAGGACCAATCGTTCAGTGTAACGTAGCGGCTTTACTTTATTGTTTACTACTTCGAATTATTCATCAAAATGATTTTTCATTATTACATCAAAAATACACTGCTGGCGCACAGACAACATGTCAAAGGAATACATAATTGATTGAAGATCGTAATCATGGTATATTGTACGATACGCCAGGTTAACGGCAATTTTATTCAATATTCGGTTTATAACGTTTAATTTGTAAGAAGAAGCAAAATCATAAACAGTCAAACCATATTTGATAATAGACTCACCTAGACATTTGTACACCATTTTTCTAACGAAAACATCACAGCACGATTTCAGAGAATACAAATATATACAAATCAAACCTTTTAGACACCTCCTCAATTTTCACACTCCAAGATAATTTGTCGTCAAAGATCAAACCAAGGTATTTAACATTGTGTACAAGGTTAAGTTCAGACTACGAACAACCGAAACATTGAGTGCCATGGAGAAAAAGAGGCTAAGTCGGCGCGGGGACTTTATGCGGGCTATGAGAACAGAATAACTTTGTTTTTGATGTGTCAGCAAAAATACTGTTCATATTGAAAAGTCGACCAAAACTCAAATGTCCTCTTGGATAATTCGAGCTCCATCAACGTATGTGTCGCAGGCCAATACAAGAACTGTATCATCAGCGTAAAGGAACATTTTTGACTTCAAAGGAAGTTGGTTGACGTATATTAAATAATAAAGGCCCCAACACAGCCTGTTGTACTTCATGGTCTATGGGAAGCGTATTGCTAATGCAATTTAAAATACCGACGCATTGAGCACGATCGGAAAAGTAATTATTCAAAAACTGTTTATACGGTCCTCTGAAGCCAAAGGTATCTAACTTCCTTAGCAAAGACTGGTGGTTAATTGTGTCGAATGCCTTTCTCAAATCGACGAAAAGGCAAATTACCATTTTGTTATTATCAAAGTTGCTACAAATATAATCGATAAAATATTCCAATAAATGTGTAGTGCATATTTCTCTGCGAAAACCGAATTGAACAGGGTTTATAAATCGTAATTAGTGCAAAATGAAGTCCTGGACTTAGAGACAATTTTCTCTAAAATATGCGACAAGGAGCATAAAATAGCTATCGGTCGGTAGTTATCATATAGTTTTTTAAAACCCTTCTTATAGTAGAGGTTTAATCACACTGACTTTCATTTTATTGGGAATTTCCCGAGTAGCAAAGATTTTATTTATTATAAAAAGCAATATATTTTAAGTTTCTCCAAGGTACAAAACAGATCTCGAATTCTAATTCCATCAAATCTAGCACATCTAGTTAGCGGTATCAATTTAACAACATCCCATAACTCAGACTCATTGACATTAGGAAAACAGGTTGATTTTATATTTGATGGCGAAGTATATTCACCAAAGCGATTTGCGTTTTCGAGGTTAGTGAGTTGGCTAATTGATCGGACAAAGTGATTGTTAAGTTCATTCCTAAGTGTCACGGGAGTTATATCCGGAAATGTTTCTTGGAGCAGCATTTCAATGTTCCTTTTTACGGTCTTCCTGCAATACTAATACCGACCCCATTTTTTTCGTTTGTCACGGCCGCATGCTGTAAAATGTTTAAGACGATATACTTTTTAGGTAATCTTATTTTTGCTGTTATTTTGTTTCTAAGTTGCCGAAACTCTTCCTTTAAAGGGGTATCTTCAGGATTTCTTTGCCACTTTTTTTGCAGAATGCTTGTATATTGACAAGCGAAATTATTTCTGCATTCATGCACGTGCTAGATTTATTTCTCCGTGTAACCTGTATTTTAACCTTTCAGTCATCGTAAATATTTTCGAATGTTTCAACAAACAAGCTATAAGCTTGTATATGGTCGTAGTGTAGCAAGTCATCCCAGTTAAAAGCTGTGATTCTTCTGTCTACCTTTTTAGAATTTACAATACCTTTGGTATCACCTTCAACATTATCGTGTACGTTGTCATTTCCTAACACATACGTAGCAATAATTTAATGATCAAAGACCCTTTCTTTAATTATACAGCCTAAGGTAGTTTTTTGGGGCACTCTAGTATTTATATGATCAATACACGTCCTTGTCAATCGTTTATTTAGTATTTCTTTACGTTTATATCCTTGAATCAGATTTTCGAAACCATTACTTGCCAATTTTGTTAAGTAGTTAGTAACTCCTGGCTTAGATAAATTATATTTGTCAATATTAAAGTCGCCAACTAAAATCACATGTTTATTGCAACTGTGCTTGATTAAGAAATCATGCAGTTCGTTAACAAAGATAAATAGATCCATATTCGGGGACCGGTAAACGCAACAAATCATTATATCTTCGCAGTCATTACTCATAAAAAGAGCAACTACCTCTGCCTCACTGAACTGGACTTCTAAACGTTCAACCAGCCAAGTGCTCCGCAGAAACATTCCAATACAACCTCGTTTTCTACCTTCGCTACATATACTAATAATTGAAAATTGTTTTGAGAGCAATATTTGAGAGAAATATTTGAGAGCATCCAGATTGGCTGACAATTATTTCTATAAGAATAAGGAGATCTAATGTAAACAGTGTGCAATTAAGGTAAACTTGGAGCATACCCCAATGTTTCTGCAAACTTCTCACATTCACGTGAATTAAATTGAATCCTACATTGCTACAATGCTCAAAAGCCCATTCGCGTTTTTGGTTTTCTCATTTAATGATAGATTTTAACGTGTCAGTCATCAATTCCGCCTATTTCAGACACGTCGGCTTCACACTTTATGCGGATCAGTGACATCCCTTCTTACTTGTGAGCATATATTTTTCCATTTCGGACCCAAGTGAAGCGGGACTGGGTCACGGAGGACCTGTTCTTTTTTAACCAATAAAGATGTTTTGTTCGAGCACTCAGATTTTCGTTCACGAATATCTTCTTCGTTCCTCAAAAAAGTCCGTTGCTCAAGCCATTTGTCCAAGTGTCAAGCCTAGTGAAGCGAACTAAAATAGGCGCAACACCATTGGATCAAGCCTTGACCCTATGAACATCCTCGAACTCTTCAGGACGGGGAACCGGTAGTTTCAGCTTATTAGCTAGGACAGGACACTTCAGAGGTCTTCACCGTCGGTTTCTTTATTGCCAGGAATCTGAACATTATACTTCCGGGAGTACTGTTATAGTCTATTCACTTCATTTTCGAGAAAAGAAATTCGGGCCAAAGAAATTCGTAAAAGCCAAAGTGAAGCCGACGAGGGAGGAATGCGAGGTGGCCCTGTCCCGCTGCTCGGACGTGGAGTCTCAATGGGCTTTCCTCCAGCGGGCAGGGGCGGCGGCCTCGACCAAGGGGGTCCCGGACCAAGGATTGCCTCCCACGCGAGAACGGCTTAACATGGCATCCGTTCCTTTAATCCTGTATTATACAGTACAAAATACAGTAAGGAATACGCGTGCACAGTGTGGGACCCATATACGAAAGTGTTGAAAGAACAGCTGCAAAGGGTACAGAAGCGTGCAGCCAGATTTGTTACAGGTAACTTCAACTTTAATGTAAGAAGCTCTGTCATACGAGATAACTTAGGGTGGCAAATATTATGCTCGCGTAGAAAAATTTGTAGATTAAAACTTCTCCATAACATTAAGATACGATCAACTGGAATTAACAAAAACACATACCTAAAAAACGCCCAATTACGCGTCCGCACGAAGAGACAATTTAGAAAAAATTAAACCCTTCCAGTGTCGCATCAATGTATTGAAGTATTCCTTCTTTTCCAATACAAATAACGATTGGAACATGCTCCCGAATGAAATTGTGCGCTCACCGAATGTTTTGACTGCTCTTAAATGTCTTTCCTGATTTACACTTGATTTACTGCTTTTGACCGTATATTGTTGCTATGTTCTGAATTATGTTCTGTTGCTATGTTCTGCTGCGTTCTGATTACCAAGACAAACCTGTATTCCCATTCTATATCTTGCAATTCTATGATTACTTCTTGTTTTTGTGATTAATAATTAACCCCCTACAAAAATGCCCAACGGGCGCTGTAAGTATTTGGAATAAATAAATAAAAAAACAAAGTTTCCCTACTCATCCTTCCCTCCGAACAGCTGTAGCACCTTATCTTGGCAGTTTGCTTTTCGTTGTTCCCGAAACAGCTCAAAGATATGTCTTTTTTATTATTTACTTTTGTCTCTTCTGGTTTTGTCACACCTATTAGGCGATCTTTCAGTTCTTATATCTGATTAAACAAAAACATTTCTGAATAAATAAGAACGCCACTGTAAATTACATACTCGCGTTTTCCCCTTACATGGGGCTATATTTTTTTCGCTGAAACAAAAATCAGGGATGCTTGTACTGATGTGCATACTTGAACGGCGAAGCTGTTATAGGTTATAATTTACGGACACACAGGTATGTTGTATGTCGTATCTTTGCGGTGTCGTGGCTGACGTCTGTGGCATAGCATTTCAATGATCTTTTGTTCACCCAGGCGAGAGTGAGTGCGTCGTTTTGGTATGCGTTTTCGTACGGCACTCTGCAAGCGCGACTTATAGCTTCTCGCAGATGCTATGCAGGCCGAGCTTCTCGATGCACGGCCTCTTCCTCTGCTGTGCGAACTATCTGCTGCCGGGCTATATGGAGTCAATGATCACCTACAGCAGCTTCGATATTCAAGTCGCGGCTCTTCTTCAGTACAGAGCGCATGCGCATGATGGCACATGGATGAACGAACGAGGGCGTACGCTATGACATATCCTCCTCGCTGCCACCATACGCCGAACGCTGGGGTTTTCTTGGGAACAATGTTGGCCAATCTCCCTAATGCGGTATCCTTGGTTTGACAAACGTGCATTTGGGGAAAGCGGCGAACGCTAGAGTTTTCTTTTGGCCAATACTGCTCAACCTCTCTTAGTCGGTATGCTTAGCTTGACAAACGTGCGCTCGAGGCACGCGTGCACGAGCGCACTGGGGATATTCTTTGTAATTTTATCTGCGGACACCACACACAGACGAGTTGGTCGAACGCTTCGCTGTTAATATTTTTCGCATTTAACATCCATACTACATTTTCGAACGTTTTTAAGGGTATTGGATATATATATTTCTCGGCTACACACTATTTTAACGATTGTTCGGCCTGCCAAAACCAGTGAAACATGCACCGAAACACCAAACGTTTTGGTATCCCAAAAGATGCTGTTACGTTTAGAATGCATAATGGGGTGAATTTGCGCCTTCCGATCTGTCAAAATCCACACACGTTTCACCGGTTCCAACCACTACTTTGGCCGTCACCAGGGCACCATCGGAACGATGGCGGTTCACGGGAAGTCTACCGGACTGCACAGGCATAATGCTCGCCGTGCCATTCTTTGGTTTTTCTTGCAGCGGACTAAAGTAAGCTTGTAGACATTGTTGCCTTAGGTACTCGAAAAACAATTCAGCTTAAAAAAAGTTCTTTTTGAGCTCGAATAGGGTTCTCCTCCACTAAATTAAAACAAAGTTACCTAGAAAGCCGTTGAAAATGAGTTCTTCACAACAGTAGGGCACCCATAAATGGGGTGCCGCGATGTTTGCTCTGAGTGCATTCTGGATCGCTCTGTGTCGGAAAAGTTGTTGCATCCAGAACACTGGTAGAGATTCGCGACATGGTTCACCCATTTTCCAATTGTTCTGATGCAACCGTGTGACGACGAGCAGGTTTATGACTGTGTAGCATCCTTGTCTACTGCACACCCTAACTCGCTCAAATTGAAAGAAAAACAACTGAAGGCTACTTCTTTGAAAACCATGTTTGATGAATTGCGGCTGGTGCACTCATCGATTCCGTTTGTCACGAGTGATTGGTTTTATTCACAAAGAACTACTCGGTGGATGGCACCTTATTACTTTTAGTTGTTCCAAACAAATATTCATAAATTTGTACCCGAATTATTATATTAGGCGTAGCCACTGTGGCTGTAGCCATCTACATCTTGACAGTCAATTATAAAAAACTTAACAAATTGTTTGGTAAGACACCTTATGTGGGAGATGCAATACCGGCAGACGTCCAAGTGTAAGAGTTTAAAGATTATTACCACTTACCAGAGCAGTAGCCTCGCAGTTTTTTACATCTACGCGATGTATTAAGACGTGCTTCTACACATTCTTTGAAAGCACCTCTGGCATTTGTATAGTCACAGATCCGTCAGCAAAAAAGTATACCAGAATACCACAACAAGTATACTTGTTAGTCAGGGGATTTAAACTAACGGCCGCGTAGCACGTTGGAGCTACTACGTCTCCCATATGCTAGTTGTGTCGACAAAACCAAACTGTATGATAAAAAACGAACACTCAGCTTGAACCACACTTCATTTGTTTGCTCGATTTTTCCTAGCACGATGCTGACCCTTCCTAAGGTGAATATGTAATCCCATTTTACATGGTCATGAAATATTCATTCATTCATTCATTCCTATACATACCCTTAGGGCCCGTGGGCATTACATAGGAGGGGACTAAATTATACACAGATAAAATCAGTTCTTGGCAACACAGTTCAATAAATCAACCACATTAACAAGAGGAACTACAACACTAAGAAGGAAAAAACATTTTAGGCACAAGAAGCGCCGTACAGCGGAAATACAGATGTGAACCAGTAAAAAAAACTGTAAAAAAAATTAACATCACAAATATTCATTTTCAAGGAAGGCTAAGAGTGCAGATTGAAACGATGACAAATATCGTCAGGTTTTTTAGATTAGTAACTAATGAGTACTAAACTTAAGGCTACCGTGCTGGAGAGGTCTGGTAGAGTTCCTTTTTGGTAAGGGGATCATGACCGTGCTCGTTTTCTGGCATTTATTATTCCGTGGATCAAGTCACCGTATGGTAAATATGTTGTGGATTACTGAGACGATGACAATAACGATGTGTCCTGACGCCCACAACTAAGAGGTCCTGACGCACACAACGAAGGATGTGTCCTGACGCAGACAACAGCGTCAGATCTCATGAAAAAATATTTTGCTTGCAGTCGATCAAACCTCCGTTTCTCGTTAAGTATTTCAGGACGATATTGGAACACATGTTCCTGTTCCGCGTGTGGTTAGAAAAATGTTACAAAATAATTATATTAAGTAGACAAATGATATACCATTAGTTTCCTCCTCTTGCGCGTGTTCTAGTGTCGCATAGATCGTTGATGTGTGCGAGAATTAATTTTTGAAACTAATACTTCAGCAAAGCCGATGCACAAGGGCGTTCCTCAGATTGTTCGTTTTCCCCGTGCGGGGTTCAGTGGCTCAGCTTCCTGCTGCTGAGTCCGAGGACGCTGCTTCAATCCCGGCCACTCTGGCTATTTTTACGATGAAAACAAAAGACGAAGACGCCAGCTCGTCAAGAGTTGGGCGCATGTTCAAAATCCCTGCGTGGTCGAAGCGAAGCCTAACCACACCAGTGCGGCTCGCCTTATACGGTGCTCTGCTACGCAAACGTTAACATTTATATAAAGATGCTCTTTTGTTGTTTTGGATTCTGGTATGTCCGGAAAACTTCGGCATTCGACTCTGCGGCCATCGACCATCAACCATCGACATTCGACCATCAACTCTGCGGGAGGAATAGTACCACTTGCAGAAGGCGAGCTTGCCATCGGTACGTTTTGTATACATAAAACAAAACACTGAAAGCGTAAGAAAGCGCTATATGTTCCACAACTTGTTTTTTTTTTATTCGAACGTTTGCCCTGTGGTATAAAGGTGCACAATTCGCCGGTAAACTTCTCAAAGAGCGAAATGCTTGTGCTGATGGTCGAGCGTGAACTAGGTGTAGCCACTTCTGAGTGCATTTTCGCTCGGTCTCGTTTATTCTCTCATTGTTCCCGTAACAGGTGGGCGCACACAACAAAACAAAAGAGTTTTTGTTCTGACGACTGTTGAAATTCTAAAGAATAAAAACGTGTGATATCATGTGCCCCCCAAAAATCCGTAAACCCTATTCAAAGCCTAAAATAAACGCGCTGGGTGGCATTTCGGTTCCCTTTTACCACGGGCTTTTCAAAACAACAGTTTGGTTTATTGTTGCATACAGACTCGTTGTTTTCCAAAGCATATATTACCTCTTTTTGCATTGAGAGAACACGCCATCAACGAGGCGGACCGTGAGAGTACGTATAATTTTTTGCGAGACATTTGCTTCACTTGTTTACTTGTGTTCACCTTATTTTTGAACCTCTCAAATGTTTTTAAATGTTTCGTAGCCACCTTTCGCGGCAGTTAACGTTAGAAGCTCCCCAAATATCATAAGCTAGGTCCCTTTAGCTTTGGGGTCTGCTGATGAACAAATACCGTTTTTTTTGCTCAAAATGGAACGCAAAGCCTGCTGCTGGTCATAGAAATTATGCGAGGCCTTTGCTGAGAATTTCAGCTCCACTTTTTCTCAGTCGTACGGTCTATGCAGGGGCGTCGATTTTTTGTGTGTGACTTAAGGTCATATGAATGCTTAGACTGCGGAGGTGTAGCGGACGCGGAATAGCCCATACATTACGCAAACTGAAACTTACAATTTTCCATTTTTATGATATAATTCCCAAATTTATTTTTAAAAGAAGTTGAGATATTTTGGTCTCATCGTGGAGCCATATGTTGAATTTGTCCTTCTGTACTGGGTTACTACCTTTTGAGTGCAAGTAATGGGTGGTTGTCCCATTTTTTTAAAAGTTGTAGCTCATGTCATGTACACAATTCTCCTCCGGTGTATCTCTTATGTAGTTTCTCTAAACATAAGGTATCCGGAAGAAACTATTCCCCCTTGCAACATCTGTCCGTAAAAGCAGTTCCACTGAAACAAATTCTGTGCTTTCTTAGGCTATACCGGTCAAGTCGTGTTCGACGACGACAAGTTCACACCGTTTTTTCTGACTTGGCCAGGCCATTTGATAGTTTCAAACGTAACTGTTTTATTAAAACTCAGCAATTTGATCGAAGTCCTACCTACTGCTCCTTGTTTGGAAGCTGTTTAGAAAATCGCCCAAACAATGTGAAATATACAACGTTGGTGAAAGCCGTCCTTGTCGCCTTGTGGCTGGCCACGAGGCTCAAACTTTGGCCCGTTGTTGTTAATAATATTCATAAATGATCTTCTGCCATATGCCCACCTCTCAAGGACTTTAGTGTTGGCGGACGGCCTGAAACTCTTCGGTAAGTTAACATACATTCAGGCTGCTTTTTTTTTTAAGAATGATATCAATTCAGTCAAACATCGGCGTACTAAAAATGGACTGCAATTGAAATACAGCGCGAAACTCGGAACTTCACTTTTGCTACGTATCTTCGTATCTTCTTAAGCGTGAACTTCAATTACGGTGTATCACCACCCGTCTAACACGAAAATGCCCTCACCGACAATGTCAGCCCCCTGTATATTGCGCAAATCGTTGAGCCTACTTGTTTCTATCACCAACACATTTAAAAACGTTCAGCGCACGTTTATCGTATCGTACATGATTTATACAATGGTAGTCATCCCTTTTAATAGCTATGACTTCATTTAAGCTGGCCGAGGCGTTGTGTCTTCATGCGATAGAAGGCAGCGGTGAGATATTGGCTTCTTAGAAAAAGTTACGCACGGCCATGTTGACTGATGGACTCTTCACTATTGACGTCGAAACAATACCACATCATATCTGGAAAAGCTTTCAATTGTTTGTTCATCTCCTATTTGAAAATTGATTTACTAAGTCCGATGGCGTGCTGTACAGCAAACCTACAATTCCATTTTTGTTACAAATGAGAATTTTTGCTTACGTGTTGCAATTCTGAAGTTTACTCCGTAATGTTCCTTTGGTTGTAATTCTCTCATTGCCCCCCCTCCTACTTGTCACTGTGAATAAGTGTTCCCCGTTTATTGCATTTTTTGCCGCGCTTTTTATAACATTTTATGCCAGTGGTGTACAACACAAGGCGCATTATACCGCAGGCCACTGGTCTGTTTATTGGTACCAAATAAACCGTATACCATGACCATCAACAGCGTTTCAGTTTATCTGAATTTGCATGTATTACGAAGAATAATTTGCAAGAGTCAAGGTGAGCTCCTTTAAAGTTTACGAAGGTGGCTTACTAGTAGCCGCCAGTATTTTTAACGAGGAGTGAATGCTTCCGCTACGAGGCTGCGTTGACTATTTGAATAGAGAGAAGCGCTCTCAAAGAGCGCATTTTACTTCATTTTTATTGAGCTCCTAAGTGTAATCCTCGCCGTTGCTGATGTAAAAGACGGTGTTAAAAAGAGTTTATGCCTAATGGACTGCTAAATAGACTTTTGAGGTGGAAAAAGCGATCATTCCAGGTCTTTAGTGATTGCTGCACTCACGGTGTGCAGAATCAAATCACGCTTGTATCCTGGCTACGAGAAAAACAGGCCTGCTTCCCACTGCCCAACTGCTTGAACAGGCAACGGCAGGTTCTGCTCGTATTGCAGTACCGGTCCCTCTTGACGAGGTTCTGGGGCTGTTTCTCGCTCCGGCTAATTTTTTTAGATGCGATGCATCTCTTGGTCTCGTGCTTGTCCCTCTTGCGTCGTCGCGCCGTCCATCCGCAGCCCTCCTTCGTTCTTCTCCCTCACAGCTACGTGCAACACTCTCACTCCGGCTCATTAGCATACCACAGCTTGCGCGCTTGTTTGGGTGCGCTTCACTGCGTTAACAACTGCTCCGGCGCGCGCAAGTGCGCGCATGCGCGGCTCTCCTCCGTTGTATCCTCTCCTTCAATCCCTGTGAATATAAAGCGGGTATCGCGCCCTGGCGGTTTTTCAGTCAAGCGCTCGCTCCCACACTGACGTGACCTTGCTTTTACGCCCATCTTCCCACGTATGAGAACACTCGCGTGTGATGAAAATGCATCATACGCGTTCCCAACACGTTTCAGCCGATTTAGAGAATCAACCACACGGAAACACCAAATGAACCCCCGATGCGTCGCATCACACCAGGGTTCCCTCGCGGGAAGATGGGCGTAATTTTCTTTTATATGCATGGTCTGTTATGCCGTTTTATGCCGCTTTTTGGCTGATTACCAAAAATGGAATAACTTTTGTGTTCTCCTAAAGAAGCCCTCCTTCCCAGTTCTAAGCAAAACGTGTATTGCGCGCACATACCTCCACTGGTATTGTTGTTTAGGTCGAACAAGACGGTTGCAAGCAAATCGACTGCTCATGACAACGCAGAAGGCGCCTTCATGTTGCTGTCAATTTCTCCTAGCGCTGCTGACTACACTTTACAGCACAAGAAAGCTGAAATGTATACAGCTGCTCACAAGTTGAATTGATACGGCATCGCAACCGTTTTGCAAAATTTGCGTGATTGGCTATGGCCAGAGGCGCTTTCTCTTGTAGTCTCCCCTTCTTTCAATTTTTCCCAAATGATTTTTGGTACCACGAAGCCGTTTTACTTGAATGAGTCTTTAAGATTACAGGGTGGCACTGGACTGGGCAGCTACCGTTCCGAATTTTTTAGCTAGTCTTCTCTGCTGTCACCTTCATCCAAGTTTCATCCTAACCTATACAACAGAACACACACGCAAAACATACATACATACATACATACATACATACATACATACATACATACATACATACATACATACATACATACAAAAATACATACATACATACATACATACATACATACCTACATACATACATACATACATACATACATACATACAAAAATACATACATACATACATACATACATACATACATACATAGCCATGGCTCTAGGGAATCAGTGAGAGCAGAATCAGTGGTCACTGAGTGAATGAGTGGGGAGTTTGATGATCTCCTCCTAATTAGCCAAAGGTAGTGTCCTTTTATTACAAGTTTGCCAGCTCCGTCTCCTTAAAGAAGCTTAGTAGAAGGCGTGACACGTCTCTTCGCAGCATCCAATCTCCCCTTGGAAAGACGATGTGGTCCAGAGTGAGGTGTGGGGCTGCCAGCTTTCGATTCGCTGAGAGAATTGCAGTCCGCTCGAATTCTCTGGGCAACACATTACGTAGTGGTGTACATCCCCTATCTTTGCACATGACGAACACAGAAGGGATCGCATGAGGCCCACCTTGAATAGCGATGGTGTGGTCTTTGCTCAGCCCGTTAAGATGCGGTAAAGCAATGTTGCCTCCGACGTTGTAAGCCCCTTTGTGACGCAATGCTGGTGATAGGGATTTCCCAGAGACTTGAAATGTTTGGCCACTGTTCGCCTGAAGTCGTCCCAGTGATTAGGGGAAACTTTAACTGTCGGTACAAATTCCAGCGGACTCCGTGCCATCTGATCAGCAGTCTCATTGCCCTTGACGCCGACATGGGATGGAATCTATTGAAACCGCACATTGAAACCGTTGTTGCTAAGTTATTGCACAAGCCGTAAGGAACGCTGACAGTCCGTTTTCGTGGGGATCCCACGCTGCAAAAGCTGTAGTGCTTCTTTTGAGCCAGTCAGAATTACAACTTTCTGCGGCTTATACGACTTAAGTTTTCTCAAAGCAGCCGCGATGGCAATGCACTCGGATTCGGTGGAGGACACCACATGATCCATGCGTGCTTCCCAGAAAACCTGGGCATCAAGAATGATATACGCCGCTGCACTAACTAACCCCTCTGTACAGATCGACTAAGACATCCGTAAAAATTTGAAGGTGATTGGGATAAGTGTTCTCAAATGTTCAAGAACCACAAATCTGGCTGCTTCCATTGGCGTGTTTCGCTTGACTCTCATGTTAGGAACATGTAGCTGACACGGCTGGCTCTCGTAAGACCATGGCGGCATTGAGATGGGAAGTTCCCCCCAGGCCACTGATGGCACAATATTCTCAGAGTGTTAACAGGAGGGTGCGCATGAGAGTCCGTCCTTGATCGAAGCCGCCGTATTATTGCTCTTCCAGCACTGGTTTCCCCAAGATGCATTACCTGCGTCAGTAACCTCTGTGACGTCATCAGGCGGAGTGTAGTAGACTGGCTCTCCCGTATTACCTTCTCCTTTACTGCTCCCTGAGGAATTCCAATTGCTATCCTCAGCCCTTTCCTATGCACCGCTTCGAGGCGCTCATACTGGGATTCTGAAGGGGAGATCAGAGGCCAGGGGTAAAGAATGCGACTCACAATCAGAGCTGAGTGCAGCTTAATCATCAACACCCGGTGATTCCCCCACTTAGCTAAAGCAATCTTCCTCAAATTGTTCCTACGGGGAAGCAGAGCCGAAACAGTGATGTCGACTGCCCGTCGCCAATACAGTCTGCTGTCGAGGGTGACACCAAGGAACCACGAGTGAATGGCTTGACGCAGAGACAGGCTGCCCAATGTTAAATTAAGACGAGTGGACCGTCGCCTGTTCGCAGAGAAAAGTACAAAACAGGACTTCCCGGCCGAGAGCGTCAGTCCGACGGAGGACAAATATTTCTGCATGGTGTGAAAACTCCGTTGAGCCATCACTGCCAGTTGCCTATGTTGATATCCGGACAACCAGATGCAAACATCGTCCGCGTACACGGATACTTGAGCTCGTTCTCTTACTTCTTTTAGTGCTGCAGGTAACCCAGCCATAGCCACATTAAAAAATATAAAAGAAAAACACTACCCTTAGGAACCCCCCTGGAGACGCTTCTTTCTTCGCTTAGCACATTCCCCAACCGTAGTTGCATGTACCGGTCTGTGAGAAAGCCGTGAACGAAGCCAAGAAGGTTTCCTGACACCACCATTGCATGTAGTCCGTCTACTATTGGTTGTCTCAGGACACAGTCATAGGCCTTCGAAACGTCAAAAAACAGAGCTATAGTGGAAAGTTCATGCACTCGGTTATGTTCGACCTAGCTGATAAGGTCCAGAACACTATCCTGGGCGCTTAAGCGTCGTCGGAACCCAGCCATGCAGTATGGTAGTTTTTTATAACGATCTAGCTACCATGTTAGTCTCGCACACACCAGTTTCTCCATCAACTTCGCCACACAAGATGTGAGGAAAACAGACTGGTATGAAGACACCACTGTTCGGTCCATTCCCGGTTTAAGAACCGGCACCACCTAGGCGAGTTTCCACGAAGAAGGAATCGCCCCAGTCTCCCCAATGTGGTTGAAGTACCGGAGGAGAACGATTTTGCGTTCCGTAGGCAAATTAAGCAGCATTTGATTGGTGCTTTTGTCAGGCCCTGGTGAACATCGCCTGCGTAACGAACTTAGTGCGCTCTCGAACTCCCGAAGCGTGAATGGGGCATCCAACGCTGAGGAGGACATGGAGGCTAAGGGGGAAGGGAGTCCCGCAGGCATGGTGTAAGTCGATAAGGCCGTTTGCGGCCTTGGCATGACGGAAGGATGTAACAATCTCCCAGTTGGCTGAGGAATTTGCGGATGCTTCTTGGGCCTTTGCGCATATTACAGGAGCTTCATTGAAGGGTGTTCCGGAATTGCGGAGTCACTCACTAGCATTACGAAAAGCAGGGTACTTCTCGTCTGGACCGAGAAACACGAAGCAGCTTTCAATGAACTGCGGGGCCGCCTTCAGACAGACCAAGTCTTTTCGCAACTGGACGAAACCCGCTACACGAAAATCCTGACAGTCGCCAGTAACGCTGGAATTGGTGCTAACATGATACAGTGGCAGCAAAGTACAGAGACGCTATAGCTTACGCCAACCACACGCTATAGAAACTTGAAAACAACTACTATGCGACTGAAAAAGAATGTCTTGTAATATTATGGGCTATAACTAAATTCTAACCGTACGTCTGCGGCAGGCCTTTCGATGCCGTAAACGACCACCATGCCTTGTGCTGGCTTGCCAACCTCAAGGACCCCTCCGGAAGACTCACTCAATGGGGCTTGCGGCTACGGGAATACGACGTGACGGTTGTATTCAAGTCAGCAAACAAGCAAACTAATGCTAATTGTTTGTTTGTCCCGAGCGAAGATTCCAACCCATGCACATGGAATGGAAGAGGCTTTCCCGTGCTCTTCGGGGTCGCCCATACAGCAGGCATGGCCCATTACCAGCCGCCGGGCGCGGATCTGAAGATGCTCATCGAACACCTTTGCTGTGAGCACACCGCAGTACCGCGCTTCTTCCTGCGAGCTCTACCTTCCTATCTACTGTGGAACATGGTGCTGTACAAACGAAGCTACGACAGCAGCGAAAAATTTCTCCTGGTTGTACCGCCATTACTTCGAAGAGAAATTTTGCAAGTCTGCCATGACAAACCTCCCACCGGACACCTGGGGTTTATGCGCACATTTGGATGGATCCATGCAAAGTTCTACTAGCCAAACCTACTTTGCTCAGTACGACAGTGAGAGAGGACTTTCCGGGATTGCCAAAGACGAAAAAACCTCCCGTCCGGGCGACAGGACTCCACCAACTGGATCCTCCCAATACACCGTTCCAGCAGGTTGGGTAGATTTACTTCAGCCGTTCCCACCATCGGCGTTAGAAGTCATTATGGACACTGATTACCTGGCGCGTTATGCTGAGACCAAAGCCCTCTCAAACGAATCCGCCTCGGAAGTCACAAAATTCTTACATGAAAGCGTTGTTCTGCAGCATGGTGCACCTACGATTGTTATCACCGACAGGGGCGCTCGCTTTACAGCAACCGTCCGGCAGGATATCTAAAGGAGCCATGAAGACAAAATACAGTTGGGTTTATTAGAAATACTGCTTAGTCCCGATAACAATGATACCAATATCATCGCAATCTTCGAACAAATAACGGAGATATTAAAGAAAACATGTGAAGCAGTTGCGACCCCCTCGCCAATTTCCCGCAACTTTTCTATGACGTCACGGAACCTTGTTTGTGCGATTGGCGGCCGCCTAACTCACCTGTCGCGACGACACCGACGACACATGACTGGACGTCTGTAATGGGGCCTCTAGTTCGATTTGACCACATCACTTGAATGCTAACGTGCAGTTAACACAGTAAAAATTATGTTTTATTGTTGGCCCGTATGACGTCATTCTTGCTCATAACACGTCACTGTGGCGCAAAATTTGAAAGTTTTAAATAATTCTTGCTTTTTTTTCGTTAAAAAACATCTTTTGTGGCTGTAATGGAGCTGAGTGAGATACTGAATCCTAGTTCTTTCAAATTAAACGAAGTTGTATTTTCTCTTTATGGCTCCTTTAAGGTTAACTCATACCGCTCATCTCAAATGCGCCGGAACCACCACCCCAACACCAACGGCCTCACAGAACCGCTTAGCAGAACATTAGCTGACATGCTGTCCATTTACCTCGACCTGGACCACAAGAACAGAGACGAAATTCTACCGTATGCTCCTCTTACCCGTTGCCTACAACACTGCCATTTATGAAACTGCTTGCAGCACACCGAATATATATATATATATATATATATATATATATATATATATATATATATATATATATATATATTGAAAGGCAAAGTCACGGGGAAGAGCAGACAGTTTATTCCGGCTTCGCGAAAGGAACAACCCGCAGAGACTCCGACGAAGATGACGGTCGCACCAGGCACGGGATATCAGGGTGGCAGCCGGTGGCGCGTGAATGAAGATGATGCTGATGATGGGAGTGTTTCTAGATGCTATGAATGGGGAGAATGACCACTGTAGCGATCGGTATGAAAACATCGCTCACACTAACTTCCCCGGCGGTCGAAGCGGCCAACCTGGCCGCAAGTCAGAGGGATGGCGATCGGCGAAGAAATCGTTTTAGACGCGAAACATGCACAGTCTCAACGCCACGGCACCGACGGTCAGTGACACCACACGTAGGAGTAACTAAGTAGTTCACTGGAGAGGTACGCTGAAGGACTGTATATGGGCCAATGAATCGTGGCATAAACTTTTCACATAGTCCTGGAGCACGTAGAGGTGTGGAAAGCAACACTTCGTCTCCTGGTTCTAAGGTGACGTCCCGGCGATCTGTATCGTATTGAGACTTCCGGTCATTCTGGCAGGACTCGGTGTTCAATCGGGCGAGGTTCCGGCAATGCGCGACACGAGAAACAAATTGATCTGTCATGGTAACTGTCGGAGAAACCGGGCAGGAAAAGAAAGATGCATCCAGAACAGATGGTGGATGCCGGCCATACACGAGGAAAAACGGTGAAAATCCAGTGGTACTTTGAACAGCAGTGTTATAGGCGTATGTTACAAAGGGAAGAATGGCGGCTCAGTTTCTGTGGTCGGGGTTGATATAGACAGAAATCATATCAGACAGAGTACGATGAAAGCGTTCTGTCAGGCCATTAGTCTGAGGATGATAGCTTGAAGTGGTCTTGTGAATGGTAACGGCAGCCCGAAGAACTTCCGCAAGGACTGCTGAGAGGAATGTGCGTCCTCGGTCACTTAAAAGAGTGCGAGGTGGTCCGTGACGTAAAAAGATGGCTTGCAGAAAAAAATCTGCGACTTCGAATCGAGTCAAATGATCTACAGCAGTCACAATCCAGCGATGGCCAGTTGAAGTTGAAGGCAAAGGTTCATATAGGTCGATGCCATAGACTTCGAATGGAGCAGGAGGGCAAGGCAGGGGCTGTAGCATCCCTGCAGGGGCTGAGGTTGAGCGTTTACGACGCTGACAGGCAGGAAATGGTGCAACATATTTTGCGACGCTGGTGGAAAGGCCTGGCCAAAAGAACCGGCTCCTAATGCGGTCGTAAGTTTTGTTGAATGCAAGATGGCCAGCCACGGCGTCATCGTGAAAGACTTCCAGGATTTGGTTCCGAAGACAGCAAGGGATGACTGGAACCCACAAGTCGCCGGTAGGGTGATAATTGTGACGGTAAAGCGCTCCACCATTCAAGAGGCGAAATTTGTTTAGTTGGCGGCGGGAGCGGCCATTAGGTGGTGAAGCAGAACCATCGAGTTGTTCCATGAGGTGTCGGCAGTACGAGTCCGTTCGTTGAAGAGATACAAGGTTTGATGGAATATCTTGTTCTGTTGTGCGCAAAGGCGCCATTGTCAGCGTGGGTGAAGAGATGGCAGGGGACGTGGTATCCTCGGGGGACGGCTGTGGGCAACGGGACAGGGCGTCAGCGTCATTGTGAGTCTTGCCCGACTTGTAAGTCACCGTAAAATCGTACTCCTGTAAACGGAGAACCCAGCGGCCAAGGCGTCCCGAAAAATTTTTTGAGCGAGGATAACCAACAAAGCGCATGGTGGTCTGTCACTACGGAGAAGTGGCGCCCGTACAAATAAGGACGAAATTTTTGCACGGCCCAGACAACCGCGAGGCATTCTTTTTCAGTAATTGTGTAGTTCTGCTCAGCGGGTGTCAAAGTGCGGCTGGCGTACGCGATGACGCGCTCCAATGACGAATCATTGCGCTGCAGAAGTACCACTCCAATACCATGCCCACTGGCATCAGTGTGGAGAATTGTCGGTGCCGACTCATCGAAATGGCCGAGGACAGGTCCAGATGTGAGAGCTTGTTTGAGGGTTTTGAAAGCTGTTTCGCAGTCTTCGGTCCAGAGGAATGGGGTTCCGGATGTCAATAGTTTGTTCAGGGGCGAGGCTATTGTTGCGAAATTGCGAATGAAGCGACGAAAATAAGAAGCCAATCCAAGAAAACTGCGAAGTTCCTTTTGACGGAGCGGCCGAGAGAAGTTAAGAACCGCGTTGATCTTGTCCGGATCTGGGCGTATTCCATCCTTGCTTACAACGTGGCCTAGGACTTTGATGGAGGTACTGGCAAATCGACACTTTTTGGTGTTGAGCTGAAGACCAGCGTTGCGGAGGCAGGTTAATACTTCGTCAACAGGTTTAAGATGCTCATCGAACATGGACGAGAAGATAACGATGTCGTCGAGGTAACAAAGAGAGATCTTCCATTTTAATCGACGCAGGACGGTGTCAATCATGCGCTCAAAGGTGGCTGGAGCATTGCACAGTCCGAATGGCATGACATTAAACTCGTAAAGGCCATCGGGTGTTGCGAAAGCTGTTTTTTCGTTGTCTGATTCATTCATAGGGATTTGCCAATATCCCGATCGAAGATCAAGGCTCGAGAAGTATTCGGCGCCGTGCAAAGTGTCCAGAGCGTCATCAATACGGGGCATGGGGTAAACGTCTTTTCTAGTAATTTTGTTAAGCGCCCGATAGTCCACACAAAAGCGCACGGAGCCGTCTTTCTTGCGGACCAAAACAACCGGTGATGACCAGGAGCTTCCAGAAGGGCGAATAATGTCCCGCTGAAGCATATCGTCAACATTGTCTTGAATAATTTTGCGTTCTGAGGCCGAAACGCAGTAGGGACGACGGCGAATTATACACGAACCGTCTGGTTCTATACAATGAGTTGCCGCTGATGTCCGTCCAAGAGTGGAAGAGTGGCAGTCGAATAAGGCCTTGTGTTCCGTAAGCAGAGCGAGGAGCGCTTCCCTCTTTTCCAAGCTGAGCTCAGGGCTGATGGTAGAAGTAAGGCACGAGACCGTAAGCTCTGGATTACAGGCACACTGCACTGACGCAAGAGGGCAAAGTGCTGGAGAGGTAACGTCGTCCTGGGAAATAGTGGCAACGGTAATGCCTTGTGGAAGGAGAATCGGCTCAGAGGCAACATTCAATGCGGCGATTAGAGCTGATCCCCACGAAAAGCGAACGAGACATGGGGATATTATGGCTCCTTTACAAGCGAAGCTGCCAGCTGGTGTGGCAAAAACATCTCCGTCGGCGATATTGTCGCAGGCCACAAAAATACAGTTTCGTCAACGGGAGGCAGAACACAATCTTCGGTAGCTACCAAACGCTGTATTGGCGCATCTGACACACTGGTAATGGCTGTCTCGGTGAGGTGAATAGCCGGTTGTCGGCAGGAAATTACCGCGGACGATGCTGATAAAAAGTCCCAACCCAGAATGATTACATAAGCACATAGAGTCAGCACCGCACACTGAATGTGATGTAGAAGCCCGTCAATCATAACACGGACTGTACAGTATCCAGAGCGGCGAATCTTATCACCATTTGCTCCTCGTAAAGACGGACTGGTATAGGGAGTTCTAACTTTTCTCAGGCGGGAACTCAACTGTGCACTAATAACCGAAACACTGGCTCCCGTATTCACAAGCGCATCAATACACACCCCTTCCACTTCTACGGATAAAATGTTCGACGGACGGTCCGGAGGAGTTCTGGTTTCTCGGAACAATGCAGTTTCCCCTCCAAACCTGCAGGCGCTAGTTTTCCGAAGCCTGGTCAGTGGGACGGGAAGCAGGTCGAAGAGGCGACAGTGAGCGGCGATACAGCGAGGGTGATCGACGTCGTGCCGCGCGATAAGAAATATCGGTCGAGTCTCGAGGAGGCGAAGGACGGCGAGGAGGCGAAACATACCCATTACGACGAGCCCCGTAGACAAAGCGGGTGTCATCCCGTTCATCATGCGCGTAACCTCGTCGCTCGTCCTGTTGGCGTCGCCGGCAAAAGCGAGAAATGTGGCCCCGAATACCACAGTAGTAGCAGACGGGGCGGTCCCGCGGGAAAAGCTGACGGTTGGGACGGACGTGCGAGTAGTATGGCTGAGGATACGGACCGGTTGAAATTGCTGTCAGATGTCCGGGAGAGGGTGGTAGCAGGGGAGCTTCCACTCGCATGGGTGGTTTCGAAGCGGCATCGCAGTATGACATGGCGTGGATGGTAGAAGGGGCGGGGTTAACAGATGGTACCGCCGTCATGGACGCAAGCTCCTCCTTGATGAGGTCTCGCAGGTAAAACGCGTTCGGGCGACAGTTTTTCACGTGGGGGGCATGGTGAGGTGCGGTTTTCTAGCTCCTCACGGATGATGCTACGTATCAGGGTACGTAAGTCCATGTCCCCATCCATGCAAGTTGACGAAGGCTGAGGTTGCAACCGAAGAGACTGCAACTGGTCGAGACGTAGGCAGGTTTTTCGCACATCATTAAGGCTTGTGGGGTTCTGAAGAGCAAGGGCGCTAAATGCGAAAGGAGCAATTCCCTTCAAGATGTGGCGCACCTTGTCAGCCTCGGGCATGCTTTCGTCCACCCTGCGGCATAGGGCAAGAACGTCCTCGATGTAAGAAATGTATGTTTCTTCGGGATGTTGCACGCGAGAGTTCAGCTTCTTTCTGGCACAATCGGAGCGAAGAGACGGGGTGCCGAAGGCCTGGCGTATCTCATCCGTAAAGGTGGTCCAATCAGCGAAGCGTCCTTTGTTGTTGTAGAACCACGTCTTCGCCACCTCGTTTAGAGAGAAGGGGACAATGCGCAGCTTGCAAACGTCATCCCACCGGTTAAACTGGCTGACGCGGTTGAACTCGTCGAGCCAGTGGTCGACATCTTTCCCGCGAAGACCAGCGAAGAAGAGAGGGTTACGCTGGGGGCTTGTTAGCAACCACGTCAACGCCGTTTGTGCGGCGGACTCCGACCTGGCTTCTCACTGCATCGGCGGAGCTGGTAGCAGGATGCGTCGACCGGAACGGAGCTCCAGGGGTGTAACTGGGAGCGGCAGAGGACGGGGTCAAAAGGCAACTCCACCACTTGAAAGGCAAAGTCACGGGGAAGCGCAGACCGTTTATTCCGGCTTCGCGAAAGGAACAACCCGCAGAGACTCCGACGAAGATGACGGTCGCACCAGGCACGGGATATCAGGTAGCAGCCGGTGGCGCGTGAATGAAGATGATGCTGATGATGGGAGTGTTTCTAGATGCTATGAATGGGGAGAATGACCACTGTAGCGATCGGTATGAAAACATCGCTCACAATATATATACCTAGTTTTGAGGGTGTAGCCATAATGGCAAGCCATCTTCAACAGCTCCTGCGACGGGAACTGAGGAGGGCACCACCAACTTGGCTGAACGAACCAGTCACTTCATCAGCAGGACAACTGCAGCCGGCAGCACGGCGACCACCGACACCCCCTCTTTCGACGAACATCGGGACTACCCAGACAGACGGAGAACGCGAACGACAGCATGAAAAGCCCCAGACCAACCCCAGCTCCACGACTGTACTCGACCCAGAGCAGTTTCCGCCTTACCGCCCCCACCTCCGCTCGTCGGTGCTGTGCAGAATGGCGTGATACTGCGCTACAACCTCCGAAGGGCATACAAGGACGTCGTCCAGGCCGACCAGTCCAACTGACTATCTACCACCCCAGGTGAACTCTCTGTTAACGTAGTTGCCAGGAACTTTTTCAGAATACGGAAGGTTGTTGAAAAAAGAGTTAGATGTGAATGTCATGTTAACACTTTAATCATCTATGAAAAATCTGATGTTGTTCCAAAAGGTCTCCGGCTCCATTTAGAGCCGGCTACATCCGACTTTTCACCTCAACTTAAACAAAAATGGAAAGATACCGTGCATGAGGCGTCTAAAAAGCTATTGCACTATGTGATCCAACATAACCGGTCCTACTTACTTTCGCTCCAAAATCAGGAAGAGAAACTCATCAGAGAGAATCCCCTAACAGAAAATGAACTCCGCCGCTTGGAACTCTTTATACAAAACAAAGAGCGCGAGCTGCAGGAAACAAAACGTAAAAAGCTTCCTCGTGACGGCGTACACTCCACTACTGACAGTCGATCAGAAGCAGCCCTTATATCTTCGTGCGCTGCCAATTCGAGCTTACCCCAAACTATTGACAAAAGTGAAGACCCGATTGTTAACCTTTCAGATGTAGAACTATCGGAAGAAGAACATAAAGTTCTTTTCAAGGGCCTCAACGTTTGCCCTGCTACAGGCTCCGTCAATGAATTTCAGCTCTACAGAGACTTAGATAACTTTGCAAGATCTTTAAGACTCAGCGAATATTTCCTGGACAAGCCGCAAAACACGGATGGCGAGGCAAAAATCCCATCTAGTCGACAATGGACACCTCCGGCGCGAAGAGATATCTATATTGATATCTATATTAGGGCAGTCCAATGTGACATCGTGTCATCATTTAAGAATCAGACACCCTACCGCAAAAACCTTTCCCGCGGGGAAGAAAAGGCACTGGAGGCTTTAAGCACTCGTACCGACATAATAATAAAGCCAGCAGACAAAGGAGGAGCGATAGTGGTCATGAACCGATCAGACTACATAGCCGAAGCCAAGGGAAAACTGAATAATACTTCTTTTTACAAATTATTGCCGAACGACCCAACCCCTCACTTTAAAGATAAGATAAAGAATAATCTGGACCACCTTGTGAAAGGACAAAAAATAACTGAATCGGTGGCGCGGTCTCTTTTACCACTAACTCCAGTAGCTGGGAGGTTCTATACTCTGCCTAAAATCCACAAGGAGAACAATCCAGGACGACCGATCATGTCTGGCATAGGCACAATGACCGAATACATATCCAGTTTTGTGGACGGTTTGATACGGAACATACCATACTCTCTTCCCTCCTACATTAGAGACACCACCCATTACCTTGCCCAAACAATTACCCCCATTATACCTGAAAACAGCCTTTTAGTGACCCTGGATGTAGCCTCGCTATACACAAACATCCCTCACGAAGATGGCATAAACTCAGTAATACTTGCTTATGAGGAAATGGAGCCGCTTAACAGATAAATCGATAGTCAGACGCTTGGGGAACTCTTGAAAATAATTCTAGAAATGAATAACTTTGAGTTGAACAATAACCATTATGTGCAAATCAATGGCACCTCTATGGGCACAAAGATTGGCCCCCATTCTGCACACATCTTCACGGGAAATTTGGAAAACGAGTTCCTAGGCGACTACCCGTTAAAACCGCTCTTCTATAAGAGATTCATTGACTACATATTTCTGATCTGGCTTCACGGAGAGGATGATCTCCTTACGTTTATTGAAGCATTCAACAATGTCCACAGCGACATCAGGTTCTCTCACTCGTACTCTGCCTATAGCATAAACTTTTTGGAGGTAACCGTGCAAATATCTGACTGTAAACTGACAACATCACTTTTCAGAAAACCCACTGACCGACACCAGTATCTAAACTTTCACAGCAGCCATGTTCGCTATTGCAAAACCGGAATTCCTTACAGCCAGTCCATCCGATTCAAAAGAATATGTTCCAACCCTCAAGACTTTGCCGCCAACTGTGACCAACTACGCAAAGATTTAACCCGCCAACAATACCCTCTTCCCATAATAAACGATGCCATTGAAAAATCGAAAACACTGGACAGACTTGAACTAATAAACACCAGCAGCAACGTCCAAACTGATAAACCTGGAACCAACTTGGTTCTAACATACTCGGCCTCCGCTCCGAACGTAAAAACAATTTTACGAAAATTCAATTCAATTCAATTTATTCAGCATTCTCAACAGAGAACAACAAGAATGCTAGGGCAAGAACAAAAAGCCGCCATACAGCAGCTTGACAAAGGTCCTTGCCCCTGAGTTTGACAATGGGCACATTGGCAACGAGCACTGAACACACAAGAAATGAAACCAAAAATTTCTAAATAGACAACTAGCAACTAAATATACAGGAATACATAGTTCTACATAAACAAAGGATACCAGGATATACAAGTACACAAGGAATTTCACATCACTTTCCTCAAACAGAAATTACACAAACTCTAAAGACTGGCGACAAACAAAATTAACGCTTTAACATCACGCAGAACGCAATGTGCAATATATTAGAGTCACAACATCACAACATCCTTCTGGAAAGTGATCGAATGCGACGTGTCCTCCCTGAACCACCCCGCGTCGTATATAGACGAGCAAAAAACCTGAACGATATCATAAGTTCTTCAAAAACTTAAACTTCCCAATTTCAAGGCTCTGGACCATGCAACAAACCCCGCTGTAAGCTTTGCCCCATGATGCCAAAAACTCTTGTTGCTGAAAGCACTGCCACTAGCTTCTTTCAAATACGCGGAACCTTCGATTGTGATAGTGCTAATGTTGTGTACCTTCTTCAGTGCACTGTATGCAGCGCACAGTACATCGGTCAGACGGAAACACCACTGCGAGTACGAATTAATAACCACAGATCACACACCAAAACACTGCCCCACCTCCCTGTCTCAAAACACGTTACTTGCCTTGGTCACTCTTTTGACAAATTCACGGTGACCGTGCTAGAATCGAAGTTTAGAACACAGCACGAAAGAGAGATATTTGAATCATTTCTAATCCACAAATTTAACACATTTTAAGGTGGAATAAATGAACAAGAGGGCAAGTTTTCGTTTTTGTCCCCGTAACGCTCACATCTGCTGCTCTTTTTTTCTTTTTTTTTGATCGGTAGGTTGTGGTGATGTGAAAAATCTGCTAATTGTAATTATGTATAGATATTGTGTTAATTATGAGTTGACCGTGTACGCGTGTGTACGTATAAGCACAGAATCGTGTAAGAATGTCTCTACACGTCATTCTTGTTATTTCTATACAAGATTGTTTCTATACCTCATTTCTAGAGAATTGTTTCTATAAGTCATTCTTCTTGAGACCATTGATAATGTTTTGTCTCACTGTGATGAACTCAGGGTTCGGTGGTGGGAACCACGAGACGAGCACACGGAGTCAATGACGACAGAGGCCACAACACGAAGGTGAAGCGTGGATGCAATATATTGCAGAGAGCGGGAAAACCTCCGATGCGCAGAATGGACGGGAAAAAAAAAGAACAAAATTGTGAAATAAAAGAATGAAACTCAAATGGACAGGAAAGCGTAAATGAGTCCTTCCCTGTCGCAGTTTCTTGGCGATTTGCGAGACGTAGCACAAGCGGGAAGCAAAACTAAATAGTCTCACTTATGCAGTCCGTTGAGACTCGGTCGCGAGTGGCTCGATGGCATCACGGTGACCGGAATGGAAGGCGAAGCCACCAGGCGCAGCGAAAACATCAGGAGAGAGATCCCGGCGCTGTTGCCCGGTGCAGTAGCGGATCCGGCTGGTGACCAGGAGGTACCTGGCGATGTCCCGATGCGGTAGCACGGGCGCCGTCGATGGGTGTATTCGCCGCTGATGTAGGCGCACCCCGAACGCTCGTCCGCCAAGAGCCCGGTCGCGTTCCTCCTCCTCTTCCTCTTCTCTGGAGGCGCATACCCATTAGCGAGTGATTGGCCCCGTCTCCTTCCACTGTTTTCTTTTCTGCGCCGGTTTCCTTCCTGGAGCTCATCACATTACCCCCGGCTTTAGAAAGTGTTTTGGGGTGACGCCACAGACACACTTTCAGAAGACTCCGGTGGGCGAAAGGTGGTGCAGGAAAAGAAAACAAAAGAATGTTTGCACAGTCAACAGATTTTGCGAACCGGCAGTAGCATCGTCTGGAGACCACGACACCTCACTGCTGAGACGCCAAAACAATGTTGAAAACTTTGACCTCCAAGCAGATGCTTATGTTGATCGTGGCCCGTATGTGCACTATGGGCTTGTCGTTCTGCTTGGAAACAGACTTTCCGTTACGCACAGGCCAACGGTAGGCAGCTTTCTCATAAGAGCGACGCCCACTTCACTTTCTGGATTTCCTGTCTTGCACGGCTGACAGGTCCTAAGAAATCTTCGGACGTCGGCGTAGATGTTTGGCCAATAAAATTCCCGGAGAATTCTTTTAGTTGTTTTTAGGAATCTATGATGACCTGGTACTCCTTCATGGGCCTTCTTCATTACCGCGTCTCTAAAAGGATGCGGAATTACAAGTTGCTGTATGGGGCGGCCAGACGGCAACGAGTACCGACGGTACAACAGCCCCTTCTGCCAAACAAACTTGCACGGGTTCTCTTTATCCGAAGAGGACTCTGCCGATGCCATCTTCATGCAGTTGTGTAGCGTCTTGTCCAGCTGCTGCTGTTGGCGCATCTCTTTTGTTGTAACACCGGCGAACATGATGGGACTTTCTGGCCGGTTATGCTGCACCTTGTGATGGACGTGCTTGTGGTTTTCTCGTCGGCCGAAGGAAGATGTGCTTCACCACCGAGCACCGCTGGAGTCGCTGGATGTCTTGGTTGCTTTGGCTTCCATGCGGGGTTAGGTCTGTTCGGGTCCCTAACGCCTGGTACGTTTCCAAGTGTGAGGTCGTACAAGGGATTAGCCATGCATTTGGCCAGGACTTTTCCAGTGAAGTAAGGTGTATCCACGTGGATAAAAGCCTCTTCAGGTCTCCTTGTGGTATTGTCCACAAAACGGACGGTTGATGCACGGCCTGTAAGGCAACTATCAGGGACGAGGTCTCGTCGCACGATGACGGCGTTGCTGCCGGTGTCTCTCAGAACGGAAACTTGTTGTCCGTAGATCTCACCGGATACAACAGGCATACGCCTTGCAGCACTGCTCGTTTGGAGCTGGCGTTGCTTTTTACGCTGGGCACGTGTTGGTGCCAATGTGCCTTTATTACCGTGGTGCCGTTGCGCGTTGTCGTGACGACACTTCTCAATAGCGCAAGCCGACACCTGCTCCCTATCAGGAGACTTAGAGCGACAGCGGTCTGCGTGATGGCCTTGTATTCCGCAATTTTCACAGCGGATGTTGTGGCCTGCAACTCTGCAGTTATGCGCGCTGTGCCCAGTCTTTCCACATAAAAAGCAGGTGGGAGCTCTCTTGGAAGGCAGGTCTGCTTGCGACTCTTTTCTTTCGTTCCTGGTCTTTCCCAAGTTTGTGAGAGCTTGTGCTTCAAGGAAGCGATCGCAAGCTTCTGCCATTTCTTTGGTCGACTTGCAGTCCCTTTCCTTAAAAATGGCCAGCTTGCGACGAGCAACACTTGGAAAATTGCTCCGCGATAATCTTGTCGCGTAACGCTTCGAACGTCTTGGGAACACCAGCTGTTTCGAGCCATCGGTCAAAATAACCGGAAAGTCGCGTTGCGAACTGAGTTCCAGTTTTGCCGTCCTCAGCTTTCGCCTGGCGGAATTTGTCATTGTACCCTTGAGGGTAAAACGAAACCGCTGAAGGAGCGCCAGCTTGACTTTTTGGTAGTCGAGAGAATCTTCTGGCGTCATCCTCCCGATGACGGAGAGCGCGTCTCCGGTGAGGCATGTGCTCAATCCGACGGCCCATTTATCTTCCGGCCATTTTTGAGCTGCAGCGACCCTCTCGAACCTTAGGAGGTATGCGTCCAGGTCGTCTCTGCGCGCATCAAATGGGGGGATAAAGTTATGGGGGCTCGTCGACATGACAGGCACGGGGTTATGGTTGGGCTGCCACGGAGCCCTCAGCTTGTGGGATGTTTTGCGCGCCTTCCTGTCGCCTTAAGCTGAGCCTCAGGCTCTCCTGCTTTGCGCGTTCCAGCTCTGCTGCGGCCTTCAGAGCTTCCCGTTCTGCCGCCCTCTCATCGCGCAACCGATCCTGCTCCGCTTTGACCCATTCCCGCAGCTCGGCATCGCGGAGTCCCAGCTCCTTTCCGCTGGCCACTAACTTTTCCACCTCCATGTCGGTTCTCTGTCCCCACGCCTCTTGGACAAGCCTCGTGACCTCTTCGAGATGTTATTGAAGAGGTCCTGTCGCGGACGCCAATTGTGATGACTCAGGGTTCGGTGGTGGGAACCACGAGACGAGCACACGGAGTCAAAGACGACAGAGGCCACAACACGAAGGTGAAGCGTAGATGCAATATATTGCAGAGAGCGGGAAAGCTGGGTGCGCTGAATGGGACGGGAAAAAAAGAACAAATTGGGAAATAAAGAATGAAACTCAAATGGACAGGAAAGCGTAAATGAGTCCTTCCCTGTCGCAGTTTCTTGGCGATTTGTGAGACGTAGCACAAGCGTGAAGCAAAACTAAACAGTCTCACTTATGCAGTCCGTTGTGACTCGGTCGCGAGTGGCTCGATGGACCACGCTGACCGGAACGGAAGGCGAAGCCACCAGGCGCAGCGAAAACGTCAGGAGAGGGATCCCGGCGCTGTTGCCCGGTGCAGTAGCGGGTCCGGCTGGTGACCAGGAGGTACCTGGCGATGTCCCGGCGCGGTCGCACGGGCGCCGTCGATGGGTGTATTCGCAGCTGATGCAGGCGCACCCCGAACGCTCGTCCGCCCCAGAGCCCGGTCGCGTTCCTCCTCCTCTTCCTCTTCTTCTGGAGGCGCATACCCATTAGCGAGTGATTGGCTCCGTCTCCTTCCACTGTTTTCTTCTGCGCCGGTTTTCTTCCTGGAGCTCATCACACTCACCCAGTGTACGCGCATCAAAAGAAACTGTCTTGTCACTGTTTATTTTGCTTGCTTTATCGGCCACTCGGTTGATTTCGTTGTTTGGGTCAATCGGTCAAGCCATTGGCGTATTTTACTTCTTTCCATGCCCACTTGGTCGTTTGTGCGTGTTTGTTACTTGTGTGCGCGTGTGCGCGGCTATTGCCTTTGACCTTCGCCCTGTTTCTGTTTTGATTTGTGGCACCGGTATCCCTCTCTTTTTCTCCCCCCTTGGCTTACTACTTTCACTGTCTCTCCACTCAGACATAATTACTCTCACTCCACAGCTTAGCCCTGTTATCGCCATCGCGACTGGGGGCGCCTTCTTTCTTCCCAGGTGTCTCGAACGCGTGGGCACATTACGACTTTGGCGCCGACACTGACTACGAAGGGGGGGTGGAGGAAACTGAAAGGGGGATCATCTTAGGGAGCCGACGAAACCCCGCGCCCCTCGCTCGGGAGTCTTCAGGGACCGCGTACGTAGGACACCCCTCGCATATTGTTCACGGGCGCTGACCGCGGGCGCTTACAACTCTTCACCCCTGTCAACCACGCAATTATGTGCCCCCTATCGCTCACGTTGACTTACTATTCTCGCTGTCTCTGCAGGCAACGTGATTCATGTCTCCTCACTCAGACATAATCACTCTCATTCGGACTTTCGGATTGCTTATCTTCTCACCGGCGCGACTGGGGCGGCCTGTTTCTTCCCGGGTTTCTCGACACGGTGACACATTACGGCTTCCGCGAACTGAGCAGGAAGGGTGGGGGGAAGTAGATGGCGGCGCGTCTTTGAGGGCCGACGAAAAACCCGCGCTTCTGGCACGGGAGTCTTGGAAGCGCGCGCACGTACAACAACCCTTGCCGATTGTTCGCCGGCGATGGCCACGGGCAGGTACAACTCACCGCCCCTGTGGGTTATCCCTGTCCCCTATCGCTCCTAAGCTTCTGTTTGTCGTGTCCTCTCGGTTCTTTTTAGTTTGCCCGTCACCACCACTGCCTTTCCATCCCCCTCTCTCACATATTTATGCTTTTCTAGTTTGTGCTTCCTTATTGCTGGCTTTTTCTCTCATGTTTCAATGCGCTTTTCTCTCTTCCTCCTCGCTTCCGATCTTAAACGTATGTCACCGCCCCGGAACCTCAAGTGCTTGAACTGTATATAAACCGCTTCCATTCTGTAAAATATTACTCTTGATAAAGGACGGTCCCCATCCGAAACGTGGAGGTAAAGTTATGTTTCGAAGTAAACTTGCTATGTTTTGTATTGCGCCCCTTTTTACTATATATTTATATATATGTATATATATATATATATAGTAATTGTAATTGAGATAGTATAGTAATTGAGATAGGGGGCGAGGCAGTGGAAGTGGTAAGCGAATATATCTACTTAGGCCAAGTTGTGACCCCAGATCCCAACCATGAGGCAGAAATAATTAGAAGGATCAGAATGGGGTAAGTTGCATATGGCAGACATTCTGAGATAATGAATAGCAGCCTACCATTGTCGCTGAAGAAGAAAGTGTATGACAGCTGCATCTTACCTTTACTCACCTACGGGCAGAAACTTGGAGGCTCACTAAGAGGGTCCAACTTAAATTGAGAACGACTCAGCGGGCAATGGAGCGGGAAATGATAGGTGTAACATTAAGGGACAAGAAGAGAGCGGAGTGGGTCAGGGAGCAAACTGGTGTTAAAGACGTATTAGTAGAAATTAAGAAGAAGAAATAGACTTGGGCAGGGCATGTAATGCGAAGGCAAGATAACCGGTGGTCATTAAGGGTAACAGAGTGGATCCCTAGAGAAGGCAAGCGTTGCAGGGGGCGGCAGAAGTTAGATGGGCAGATGAGATCAAGAAGTTTGCGGGGATAAATTGGTAAGTGTTGGCACAGGACCGAGGTAATTGGAGAATAATGGGAGAGGCCTTTGCCCTGCAGTGGGCGTAGATAGGCTGGTGATGATGATGATGATGATGATATATAGTAAGGAAATGAGGGGCTCGTTGAGGAAATACAGAAAGCTAGGTCGGCAGTCTACAACGCCAAAGGAGGCATAGGTGGCATAGGAGTGTGGTTAGGCTCTTTTTTTTACTGGGGGTAATGAAGTTAACATTTTTTTAGAAGAAGGAAAGAAGGAAAGAAAGAAAGAAAAGCACGCACCAAGAGTGGGGACCAAACCCACGCCTTTCGATCAGATCTCGAATGCCTTACCAATTCGGCTATCTGGGCGACTGTGTTCTCCTTCACTTTCTGGGGTATTTATATTTTACTACACCTGTATCTGACGCTTGAGGGTGGTAGCCAGCGCCACTCTGACTACACGGGGAGAAGGGGACCTTCTTTTCAACCCCCGGGGCGTGACTCGAACGCCTACAGCCTGTCATGAGCGGGTAACTGGCGGGAAGCCCTCTTATGCTACCTAGGCATCAAGGCTGCCAGAACCGAGACCCTCGCTAGGCTTTCGAAGAATAATACAGTAAGGAAATGAGGCGCTCATTGAGGAAATACAGAAAAATAGGTCGGCAGTCTACAACGCCGAAGGAGGCATAGGGGTGTGGTTAGGCTCTTCTTTTTAGTAGGTGTAATGAAGTTAACATTTTTTTAAATATACGGAAGAAAGAAAGAACGACAAACACGCGCCCAGAGTGGAGACCGAACCCAGGCCTTTCGATTAGATATCGAATGCCTTAACAATTCGGCAATCTGGGCGACTGTGTTCTCCTTCACTTTCTGGGCTATTTATAATTAGTCGAAGTGTATCTGACGCTTGAGGGTGGTAGCCAGTGCCACTCTGACTACACGCCCCGGGGGTTGAAAAGAAGGTCCCCTTCTCCCCGTGTTGTCAGAGTGGCGCTGGCTCAAGCGTCAGATATATAAAATCCTTTTTTTGTAAAACCCACTCCCCTCTTCAATGCCTCTGGCCCCGAGGGTACAATAAATAAATAAATAAATAAACTTATGTTAAAATTTTGATTCTCCCGCCAAGTCATGCTTGCGGTCGTTTCTGATAATGTCCCAAAAACAGGTCTTCAAGCGAAACCTAATGAGACACTGGGTTATCAGAAGACTACAAAATATTGTTTAACGTCAATTCTCGCAGATGGCGGCATTATACCGTAACTCGCCTTTGCCCGTCTTGGCTTTGCTTTTGATCGTATTTGCACCTCGACTTTTTTTGTTACGGTAAAAGTACTGGTGTTTTGAAACATGGCGTATACGGGTCGCGTCAGACGATGTCTCTTACGCCACTCGGCCAGTGTCGTGCCAGAAAACCCTAAATCGCCATACTGCTGTCCAACTATAACGAGTCTAGTGTGCGCAGTAGCAGCAATAGCGCGCTCTTCTGTTTCAATCTTTATGTGTACATTCGTAATTTCTATGTTTCCCCCACTATTCTTACTTCTTCAAACTGAAACATGCATTACATTTAAGCGAAAATACCTCGTGCTGCAAGATTGTACGCCATGCCTAGTTTGCGGTTGCCTTTGCTGGACTCCGCCAATCGCAAAGCTGGCTGGTATGACATCGTAGGTTCTACAGCGGGGAATGAACTAGTGGGTCTCATGGCCATTCCTTTTTTTCCTAATTATGTAGCTTATTTGAGTGAAGTTTTCTTTCAAAGTAGTGTGCGTATGATTCTAACGAGGCAATCTTTCCAATGAACCAAACTTGTGTTCTTTCTTCATGGCCGCTTTAAAGTTATCTACCGCTATTCGCGTGGTGTTTCTATAGGGAATGACGTCGTTCTTTTCCGTGTAGCCCGTTACGGCATGAAGAGACTGTCGTACCAGGGTATAAAAGACATTTTACAATTTACAGAAAAAGCATGGCCTGGGCAGTAGTGTTGCTAAAAAAATCTTTATAACATGGATTGTACGCAGGCCAGCTGGTAGAAAACTGGGTTGCAAACAGCGCACGAACAGGAGGATAGGAGCATCAGACAAACGCGGCGCTGTCTTTATGACATGTTCAGACGTTTTCGCAGAGAAGGTATTTTATCGTGACGCTGGATAGTGTATAAGAGCTAACATTTCGCTTCAGTGTAGGAGGCACACTCCCGACCGTCTTTAACGTAACTTGCTGGAAGGCTGGCCGTTTGCCGCTAAATAGGCTGTCAAAACAATTTTTGGTCGTGATATTTTCAACAGCGGCTCTGTTGTAAATAGAGCCTTTTTGTCACCCCGCTAAACGTCGTGTGTCACCAGTAGCTAAGTGCACGTTCCTATAATGGCGGTGGCCTCGCAGAAACCTATTCCTGGACCCACCGATTGAGGGCAGAGTGCCTTTCGGGGTCGGTTCCCTGTCCCTTTCGCTCGGTAAGCGACCCTTCCGCCACTGTCTTTTAACTGCCAATTCCATTGGTGCAACTGTAGAATTTGTGCGGCGACGGCGCTGCAGTCTTTACGCAAGGGTTCGATCTTACGCAAGAAAACGACAACACCGCTGCTTAAGAAAACTTTGTAGTGGGTGAAACTGGGTTTAGTTTTTTTCCTTAGCTCTTCCAGATTTCAACGGCCCCACACGGGGCACCTTATCTTTACATGGTGGTGGTATTGGCAACACCACGGACCCCCAGCCGCCGCACTCACGCTGTATCACACAGTTACAATGAGTTATAAGGTAAATAGTAGAAGCCTCAAACAGTGGCAGTTGTAGCCTCGGTCAAGCTTCCTCCGATGGGCTCACTGTCTGTCTACCAGGCAGGCCATATCTTCGGCCCGATCTTGTCAGCAGGGTAAAGCGAGCGAAGAGAAAAACCCCGTTCCCTACATTTTTTTATGTCACATGGTAATAGCAGTGTTTCTTCAAAACGTGATCGGTGCCTGAAAAGGGGCCGCACCGAAGTACATATCAAACGCTTCCAGTCTTCAGTTTCACAAAGCCTGATAACTACCCCCGTTTTTTGGTACTTGAATCCCTGTTACCTCACGTCTTCTGATCACATCTCTAAGCTTCTGGAAGGCATTATCAGAGGCATAGAAGGTCGAAAAACAAAGAACCTTGGAAATCCTCGTTCAATTGCACAATCAGCAACAAGTTTCAAATCCACTTGCTTAAACTTGCCTGGCAAATCGGTCACAATATCTCGCGCCAGATCTTGCAGACGGGAGGGAGGCCGACCTTCTCTAAGGTCTGAGAAATGAGCGTCTGAGTGCAGTCAGGCGCAACACAATAAGGAGATGCAATAGGGAATGACCAAAAAAGCACTAGATTCTAACGTTTGACCGTTCCGCATTTCCGAAACACATCAATGCTGGTTCCATCCGATGCTCCGTCCGAGAATGCATCCTTAATCCACGACGCTGTTTCCAGTGCAAGTGTTTCGGGCATAGTATCAGCTCGTGTTGGGGCCAGCTAACCTGCGCCAGATGCGCCCAACACGACCACCCCACCTAGGCGTCTGCAAGGGATCACACCCTTATCACTCACGCACTTGTAAAAATAATAATGTAGAGACGAAAATAACCAACCTTCAAGTCACTTAGAACATCCCCTTCCAATCCGAAAAATGTTTGGTCTGTTTCAACCGGCGGATTTACGCCGATGCCGCTCGCGGGGAGTTTGGGTGTGGTTTCGACGGCGACCCCGGTCCGCGATACTGATCTGCTCCCGCGCCGCCCCCCAATGGGTTGTCTCCTGCAGCTCGAATCCCCCGCCACACCGCAGGGCAAGCCCGCAGTGGTTGCGCTGGCAACAACCACCGAAAGTAACGCTCCTCCTGTCCGTGCTTCCCCGGTCACCAGTACACATGAGGGCGCCGAGAAGATGCATTTGGAAAGATTCGCACCCGCTCCCACCCCTGCCGCCGCGCATGCGCCACCCTTGGTGCTACCAACGCTCATGACAGAGGCGGCAGCAACGAAGGGCACCGGAAAGGGTGTTAAGTCATGGGGCCTCGGTGTGCTGGCCACTCCGTGGGCATCTCATGATGAGATGGATTTCGGACCTTCACTGTCTGCGTCACACGGAAAGGAATGGGTCGCTTCATCCAAACCTCTAAAAGCCAAATAAACCCTCTCCAAGAATCACAGCCCCGACAGACCTTGCATAAACAGCACGTTCAAGTAGCTCCGAACACATAATAGCGAAGAGAAAATATTGTTCAGGGGAAGTGTAGAGGCCTTCTGAAAAATCTTGACGATGTGTACGAGATACTGCCTTCTAATAAGGTAAGCGTCATGTGTGTGGAAATAACTTTTCTGCATAGTAAACACAGAAACATCCTCAATAGTGAGACGCTATTCAGGAAGGGCAGGGACGGCTGGCCCCCATCATCCCCCGAAAATAGTTATCATACAATAGTATCATAATAAACACTGTCATTGAGGCTGTAGCAATTCGAAGAATGGTATATCATAGACTAATACCTGTGTGCTTACCTTATATCCCTCTTGAATACTAGCTCTCGAGCTCGTATTTCGAGAGGCTGGTAGACCACCTGCCCGAACCATTCATCTTGTTAGGCGACCTGAATACGCTCAATTTTTTTGGCACTCTTCTCGCACAGACGCCCGAGGTCGCCTGATTAAAAAATTCTGAACATTATAGGGTGCATGCCTTTTGAATAAGAAACAGCCTACACACGATCAAATAGGACAGAACACTTACTGACATCTTAACTTGGGTTTTCGATCTGTAGTGCCCTTTCCATCCGTTGAGTGGGATGTGCACACGAACCCGTGAGGTAGTGACCATTTTCCTATCGCATTACCATAGCAAACGCCTAATATTTCACGTTCACATATTGTGGTCAATAGAGCAAGAGAGATCTGGAATACACCTACAAGAACATCCAAACTACACTGCACAACCATAACACACCGCCACATTAACGAAGCTACCCAACTACGCACGGCGCACATCCTTAACACTGGTGAAAAGTCCCATTCCCCGGGTCTCCTGTGCTCAGCAAACCTAAGGAGGCCATGGGGGGACGACGACTGTAGGCCCGCGTGAGAAGCCCAGAAGAAGGCGTGTAGTGTACTCCACCCGTACCACAAGAGGAATAACTTTTTTTGTTTCAAAACGGCAAAGGATTTTCGAAAGCGTGTGGGCCGCGAGGCATAACACCAAAGTTGGCGCTCCATTTTACATCCATAAATTCATACAGACACGCAAGGTATGGAGAACAATACGTAAACCTAAAGGACAACATAGCCTGTTCCGGTCAGCACAAGAGGGGATACACTCGAAGACCCGGCTAACAATTTAATTTCAATTCAATTCAACCTTTATTTCCAACAAAAAGTTGGCGGTTCCCCAGGCGAGAAGTGGCCGTAAAGACCACTTGAAAGGTACCTGAGAGCCCTACCCGCAACGTAGACAGCTACAGTATTCTGTTTCCCTTTTTGTCTCCATTATACAAAGTTGTTCGACTTCAAGAGTAGGCTAAGAACCATATACACTGTCAAGCGCAGATGAACAATGAACCATAGCGATTGCAGTGACACAGGAGCAAAAAAAAAGTCGGAAAAATTGAAGTATTTCTATACAAAGACGCCATAGGCACGAAAAGGCAAAAAGCAATAAAAGAAGGAAAAGAAAAAGTGAAACCAAACGACATTTTTGATCAACATATATAAAAAAGAACAGAGTGTGTAACAACTTTTTAAAAACAATGCCCTCATTTCTTTTCGGGTGTAGCCACTTAAATTTGTGTTTAAAATATCCCATTTGTTTAGCAGGGAAGGCACAGTACATCTTAAAGACTGCAGAAGATAGTCAGTTCGTCGAAGGGGAACTAGCCACCTGTCACAACCTCGAGTGCGGGAATCACTCTGTTGCGTTTTTAAATTGCCCATTCATTCCAAAAAAAAGCTCGGTACCTTTCATTTGAAAAGAAAAACGAATACAATAAACTAAATTCATAAATGTTCTTGACAGACATGATTTTCTAATGAGAGAAGAAAAACTGAGTTGATGGCGAGTAGGGTACATTGGCCATGTAGCGCAGGGCCCTTTTTTGTAAAAGAAAGAGTCTTTCAGTATTTTCAATGGTAGTGGTGCCCCATATGAGATCACAGTAATGTAAATGTGCAGCGAACAGGGCATGGTAAATGTGAATTTTAGCTTTCACCGAAAAATAATGTCTACATCGCGCTAGTGCACCAGCCGCTGACGACAGTGATCTAGTCATGGCTTCTATGTGACCCGTCCATGTCAAATCAGAGGAGAATGTTACTCCAAGGATTTTGTGCTTATTACTGTCCTATAGGTACGCTGCCTAAAGTTAGCATTTGATGCATCGTTGTGTCCTTGTTTTTAGCTCCAAATAAGATGGCTTTTGTTTTGCTGGCGTTAATTTTTAAGCTGTTGGAATGTGACCAGTGGTAAATGATCGACAGGGCCTCCTGAGCCTGTTCCGCAATTTCGTTTGTGTTTTGGTCTGAAATAAACAAACTGGTGACGTCTGCATAGAGAAACAACGTGACGTCGTTTTTGGTTTTAACAATATCGTTAACGTAGATATTAAATAGTAGCGGCCCTAATACGCCGCCTTGAGGTACTCCATGATGTATAGTTTTATGGGAAGAAATAAAGCTTCCAACCTCAACGCGCTGTTTCCGTTCTGAAAGGTATGACTGAAGAAAAGAATGCGCTATACCGCGGACGCCATAGTGTTGTAACTTTGTCAGCAGAATACCATGGTTCAGGTAGTCGAAAGCTTTGCTATAATCTATAAATATACCGAGTGCACGCTTCCTATCCTCAATATTTTTAATTATAAGTTTTTTTTGTGCCAGTAGTGCCATTTCTGTTGATTTGCCTCGTTGAAAACCATGCTGTCAGTTTGTAATTATATCGTGTTTCAGGAAAAAAGTGGTAATGTGGGAAAATATAACTTTTTCTAATCCTTTAGGGAATATTGGGAGTATGGATATGGGCCTGTAGTTGTTTGCGTCGTTCTTATCACCGTTCTTGAATATAACAGAGACTCTAGCTGTCTTCATAGAATGCTGAAATTGACCAGATTCCAGAACAAGATTATATATGTATGCTAGGCACGGTGCTGTGATGTCTATAACGTACTTAATTGGTTGAAGTTGAATGCCGTGAATATTTTTTGCTTCACTGTTTCTTAAACTAATGAACGTTTGACAGATTTCGCTTTCATCGGTTGGCGCCAGAAATATAGTATCAGAGTTTTGATATTCTATTGTGGCCTCTTCCGGGTGTTCCGTTGGCTGCACATTATTAATAAAATGATCATTAAAATGCTATGCCAGAGCTACCCCTGAAATTTTCCTATTTTGCACAGTTGTCTCAGATACTGTAGGTTTCGCACAATTACGGTTTAACGTATCATTTATTATTTTCCATACCTGATGAGGATTCTGTCTAGAGGCATCTAAGAGACGGTAATCAAAATAAGATGACTTTTCTTTTTTTTAATTCAGCATTTAGCTTATGTCTGTACTTCTTAAATTCCTCTAACTTGCAAGGATCCCGTGTTCTTATAATTTTTTGGAAGAGCTGATTTTTTTGTTAATCATTTTTACTTGCTCGGGGCCAATCCAGTGCTTCCGTATTTTCTTTTTTTCTTTCGCATGGACATATGGAAAGCAGCCGTCATAATGATGGAAAAAAATTGACAGAAATTGTGAATAGCTTTCATTAACGTCATTGCTAGCGTAAACTTCCGACCAGTCTTGATTCAGTATACGCCTTCGGAAGGAGTTTATATTTTTACTCGAAAACAGTCTGTACTTTGTGCGAAGCGCACAATCGTTGCGTGTAATGGCATTCATGTACGAAATAAAAATAGGGCAATGGTCACTTATATCACAACTTATTGTGCCGGTGGCATGTATTTCGTTGCCTCGATTATTTATGAAGAGATCAAGAGTGGTCTGGCCAGTCGGTATCACAGGCGTGGGTCTTGTAATTACATTCTCAAAACCAGAAGCAGCTATTTTGGAACTGAGCTCCCTAGAATAAATATTGTCATCCAGCATGTTCACATTAAAGTCACCACCAAGTAACATGTCATAACCCTGAATTGAAGAAAAGTCAAAAAGTCGGTCCAAGAATTCGGAAAAAGCCGTGAAATTGCTAGAAGGTGGCGGTAAAGCACAGCGTACAAGTGCTTTTCAATTTTTACGCGCAGAATTTTATAATCTGCCGTTATACGCGTGTATTTCTGCACCAATTCGCAAGACATATTTTGTTGTACATGCATTGCGACGCCCCCACCGCGTTTTCCACTTCGATTGACAAAATAGGGAGTGTATCCTTCCATAACGAACACACAACTTTCCGCATGAGACCATGTTTCGGAAAACATAATCACATCGAACAGAAAGTTGAATTCCGAGAAAAAACACGCTGAGTTCATCCTGCTTAGGGGCAACCGATCGTGCGTTTACGTGAATTGCAGACAGCATTTTTTTAGACCGTGGCGGTAAACAGATATCTGCCGGCAAGCAGTGCTCTTGATAGTGCATGAAAAAAAAGGGTTTTAACAGAAAAAAGAACCAACAGCCGCTTTAGGCGATCTTTTAAAGATCACGCTCTGACTGAATGCGCACTGAGTTACTTCTCTCCGACTTGGCGAATAGATTCCCCCATTTCAAGTCCACACAAAGCGCAACTGGTGCTCCCGTTTCTTGGCGATTGCCTGTGCTAGAAGCTCTTTCAGGAAAGGGCACAAGTGGTCGTTCACAAATATGGCACCTTCATTCAAGATTCCGACATTGCTGTTTTTGATGCGGTTTTTTCGCGCCTTCTCGAGGACGACATCCCGTTTCTACCTGCTCTTAAACTGCACAACAACGTTTGACTTGCACTCCTCCCGAGTCGGCACTCGGTGGCACACTTCAATGTCGTCAGCAATAATAGGCTCGCCAATCGTCGCGCCCAGTTTACTCACTAGATCAGTGACGTCCTCGTTTTCATGCTCAGATATCACATATACTGAAGTAGATTAGAAAACCGGGCTAGTTGGTACAGATTCATGTTCACAGCGCGCAAAGAACCGGACTAATGGGAGGATAACACTATACATGCGCTGAACCTAAACTCGGTTCAGCGCTTTGGTTCAGCGCTTGCACAGCGTTATCCCCCCTTTTGTTCCGTTATTTGTGCACTGTGAAGGTGAATCACATAAAAATTATACATTTACATGCAGACACCATTTTAACTCCTTTCCACATACGCAACCAGACATTGGTTTTCGGGGCACATGCCGGGGTGTTCGAGGGATGCCATATTAGTAAATTTTCTGAAGGAGGGGAAGGATCTTTCGTCTTATGCAACCTATATACCATGACAATCTACCTTTGCAAGCTCTTCGAGAAGATGAATAACAGGCAACAGGCAACTTGTGCACTTTCGATTGATTGTAGGGTTTATCGCGCCGACGCAACGCAGGCGATGAGGCGCGCCGTAGTGGAGGGCTCCGGATTAATTTCGACCACCTGAGGATTTTTAACGTGCGCCGAAATCTCGCACACACGGGCGTTTTTGCTTTTCGCCTCCATCAGAAAAGCGGCCGCCGCGGCCGGGAATCGAACCCGCGACCTTGTGCCCAGCAGCGCAACGCCTTAGCCACTGAGCCACCGCGGCGGGTCTTTCTAAAGTTTTAATGGTTTTATCGAAAGGAGCCAGGCAGGCATCAGGGCGGGGCGGTCCACCAATAAATAACTGGTTGGTTTACAATCATGTACAAAAGATGTCTTTATAAACAAATAGTATAGCATGATCGTATATTTTATATTGAAACAGGTTATGATACGGCATAGCGTTACGGCATTCTGGCAGGCTTGAAATCCTTTTATGTATCAGGTAACATGCCGAACATACTTGATAGCTGCTTGTCTAAACGAACATTTTATACCAGAGTCGGGTCTCCATTGTCAAAAGTTCAAATTGAGGAAAATGGCGTGCCTCAGGGTGGAGTATAAACCGGCACGTTGTTTATTGTCATGATGAATTACCTCCATCGATCTCCTCTAAGCTAACATAGAGGACGTACAAATATATTTCAAATATTGTAACATATCGTCCGTGACCATCAAGAACAGCCTGGGGGCAACAATCTCGCTGGCAGAGCCTACAAAACATGTTTTAAATGTATTTCTACAAAACGTACCGCTGTTCTGTTTTCAAACAGGCGCGGGATCGGCCCACTAGCACACATAAAGCTCACCGGTGTGGCAATTCCAGTCGAAAAACAATACACCTGAGGTATTTTTTTTCGACAAAAAGCTGACAATTAATTCACATATTCACCAATTAATACAAATGCTCACAAATAACGAATATTTTGAAGGTCATCTGACACCAGTGTAACGAGTTCGACAAGCAACTCCTGCTGCCCCCTTATACTGCCTTGGTAGGGTCTCTGTTAGACTGCGGCAGTGTCATGTATGGGTCGGCGACAAAACCAGCATTGAGAATGGTTACCCCAGTGCTGCACGTGGCGCTTCGCCTTTCGTCGGTCGCTTTCCGTACTAGCGCGGTCCAAATGACAGTTTTCTTACACACCACCCACGGTGACACGACGAAACCTCCCTAAAACAAAGGTATTGCAACGGCTACACTGAAACCAGTTTGGCCAAAATTGCACATACAATGCGCGAATTGCATCAAAGCGGCCTGCATGTTCAATGTAGCAAGTCGTGCCTAAAGGATCAACGAACGAACATGAACTTAGGTTATCTTTTTAAAATTTCACCGCTAAAGAACAATGGTTTTAAACGTGTGCTAATGATACATCCACATCTCCTGGGTTTCGAAATCAACCTTCCAGTTTTCTGCCTTTCTCACATAAAGTTACAGAGGATAATTCGATTCTCAACATCCTTTTTTAAACGCGCATACGTCATGTTTTACTGACTTCCTACCATTACTACAAATTCAGCCAGTATTCTGTGACTTTTTTTTGATGAAAATAAATAAAACCAGGCACCAAGAACTGAGATTTTGCAGCATTACTTGTGCCTGCAGGAGAAATAGAATATGCAGAATTTTACAGTGATGCTTTTAAAACCTCCACAATATTGTCTTGCGCTTCTGCTGATCCAAACTTTAATGCGTGCAGAATCATGAGCCTGCACGCCACCATTTTCGCTGCAGAAGCACATCCCATTTTACTCATGTAACAACGCACTCTGCAAATTCAAATTCTCAACTCCATCCTCTCTACTGAAGTCTTGAGGGTTCTTCGTGCACTGTCATGTCACAAGCCCTGCAAAAACTGTATAGTTATCCTGGTTTTTAACGCCATAATGCCATAAAGCCTCACGTTAGACATCTTGGTCACACATGAAAGGGCTGTGGAGTCTACAGATCGGCCACAAATTGCCCAAATTAAACGTAATACCACACTTGGGACCGTACACAACTGAATCACACAGCAGAACTCAAGTTTACATATGCAGATTGCTGGACAGGTCACACACATGCAACACGCTCACACCTGCTCACTGGCTGTCCATGACCCCTGTACAGCACCTGTGGAGAACATCTATCCTAATTCACATTCTGATAAATTGTGAGGCATTCAACACGACATGACACAAGCACTCGGCGGAACTTTACAAACAACGTATTCCACCACACCCATCATACGTTTGAACCGATGATCCTATGTATTCTATTGTTCGGATTTTTAAGTATTTATTAGAAGTTGATTTGTCGCAACTCATTTGATATCACACGTAATGTCCACCCGGCCCTTTTCACTGACTATCGCTATTACCACCCGACGTACCATTACTGACCAATTTTAGTTGACACCAGGGATATGCTCTTTGCCCTCCGTTGGCCTTACACGATTGTAAAATAGTCATCATCATCGGTTGGAACGGTTACAGAGGTCAGATACTTTAGGTTTAGTTTTGTACGTGCATGTTTCTTCATACTGAGTGTTTTCTTTATTGCCTAAATGACAGTTTTCTTATACACCACCCGTGGTGACATGACGAAACCTCCCTAAAAACAAAGGTTGGGCCAAAATTGCATATAAAATGCACGCAAAGCAATAAAAGGCAATAATAGCAACAGAGGTGTGCTGTGTTTAGACTGGCGCGGTTAGGCAGCTGAAAATTGTGGCATAAAAAAATCTGTACATGCCGATTTGGAAAGCTTGCGCTTTCAAGCTTCACGGGCTTCTTGGAAAGCCGCAAATACGGCCCGAAATATATTTTGAATGTCGTGGGCGCATGGTGCAAAAGCATGCAAATAAACTATTTTTAGAATATTCTGCGCTATCGTAAAATTCAATATAATGGATATTCCCGAACGACGCCCTTGTGTCATGACTGGGAGGAGCGCTGTACAACCAAACGTTTCGTTTATGATCGGAGAGACATTTGCAGGCAATCCGCTTTGATATTGACCTCACGTAGCTCATACTAAGCAAGTCATCATCACATCACCGGGCACCCTAATTTTTCTGCCACTATAGGGACACAGCCTCGGATGGTTGCTCGTGTACGCGGCCACATTTCGAATGCGATACGTAGGCATGACACTAGTAGTAGTAGCCTCTTTCGTTATTCCTGCCCAACAGTAGGGTAAAATTTTATTGTTACCATAGAAAGCACGACATCCATACGCAGCGTTTCCATGGCGTCCCCGCATTTTCCCCCTCACTGTTCCATAGTTACCAGACCACGAGTGCACTGTGTTCGCCTATTTATGTGACTCCTTCGCTTAATGTAAAATGGCTTGTCTTTTTTATTTTTCGCCCCTCGTAGCCTTTCTTTCTTTCTTTCTGTCTTTCTTTCCTTCTTTCTTTCTGTTTTTTATTCCCCTCGCGTGGCTGCACTTTTGACCTCTTCATCCGACACGCCGCAGGAGGAACACCGCCTTTGGAGGGGCGCGCTCCCGTAGTTCGCTTTTTTATAGACGATAGTCTTTCTTGGCCTACTTCAACGCAGAAATTTTAGTCTGTCTGTATGCCGCCGGCCTGTCTGTCAGTATGTGACTCGATTCAGCCACTGGCCAAAGCTAAACCCAATGTCCGCAATATTATAGTATACACAAAGCCAAATCTAAATGTCGAAGTCGGTGTCATTGTTCATTCTTGTCAACATTTTTAAACAAGAACAAGACATTACGCAAATAGAAGGCAGACAATCAATACTCAAGTGATATTTGCAGTGTTTATTTATAAAAAAATTAGGGGGTCTTGGTTTTTTCGATTGCAAATTATATAATACATTAGGTGCAGAAATCCATCACCTGCTGTTGCAGACGCTACTACAGCTTTTGACGGCATTTAAGGAAAGAAGGAAGGAAGTAAACGTTATTTTCCTGAGCACCCTTAGTCCAGGGCGCCGTCTTGGGAAGCCGTGGCCATGGCTTCCTCCGCTCTGGACGTCAGCAGGAGCTGTGTCGCAGCGCTTGGGTCAGCCAGACGTACCTCCCAGGATGCTGGAGTTGGAGTCGGGATGGGGGTCAATTTTGGATGCCGATCACAGGCCCATATTGTGTGGAATATGTTTGGGCAACCTCCGCAGAACGAGCAAGTAGGGGTGCCGGGTAAATTTCGAAAGCGATGTGTGAGATGTTCAGTGGGTAATGTGTTTGTCTGAATCTGTCGGAGGAGGACGGACTTCCACCTTGTGAGTGTACGATGGGGGGAGGGATATACCTTGCGCTGCGCGCGAAAAGACTCGAGGTATTCGCGCGGGCTAAAAGACGGCTGTGCATCACTTAAGGACGGCTGTGTACCACTCAAGGTTGATGAGAGCTGGTCAGGTGCCCGGTAAATAGTTGCTCGGGCGAGCGTATTTGCCCGCTCGTTTCCTGCCAAACCCTCGTGCTCAGGAGTCCAAATAATGTGGAACGTGTACGGCTTGTAGTCGAGCGCGTCTTTGATGAGGCGGGCTGTGCGGTGGTGCAGATCATTTCTAATCAATTGTCTGCAGGTGGTTTGCGAATCGGTGAAGATGATGATGGGTGGTAGCGGAACTATATGGGTGGTAGCGGCGTATATGGCTCGTGCAATAGATCGAGTTTCTAGGTCGTGTATATCATGTACATCTGGTTCAAGCGTGACTAGTTCGTAGTTGAGGGGTCCGACGACAGCCGTGATGCCTCCCTCATCTTCCCCAGGATGTGCGTCAACGTAGTAAACGTGCTTGACGGGGCCCAGGCGCTGCAGCGTTTTCAAGAGGACGTTGGTCCTGATGTGGCGCCGTTCAGCATGCCGGTCGGGGTCCATGTTCTTTGGCAGGGGAGCGATGGTGATGCGTGCTCGGTGTTCAAGGGAGAGGCATCTTTTTTCCTCCGATGCGGATGATGGTGGGTCCGCAGAGTAGCCAAGATCCTGCAGGATGGCCCTGCCTTGGTCGGTGCTATGGAGTCGGTGGAACTTGTCCTAGGCGCTGCGCACTTAGGAGCTCCTCCAGTGTGTTGGTGACTCTGGTGGCCTGGAGCGCTTGCGTCGATGTATATTGCGGCACTCCTAGTGCTTGATTTAAGGCCTTCCTTCGAACTACATTTATGTGTTCGAGCTCCGTCTTCGTGGGATTTTGATATGGGAGGTGATACAATATACGGGAGTCGATGAGTGCTGCGCTGAGTCGCACAAGGTCGGCCTCTCGCATTCCCCTTTGCCGACTGGCTATGCGGCGTAGCATATGTATCACCTGTGTCCCTTGATCTAGCAACTTCCGTATGGTCATAGTTGCTTTGGCATTACTCTGGATTGTGAAAACCCAGAACCCTGATGTGAGAGCGTTGGGGAATTCGTCTGCCTTCTATGGTGATGTGCAGTTCTTCTTGTTTCTGATGCGCCGTGTGCTTCGTGACCACCAAGAATTCGGATTTCTCGGGTGAGCAAGAGAGGCCGCCCCGGGTCGCGTATTCCCAAACCATATCCCGTTGGGCCCAGGCGGACCACGCCCCTTTAAGCAGGGGCGCAGCCAATGAGGTTAAAACTTCTTTGGACGGAGCACCGTGACGTCTCTACCTATATGTGCGCGAATTCATGCGATGTGGATTTTTTCTTTTTTTCCCCTCCCCTCGTTTCGGCTGCTTAGCGAGCGGCCGATGGTTCAGTAGCTGTACAATCAGTATCTGTACAATCCAACTATTACTTAGCACTTGGTTTGTATATATTATCGACATTGTTTCCCTAAATTTTTATGACCAGCAGTGCAAATTATGCAGAATTTATGACCGAGTGTAAAACGTGTACGTTTGAGCTGGTGTCTTTCTTATCAACGTATCACCCTTGCAAAAACGATTCACACCTTCCATTGCTGTTAACAAAATATCAATGTTTTCCTTAGTGGCACTGTTCATGATAAAGAATAAGGCAATGAAGTTAATGTTAACGAAATTTATTGTAATAGTGCTTGTGAAAGTGCCAAAATGTAGCAGCTCATGCAGCTGTAATATTTCGCAAGAGTAGGACAGTTTGTAAATGTAGTCATGTGTAATTGGCTGCCTTTCCTTTATTCCTTACCTGCAGCACCAAATCATGTTTTGAGGCGTGTATATAGTGAAAGAGCACCAAACTCAATTGTATACCCTTCTCTGTGCTGTAGGATGAGCTTTCAATGAGGGTGTTTGCTATCCGGAACGTGTATAATTGCCACATGAGCGTCAAAGCGTCAATCCGCGCGCGCTCACTTCGAGCACCGAGTCGAGCGCTTATCTAGGAACACGATCGGAGGTCAGCGTCAACTTACAGGTGCGCAAGAAGAGCGCGGAGAGATCAGGGGCTCAGGTACAAAAGGTTAGCTTCTGCCACATGTGCGTCAGCTTCCCCAGCGCCGCAGGCCAGCCCGCCCACGGAGTGAAACCGTCGGCCGCCTTCCAAGCAGCCGAAACGAGGGGAGGGGGAAAAAAGTCAAAATCCACCTCGCATGAAGTCGTGCACATATAGGTAGAGATGTCATGGTGCTGCGTCCAAGGAGGTTAAAAAATTGCAATTTTTGTAACCTCATTGGCTGCGCCCCAGCTTAGGGGGTGGGGTCGGCCTGGGCCCCTACAGGATATGGTTTGGGAATACGCCCCCGGGTCGCGTATCTTGCGGTTGCATCAGCAGCTTCTTGTAGCACCTGCTCTATTTCAGCCGGGGATCCTTCCTTGGTCAATATTGTTATGTCGTCCGCATAAATGGCATGTTTTAACGCCACGTCTGCGGGCGAGCATTTTGGGCAGATCCTTCATTGCAAGATTGAAAAGCGTTAGAGACGAGACAGAGCACTGCGGTGTGCCTCTGTTTGGGGGTTGTTGGATGCTCAATTCATAAGGTCCGAGGGTGAGCGTTTTGCTGCGGTCTCGAAGAAAATCTCTAATGTAATTGTACATTTTCTGGCCAGAATTCGTGCTTTCTAGATTCTGTAGGATGAGGTCATGTGTGACATTATCAAAAGCTTTACATAGGTCTAATGCCAGTATTGCCCGCATCAGCGCTGAGCTAGGGTCATCCAGGATGTCCTCTTTGAGCTGCAGGAGACAGTCTTGTGTAGATATAGATTTCCGATAACCAATTAGTGTGTGAGGGAAGTCTTTCGTGCTTTCTAGATGTTTGTGGAGCCGGTCTAGTACTATCTTCTCCATCAGTTTGCCGAGGCAAGACGTGAGGGATATTGGTCGGAGGTTGTCTAAGCTGAGCTGCTTCCCGGGCTTTGGGATGAGGACTACCTTCGCTGTTTTCCAGGCTTGGGGGAGTTGCCCTGTCTGCCAGGCGCTGTTGATATACTCCGTTAATGTTTCACAGTCCTTGTCCGTTGGGTTGCGGAGTAATTTGTAAGTGACTTTGTCGGGACCCGGAGTAGTGTTGCACCTTAGCCGCTGTAACACTGCTCGGACTTCAGCTACCGTGATGTCGGCTTCCATTTCTTGGTCATCTGGCTGGAGTCCAGTGTAGTCACTGTAACGTGGCGAGTCTGCGGCAGGTAGGTATTTGGCAGCGAGCAGTTGGAGCAGCACATCGGGCTGTACGCCCTGCTGATGCAAGAGACGGATGACGTCATTGGTTTGATCCGCCTTCGTCTCATTAGGTTGTATGAGAGCCCGTAGGAGAGCCCAAGTGCTGCGCATTCCAAGTCTCCCACTGAGGCGTTCGCACAGTGAGTGCCAGTTGTTTCGTGTGAGAGATTGAGCGTATTTCTGTGCTGCAACAGATAGTTTAGCTATTCTGGCTTTGAGCTTGCGGTTGTGCTTATTCTTCTTCCATCTCTTCACGAGTCCCCTCCGTGCTTCCCAAAGGTGAAAGAGATGAGGGTCGGTGTCCGGGTGCTCTTCTGTTGTCTGAACTATGCTGGTACATTTTATGAGCCTCTCGTTCAGTTCGTTTATCCATTCGTCTAAACTGACTGGTGACTGTTCCGCTTGCTGTGAGCGAAAGCTGTGCCAGTTTGTAATTTTCACTTGTTTTCTCCGGCGCTTGAGGTTGGATACTTGCACTCGAGTTTCGATAATATTGTGGTGACTTGTAAGTGACTCGTGGGAGTTGCTCCACTGGCATGTGTACTGTCCTTTGAACAGGATAAGGTCAGGGGTTGTGTCCTTTTCGGCCGAGTTTCCTTCTCTGGTAGGTTGATATCATTGAGTAGAGTTTACCGTGTTTGTTGACAAGCGCGTCGAGTTTACGCCCCTTCGCAGTGATGCGGCTGTACCCCCATGCCGCATGCGGAGCGTTGAAGTCACCCCCGATAAGGTGCGCAACGCGCTTATTTGGAATATTCTCAAATATTCGATTGAAGTTTTCTCCATACGCCCGCGGCGGACTGTACAGGTTTGTTAATAATATTGTCTGCGGCTTACTCCGTTTTTTCGTAGGCTGCGGTGTAATTTCAATTGTTACGGTGTGCAGGCTGTCGTCGGCGTGCGCGTGCACCTCGGTGGCCGTTAGTGATTTGTTTACTAGTGTGGCTATCTTGCATGTGTTGTCCCGTATGTCCGCGGTATCAAATGTTCGGTACCCAGCGACACGTGCCGATGTCAATGTTTCCTGTAGGAGAATTACGTCGGGCTTGAGTGAAACATTTTGCAGGTGTTGGAGAAGCAGTCCCCTTTTGGTTCGAAGTCCTCTACAGTTCCATTGCCAAACTAGAATATCATCAAGTGGGTTATTACACCGTTGTGGGGGGGGGGGGGAAATGTTCGAGGTCACCTGTGGTATAGTTGTCCCCATTGTTGGTGTGTAGAGTGCGCTGGCGCTGGTTGGCCTCTGAGGCGTAGGGATGCGAGCGGGGTGACGTAAAACGGTGTGCCGAGGAGGGTGTTGACTCCAGACCATCTAAGCGTCTCTGGATGTCCTGTTGGGATCGCTGTATGGCTTTCAGCGATTGCTCTATTTTTTTCCATCATTAGGGCTAGTTGAGAGGCTGACTTTTCGGCTTTCTGCTCAATCTCTATAAGACGGGCCTCGGTTTTCTTCTCCAACTCCTCTGCCGCTTTCGTGGCGGCCTCTAGCTTAGCGGTGATCACACTGATTTGGGTCTTGAGCTCCGACAACTCAAGTTCTTGGTTATTAACGACGACAGCGCACTGTCGTTTGCTGGCGAGATCGTCCAGGTCGCGCTTTTGTGTCAAAGAGGTTCGGCGGGGAGACTCCTCTTCGCTATTCTGGATCTTGGGGACCTCGCTAGTGTCCATTATGTTTGTATCCGCGGTTTGCGACTCAGTGAGCGGAGCTATGAGTGTGTCGTCGGGAATGCGTCTCAATGACTCAGCAATGCTTGGCTTTGGGCAGAGGAGCGCTCGTTTGTACGCGTCTGACTGCCATGTGGGTGTGGTGTATTTGCGTGTGTTTGTGTGCACTGAGGGGTTGATGGGAAGCAAAGCTGACCGACTCAGCGAGAGGCGCTTTCTTCTTAGGCTGAGGCTTCGTGCTCTCCGGTTACCGTTAGTGCAGGCGCGGCTGCCACTCCTGCCATGGCTTGCCACAGCTGTTGTCTTCACCGGCATTCTGCTTGTGTGCTTTTTCCGCAGTGATGTGCCGGCTCCCTGGCTCCTGGACTAGTCATGTTTGTTAAAGGACTCACCCTCAGTAGTAACTTGTCGGGACGTTTTTGGGGTTTTCTCGTATTTCTTTCGAGCCTGGACTCTCTTGAGATACGCCGCCTTGGATGCCGCGGAGTCAGCTTGTTCGCGGGCTGGACATGTGGGGTCGTCCGCTGGATGTTCCCCCTGGCAGTTGGCGCAACAGAGCTTGCACGAGTGTTCCTGATCTGGTGTGTCTAGCAGGCTGCTACAGGCCTTACACTTGATGACGCCGGCTTGTGGGCAAATGTCAGCTCGATGGCCAATGCCATAGCAGGTGAAGCACAATTGGACTTTTGATTTGTGTGGCTTGCAGTCATATTTGGCGCGGTGGTAGAGGACGAAACGGGAAACATACGTGCCCTTGAACGTCAAGAGTGCTGTTCCCGACCCCCCATCATTCGGGCGCTCAAAACGTCCGTATTTGGGGCGCAGAGGTTCTGCATGAGCTCTTCGGGTGATGTACCCGCCTCGATTCCGTGAACAATGCCTCGGCATAAGTCTTCTGTTGCGGTGGCATAAACACGAACCCTGCGGATTTGGCCGCCGATGTAGATTCCGATGATTTGTACGATCTTTTCGGTGGCATAGTCGCGAAGGGACGAGATCACAGCAATGTTCTGGTGGCGAGGTACGTCGACGTAGATCGCCTTTGCTTCCGACTGCAGAAGATCCGCTGCGATTTCAATCGCCATCATGAGCGCCGCGGGTCGGTGGGTGGCTAGGACGAAACCGTCTTGCGGGCGGAGTACTAGTGTGGACTGGTTATTTGGCTGCTGCTTTTTGCGGAGGACGGTGAGCCAGTCATCGTCCTCGGCACGGTAGAGTTGGACCATCTTCACAGTTACGGAGGAGCGAAATGCCTCGGAGTGTAGTGATGATAACTGCGAAGCGCAGAAAGTCTGCTAGCTCCGGGTCCACGTAGAGCCACGCAGGCACCCAGTGGATGTGAGCGGGGCCACCGTAGCTGTAGCGTTCAGCCCGGGCCGCTAAGCCTAAACACCGCTGTGCAAAGTCTATTTCTTGTTCTGCACAAAAACTGTAACTACGCCAACCTTAAAGGTGATATCCACAGCTTCCTGGCATGGAGTATCGTCCAGTGGAGTAGGCTTCGCGGCTGTACGGCTTATTTTACCACAAATAGGGCCGAAAGGGACGGAGTGAAGCGCAGGAGCAGTGCTAGCGGCGCGTCACCTCGTCTTCTTCTTCTTGTGACGGCATTTAAGAAATCAAACGGCAACAGCAACAAAAGGTTCCACCAGATAGGTTGTGTTCCGCTTGGAACGCTCGCGAAATAGTGCAACCTGGTTCTATAAACATTGTGTAACGGTGCCTCGATTCACACACGACTTCGCCGTACGGCAGCGCTGGCATCAAGTCTTGATACCAAATTTAAATTGGCTCGAGGAAACCTCTAGCTTATCTTGGGAGAAACGAGAAGGGAGATCAACAGCATGAGAGGTGAGCGCGAAAGAGAAGGGAGGCATTCACTTGTTTACTTGGCAGGCTCGCCTGTCGTCTATTGCCATTCGTCGGCATTTACAACGAAAGGAGCAGATACGCGGCCAATATTTGTTACTGTAACTCGACCGCGTTTTACGGCCGCCGCTGGTGCCGCTGGAGGGACCTGTTGGCTCTCCTGTTTAGGGCGCAGCCCTTTGGCGGCCATCGCTGGGCTGAGCCACGTTGTCGGCGTAACCGAGTGAACGAATGCAAGACTAACAAGTGAAAGAGAAATCGAACGATGAAAGAAAGCCAAGGGGGAAAGTATCGCCAAATTGCGAGGGGAGGGTGGTTCGCCGTGGCGGGTCGAGCCAGCACCCTCCGGAAGTGTGCCGTGGGGGACAGTAGGGTGCACTTCGCTGTGCCCGCATGTGGCGCTCGACGACGCTACGCTTGGCGGAAGTGTGACGCGGGGCGTGCGCGTAACTATGATGTGCGTTCGCTTAAGACGCAGTTAGCGGTCCCTTCCTGAGACGCACTTCGCGCCGCCGACGCAGAGGCTCATCATCGCTGACGTCGAGAGAACCCAGGAGTGAGGGCTACCTCAGCGCACCATTGGTGCACCCAAATATCGCGTTATAGAGAACCGTAATCGCCAGCCAATTTTTTCCCGTCATTTATACCACAGGCGCATGCGCGCCAGCTCAAGAAACGGCTGTGTTCGTATGTTCGTATACTGGTATACCCATTTACACCCTCCCAACAATGAGGCAGAGATAATTAGAAGGATAACAATGGGGTGGAGTCCATTCGGCAGGCATTCTGAGATAATGAATGGAACCTACCATTGTCCTTGAAGAAGAAAGTCTATGACAGCTGCATCCTACTGGTACTCATCTACGGGCAGAAACTCGGAGGCTTACTTAAAGGGTTTAACTTTAATTGAGGACGACTCAGCGAGCAATGCACAGGAAGATGGTAGGTGTTACATTATGGGACAAGAAGAGGCGGAGTGGGTCAGAAAACAAACACGTGTTAAAGACGTATTAGTTGAAGGAAAAAAGAATAAATGGGTGTGGGCAGGGCATGTAATGCGAAAGCAAGATCGCCGTTGGTCATTCAGGGTAACAGCGTTGATCCCTAGAGAAGGTAAGCGTGGCAAGGGGCAGAAGAAAGTTAGATGGGCAGATGAGATCAAGACGTTTGCGGGGATAAATTGGTCGCAGTTAGCACAGGGACGGGATGGGAGAGGGCTTTACCCTGCAGTGGGCGTAGATATGCTGACGGTGATGAATATGATTATGATGATGATTATGTATATGATGATGACGGCATCATTGAATTCATCCTTAGGCTTGAGCTAAGGCATGCATATAGAGCCCAGCAAGCAGGCAAGATGGCAAGAGTGGGGAACCAAGCGCCGGCAAAGGATACAGCTAAGCAGCCCTTTCGTGTGCGCGCATTCTGTTTCTCTAGTTTTCCTTCCTGTAAACTCAATCATCGTAGTGTTGTTTTAGTATCTGTCTTTAAACTCTAGGCAGCAACATGCGCTGAGCCGCATGTACAATCAGCCCAGTCCCCACTGGGTGATGAGACGTAGGTGAAGCCACTGTTTTGCTTAGGCCAGTTACTTGGAATTGTAGCGGCGACGTTTCGACCAATGAAAGACGAGAAGAACGAAAGTTCCACTTGCCCGCGGCGGCTGAAGGTCATTGCGACGCGCAGAAGAACTCTGACAGATGTAGCGTAGTAGAGCTGTCGTTCACAAAAACATGAATTATATATCAATTAGGTGGCAGAAAAAAGACGTTACGTCGAATATTGCAAGCGATGGCGGAAACATTCTTTATTTGAATTCAAAATATAGGCTCTCTCCCCTATTCTTGAGTTTGTTAGATTTTTTAGCTACTCTTTCTCTTAAGGTCAGCTTCTGTTGAAATTTCGGGTGTACACTAAATTGAGGGCCTGTAAGGGCGATTGCCCAGGCATCTGAGTCTTGCAACCTAGTATGGAAGCAAATGTCCCAAGAAACTGAAGATGATGATAGCGGGAGGGCGCATGTGCGCAAATGTACGTTTCACTACAGTCGGTACGTAATTTTCATGAGGAGGATAAAAGCTCTGAATTCAGCGCTAAACCTGTTCTACACGTTTCACCGATGTGATGTATACGGCGATTGACTTTGAACCACCCACATCAGCTGCAGCTGTGAAGCATAGCGGCCCACGCAATAGCCGCATATCCGTTCGAAAATTCTACCATAATACTTTCACAATCGCTATACCATAAGCAGCCCTTAAATGCTCTCGAATGCTTTTAGTGTTTCGTGTCAAAAGATTGGTAGAAAGGCACAGATAAGTTCGCCCAAGTCAATATACTACTACAGTAGTAGCAGAAAAACCACTGCGGCTTAAAATAAAGACAAATGGTGGTAGCACTCATGTGTCTTCGGTCCTTGTATCAACTGCACTGCGTCTTTTAGTCATTCCCGACCAGCATACTGAAATATCCACTATTGTAAAATTGAAGTTCTATATTATCAAAACTACCTTGAATTGCTTTCTCGAAAAAAGCTGTGCGGAAGGAAAGAGAAAGTGTTCGGTCCTAAAGTAAGGCAACATTGACGTTTGACCAGGCACCACAATAAAGCTTAACGTTGAATAATTGATTTCGTTTATTGACTAGAGGAGAGGGTTTAACGCGTTCAGACTACACATGTGATAAGGCGCGCCATAGAGAAGGGCTCCGGATTAATTTTGACCCCCTGGGCATGTTTGACGTGCGCCCAAAATCTTGAACACACGGGCGTTCTCGCTTTGCGCCTCCGTGACAAAAGCAGCTACCACGGCCAAGAATCAAACCCACGTCATTGTGATAGTTTAACGCGGTGATGTCAATGGGAATAAGATAGGGCGTGTCATTGAGTTGAGACGGCCTCTCAATAGGAAGAATGTTCGCTATACCTATCCGTCTACGAAAAGAGTAGTGAGCACAGATTACAACATTCCTGAAACCACGATTAAGCTAAAGATGACCAGTAGGCTTTGTTCTGGGCAAAGGCAATATGTACTTTTAAACAAAAAAATTAGTGCCCTTCTCCTCTGTGAAGAAGGATGACTTGAGACGCTAGACGTCGTCCACGGAGAGGACGCCACAAAACACGTCTGTTTCTACCTTGCGAGAGCATACTTCCTAGGCAATTCGCTGAATGATAATTCAAAGAACCCGAGCTTTATTCTAGCGGACAAACCTGGAGCCGTCTGTTTGACTCTCGTGTCGTACGCATCTTACTGCCCGTGTAACACACCAACACAATCTGCTTCACCACTCAGAACACCGGACTGGTCTCTTTGGCCAGTCTGACGGCCACGATTAAACCTCCTACGTGCACAACGGATACGTCATCATTAAAGGCTCAACACGCATAGCTGCGCGTGAAAGCACCCGTCCCCACTCCCAAACCTGGCGCGCATACAGCGGCCAGCGGTTATGTGCGCATGCTTAGAAGCGAGCGAAAATGACGCTCTGAAAACCATATAAGCTGAACTAGTAATATTCTCTGCCGCGGGCGTTCCAAGTGGGCAAGGTGCTCCTCATTCGTGAATGATTCCCAGCTACTCGACGAGCTGGATTCTGAGGCGGTAACGGCGGCGGCATCGGCTTTACGTTGTTTTCGTGTCCACTCCCGCTGCTGTTCGGGCCAACGCTTCTTTTATTGCCGCTCATTCTCTTTCAAACGAACGACATGCGTCCGTCCAATAGAGTTAAAATTTATAAGAGCCTCGAGCTTTATTCTAGCGGACAAACATCTGGCTGCCTGTTTCCCTCCCCCGTGGTAGGCACCTTACTGTTTGTGTAAGAGACCAATCAATCAACCAATCTTTTTATTTCAACAACATCTATGTTAAAGGAGCCATGAAGACAAAATGCAAGTTGGGTTTATTATAAAGACTGCTTAGTCCCGATAACAATGATACCAATATCATCGCAATATTCGAACAAATAACGGAGATATTAAAGAAAACGTGTGAAGCAGTCGCGACCCCCTAGCCAATTTCCCGCAACTTTTCTATGACGTCACGGAACCTTGTTGGTTCGATTGGCGGCCGCCTAACTGACCTGCTGTGCCAACACATGACTGGACGTCTGTAATGGGGCCTCTAGTTCCATTTGACCGCATCACTTGAATGCTAACGTGCAGTTAACGCACTGAAAATTGTTTCATCGTTGGCCCGTATGACGTCATTCTTGCTCATAACACGTCACTTTGGCGCAAAATTTGAAAGTTTTTAAACACTTCTTGCTTTTTTTTTCATTAAAAACATCTTTTGTGGCTGTAATGGAGCTGAGTGAGATACTGAATCCTAGTTCTTTCAAATTAAACGAAGTTGTATTTTCTCTTCATGGCTCCTTTAAGGACCGTGAACAAAAAGCCACAAACGGGCTTGACAGGGTCCTCGACCCTGTGTACAAGGCAAAACGGCAGCAGCGGCTTGCTGCCAACGTAAACATGCACGTACTTAAACACATACAAAGTTACAATACATGGATATTAAAAACACAAATCCCATCGCAAGAAGATATGCGTACGCATAGCAACAAACTATAATAACAAGACGAAGCAAAACGTAACCGAAGTTGTCTAAGATAAAAGAAGAAGAAGAAGCAAAAAGATAAAATACATGAAGCATATAGGTATACAATCACTAAACAAGAAGTGGGTGGCAATTAAACACCGCGGTAAAAAATAAAAGCCACTGATTTTTCGAACAAAGAATATTCAGGGTCAGAGCTTGTTTAAACAAAGGGGAAAAGGTGACGTAGCATTTTTGTGCCGTAGTTGGTGTGGGCCCGCGGCATTTCCCAGCGTGCAAAAGTACGGGAGTTACGCTGGTACTGCTTTGCAGTTAGTTTTTAAATATGCAGAAGAAAATTGTTACTTTTTCTTGGTCCCTTTTTATATCGTTTTATTAGTGTAGTTCTGTAGTACTCAGGCATTGGAACTAAATTCATATCTTTAAAAACGAGCGTTTTCAAAGATATCTTTAAAACTTAGGCCCAAACCGCTTGATTACGGAGGACAGCTGACAGGGTGCATTGATCCATGACACTTGCACATTTAAATCTCGCACCAGCACAACGGAATGTCAAGGGTAGCGGCATGAAGGCCAGCTGTGCGTGCACTCTCATCACCCCTCCCTCCAGCCCCAACCTGTGCACCCATAAACCGGCAACCTGTGATGGGCGCGTTCTTAGGCGGGAAATACACCAGAGAAGATGTCTCTCGGAAAGCCTTTGAAGCTGAAGAAGAATTACGGGCTGACGGCGGCGCTCCATCCGGAAAAGTTGCTCTTTAACAGGAAGGGATCCACTGCTACTCGGTGGTATGGAATTTGAGCGGGTAACGGTGGCAACGCCGGCGGCGACATGTTGCATTGTGGCGGCTTTCGGTGGTTTATCCGCCCATGGTGTTACCGCCGTTGTCGGCGGATTCCGCAAATTGGGTAAGGTGCATAGGTGGGGGTGAGCGGTGTAACAGTTGTAAAGAGGCCTCAGCGGAGGCGAGGATGCGCCCCGGTATGGCGCCGAGTAAATCGACATCACCAGAATGAAAACTGGGTTTTTTGTAATTTTTCAAAGAAACAAAGAAAGAACTTATTTGTCATGGCTATTTACAGCAGCGGGTTAGATAAATACTGCTTCGCAAAAAGAATACAAGCCAAACATACTTTTGTTTCCTACGTAATTTTTTATAATTTTTGCTTAACAAAAATGGTTCTGGGGGTGGGCAGTTGTGGCTAAGTGTCCAGCGACACGGCCATACGGACATTCCCACTACAATATTTTTGCACTCTCTTGCGTTGTTCCCGCGGTAGCGTCGAATAGCTTTCAAAACCGGTAAGCCAGAGATATCAGAAACATTCTGAAGAATGTCCCACAGTGAAGTTCCTTTTGTTCTCTTATTACCAGCGTCATCGTAATTTTTACTGCGTAACAGTATATTGCTTCTCGTGGTTACTTTGATGAAGGCTTGCCAAATTACCTCTTTTTCAAACATATACCCTATTAGTTCGAAATTCCCTGGGTACTTTCATAATCAGCATTCTCCAATCACCTGTGTATGCCTACAATTATGCTGTATTATATTCGCATTGTAGTGTTCATAAAGGAACTTTGCAAACCATCCTTTAAGCGCTTCCCTCTTTCGTTCGCGTCAGTTAGCACTGCGAAAGCGATAGTTACTGCGCGGATCTCCACTGCGAAATTGGCTCGTCAAAGGAGATACGCCTCCCTTTCCTGCTTTGTTTTTGTGGCTTTCTTTTGAAAGTGACCATCGAATGCCTTCATTCCTGGAATTCAAGAAAACCCGGCCAATTGCCGCGAACAGCTTCCTCGACGTACAGCAGTTATAACGATACCGTTTATAACAATATATCGGATATAACGATGAACAGCTATGGCCGCCCGCTTTTATATGCTTTCCAGGGAAAATAAACCGCTTATTACAATGCTCCAGTTCGCGATATCGGATATAACGATTGAATCGAGTTACAGCAAGCACCCAAAATGCGAACTGCCACCGGGTCTCTCCGCCAACAACGCCGATGCCATGCGCCGCGATGCGCCTCGCATCCCGTCCACCCCTCAGAAAACGAATCAACTGCGCCGTTTACGATGAAGCGAGAGGAGGAGGGAACAGTTATCCTTTCAAACACCCCTCCCGATGCCGTCGCTTTGGCCCCGTCTCCCCGTGCCTGCGGCTTTCAATTTGACTGGCTGCCTCTTCAACGACGTCTGTTTTTCCGCGAACCAGACGTCAGGGCCGATGTTTTGGAAACGTGTGAGTGTCTCACTGAAGAGGCGATAGTTGCGCGGATACGTGCTGCGGACAGCGGTGGCAGTGACAACTCTCACAACGCGGTTGCACAGCCTACTTGCGTAGTACCTTCGCAGGAGGACCAACGCATGATAGTCTCTCAGAGACTTAGTTTCCACCAAGGACCCCTCGCTCAGCTAGGTGAAGCACCTCTAGATGCTCTTAAAAATGATGTGCGCCTGCTTCATGTGGAGCAAAAAATCAGACCGACAATGGCTTCTTTTCCACAAATAGGTAGCAGTACAACCTTGCTTGCCTGCAAAATAAAATGTTTTGATCTCTGTTTCGTCTTTTAGATGCAAAGCATCTCTTGCTCGGGGCTATGTCCGGCGTCCGACCATTGTCCGCACCTCTCCCCCTACAATATAAAAAAAGAAATAGTTAGCGGCACCCGGTTTCCATCCCACGACTCTCCTGCCGCAACGGGAGGTACGCTGCGCTCTTCCCACTGCTAAGTTTTCAGTTCGTCGTTTCCGTTGACGTTCAGCTTCATGTGCCTTCGTTGTATCAGTAGCTTCTTGACGTAGTTTGAATGAGTCAAGGACATAACGCGCGTTCGTAGCACTTGCTCCTGTCTCGGTTTTGTAGCGCTTTTGTTCTACATGCGCTACAAAACCGAGGCAGGAGCAAGTGCTACGAACGAGCCTTATGTCCTTGACTCATTCAAACTACGTCAAGACGCTAGTGATACAACGAAGGCACGCGAAGCTGAACGCCAACGTTCATCAGGGTTCCCCACGTCCTCATCAGGGTTCCCCACGGGAAGATGGTGTTTTTTTTATTTAGCAACCCGCATATAACAATCATCGGTTATAACGATGGGATTTCCTTGGAACTTGGATATTGTTATAAGTGGTCTAGACTGTAATTCTAGCGGTTAAAAAACGTCAAGACCGAAAAGAGAAAAATCTTTCGAACCTGCTTCTACGTTATATGATGGGCAGTATAAAGCAGTTTTTGTTTCCTGAGGTGCTTTGCGACCACCTAATCTAGCTACATAATGTGGTGGTTCACGACGCTCCGGAAGCATTTGGATTTCGAAAAAACGATAAAAAAGTATAGTAGGACCTCTGAAAATTTTCATTTGCTTCATTTTCTTTTCTTGTTTTGTTCTGGCCATGGTTAGTCGTTACATACAGTGATGGCGTTAAAGTTCTTTCTGACTACGGTAGTCAACCTACTTTCATTATAGCAAATATTTCTATGCCTCTGTCCGTCCACTTGTATTTGTTCGTCCCGGTGTCATTGGTTCTTTTCACGCTCGTTTCATCATGCCCACTTATGACGATCGATGCGGCTACATACCGCACTACAGATATCCAACTTTACATAGTGGGTTTCACAAAACGATTCTGATTATAAGTGAATGCATATCAAGCGCCTCTAGAAACAATCTCTTCCCCAGTTCGGAATTGAACTTGGATCCCACGCGTTAAGAAGCCGACTTCGATTCGAATGCGCTAAACAGGACGGTAGAAGCAGTTTGGATTTTGGACTTTGGTTTTGACTCAGGTAAATGGGAAGCAGCTTTCCGTTTTAACCATGTATCTCTCAAGAAAGGGCCTGCGATTTGAGCAATTTTTGCATAAAATTTTGTCACAAAGTTCCGTATTTTTACATATTTGGCCTTTTTATTTATCGCAATAATAAACTTCGTTTTCTGGTATTTCTTTAGAACAAGATGGAACTCAGAAGCGTCTTTGTATTTCCTTTCGTGCTGGTGAGTAATATGTATTCCTTATCTTTGCAGTTCTAATACGCTCCGAATGAATAGATTCAGTATGATTTAAAAAAAATGCCTTCTAAGTATGCTCAATCAAGGTAAAATGGAGTATTTTTTTATGTGTGCAAATATGTTGACCACAAGAAAGAATAGGTGTTTTGTCTGCGCCGAGCAAGCGCTCGGCGCAGACTCAAGACTCGGCGCAGACTGCTCAAGCGCTATGCATTAATGGCTATAAAGAGTAACACGATATTCAACAGTGAGTTTGTGATGCCGTGTGCGTATGCACACATGCGGCCACAAATAAAATGGACCAAGCGAGCGACGCGCAAGACCCATCGGCTCGGCATCTGCCGGCCCAGCGCCTGGTGACGAGGTAGCTAAGGGCGCATGCGGTTCGATCGCCAGTCAACGCACATTAATTTTTTTACATTTCGACTGCAGTGCTGGGTCTCTATGGAAAGTACGTAGCACCCGGCGATGCCTCTGGCCACGCGCGCGACATGTAGTGATGCCGTGCAGCTAAGTGAAAGGTTTGCCAGGCATTCTTTTTTTTTATACGTAAGCATTTATTCCCGATATCGCGACAGCCCCGCACAAACCGCCTAACGCCCTGATTTTGAATAAAATTCACAATTTGAAAATTTACTGCATTGATTTGTTATATTAGGGTCAACAATGATTTCCCAAGGTGATGGCTGCTACGAAAGTGATGGCCGAAGGAAATTTTTAAAAACCGGGAAAGACAGAAATATTATACTAACAAATAATAAAAACGTACTAACGAAAAAAAATGTCTTATGCAACTTCATTAGAAGAAGGAGACAAAAAAATGTTCCGTAAAACAAACCTAAACAGAAAAAAGTAATGAATCCTATACCCATTTAACGCCGTTCATATGCACCAAAATACATAATGGGCGGAGTTCGCACGTTTACGCATTTTTACAATTAAAATAAATCTACTGAGGCACACTATTTTGGGTAGGAAAACCGAAATATTTATTAAAACAAAGGGAAGCGGCGCAGTAATGCTAGTTTGTTTCGACGGTGCGCTACGGTACCGGCGGCCCGATCAGCGCAACCGGAGCCAATGCCGTTCGTAGACAAGCTCGTCACGCGTGCGCAATGGCGCTCCTGCGTGCTATTGGAGGGGTGCGAACCGTGAAAAACCGTCAGATAAAACTGAATATTAATTAGCAGTTTTTTTTGCGTCACATGCCGATCGACGACCATTCAGTCACTAATGAAGAGTTATCGTCGAGTTGCTCGAATGCACCAACCGATGAGCCAAAAAAATATTATATCCGAGCTCCTGACGCACATAGTAGACAGTTTTAACTTACGTTTCTGTCAGTCCGCTCCGCTCCGATAGCAAGCGGGAGTGCCATTGCGCATGCGTGGCGTTCTAGGGCGTGCTAGGGCATTGCGCATGCGTGGCGTGCTACTGCGGAGCGGAGCCACGCTCCGCAAGCCGGGGAGTTTTGCGGAGCATCGCCGCAGCTTACTCTACCGCGTGGAATTCCAGCATTGCTGCACCCACGCAAGGCGAGCGCGCTACGGCGCACTCCATTTCTTCAGTTGAAAGACAAGCGAGAAAACCGCGCCAGCGCTTCCTATTCGGCAGAGGTGCCACACGCCTCAATGAGAATAAAACGGAAGCTAAAAACGACGACCGGAGCGCGAGCCTACTTCTATGCAACGCCGAGAAAGACAACCTTCTGTTGGTATTATAACGTTGACTAGTTTTTTTTAATTATTTAAAACTATTATAGCGTGTCAGTGACTAGGTTAAACTACAAAGGTGAAATAACGCACTAAACAGGTTATTTTATAATATTTGGGTGACCAAATGCCCATTCTAATCTTTACTTTATGGTGGCGTCTTGGTTTTACGGTTTTGGTTTGGGATGCCGCACAAGACACGACCAGTGACACGACCAGTCCCATCGAGGGAAATACGGTTATCGCCTAGCTAAACGCCTTTCTGCTGCTGACGCCCCGTTGTGCCGCGCGGTCGGGCAGAAGCATAGCGCACCGTCAAAAATGGTCAGGTAAAACACTTTTTTCTCAAACCTAAACCCGAATCATTGCAGGTCTTCCGCACATACCGCGCGCTGGTAGCCGCGGCTAAGAATCGTTCCGCTCGATCAGCGCACAGCATGCGCACAGCCCCTGCCGCTATAGATGGGAGCGCATGGAAGGTGTGCGCCATTCATCGTTGAACAGATAAGGCGCCACCAGATCTGTGCACCAGATTTTAAGAGAAGCGAGGCCCTGCCACCCAACTCCAGAAAAGCCGGTCGCGGTGCATGCTCACCACACCGCCCTTATAGATTGCTACCTGCCCATCGCTGCCGGCGACAATGGGAGGCAGCGTACCAAACAATTGCCGTGTATGGAAGGCGCGCTCCGTCAGATGGGGCTAAGTGCACTCCCAAGCTCGCCTGCTTCACTTCGCTCTCAGTGGGGCTCCCATAAAATGCAGCGGTTGTACCAGTCAAGATATGGTCAAGGCCCATTGTTCCGATCACTACCTATAATACTGGCCAGCAACGAGAATTTACGATTACATGTAGCCCAGTTGTTCCTTAGCTATGCACACGCCAACGCACACAAGGAAACCACGTGCGCCTATTCCACTAGCGCGGTTTATGTTCAAGCATTTTTAAGTGTGAATGCACTTCTTAAAGGGACACTGAAGTGAATTTGTCAAGCTCCCGTTTTTGCTTGGACTGCGTAGACTGGCTCAAATTAGCACACTTTTCATTGTTTATCCGGTTGACAAATCGATAATTATTTTACAAAGCGCGAAAAAAGAAAAACTACCATGCGCGGTTTGCGGCGGCCGCACCAACTAAAGCTGTGACGTTAGGAGGAGCGGGTACCGTGATTGGACGATGCCCAAGGTGAGCAACCAAACAAGTTTCGGTTTCGGTTTCGGTTCTGTAAAACACAAACCGGTGGCGTTGTTGGATGGGCATTCTCAATAACTCAGTAATCATCGTACCGCGCTTCTGCCATGTTGTCAGCTGTGAAAATGCATAAAGATAAGCCTCCCAGGACGGCTTCGAATCGTAGCATTCACTAGCCGAGGCCTACGCAGTGCATGGACGCCCTCCGCGTACCCGCAGACGCCAAAATGTCATGCGCTTTTCCCCCATATTTGGAGCTTGCCTCACTCATGCCTATACCGTAAAAAGCGTGTTCGCACCAGGCCAAGGGTCTGTTCATTCTGGCCTGTGCCCACTGCCCGCAAGCAGTCGGTGCTTATGGCAACAGCACGCCAACGAGAACTCGCTAGCGCGCCAGTGCCAGCCTGCGCGCGTTCTGGAGGAGGAGGAGGAGTGAAACTTTATTTTTGATCAAATGAAAGAGAGTTAGGGCCTGTGGCGCTCCGCACAGGTGCAGTCCCTATTCCGGGACCCCATTGGTCAAGGCCGCCGCTCTCACCCCTTGAACTAGAGCCCTTTGAGACTCCAGCCCCGAGCAATTGAGCAGGGCCGCCTCCCATGCCTCTCTGGTAGGGGAAGGGTTGGGGGATAACGCAGGGTTGCGCTGGCATGCCCACACCATGTGGAAGGTGTCGGACACCTCCCCACAGTGCAGACACCGCCCATCTGTTTTAGGATCGAAATGCTTTGCTACTGCAGGGCACATAAATGTGTTCGTCTGCAGGCGCCGCAGTATTCGCTCATCGGCCTTGCTCAGACCCTTTGCAGGGGCTGGGTAAAGCCGGCGGTTATCGCAGTAATGTTTTACGATTTCTCTAAACCGCAGAAGTTGCTTGCTAATCTCCGAGCCGGGAGAGCATGGGTGAGGCGCCCGGTGGGTAAGCGCTCGGGCAGCCGCGTGCGCGGCCTCGTTACCTCTCAGACCTTGATGCCCCGGAGACTGAACTAGTTCGTGGAGCCATGAACGTTGCGGCCCCAAAAAAAGGTGAACTCAATGCAGAAAACATCGGCAGAAAACGAAAAAGTTAACTTACAAAAAAAAAAGCATGTACCCGCGGGGACTCGAACTCGTGACTTGCAAAACACTTCCGACAACACACCTAGCGCCCCAAACCACTAGACCACGAGACCGGCTCAGCCGACCGCGGTTATATAAGGTATATATTGTACAACACGTTTACACTTTTATTTAGTTTCTGCATTTCAAGCAGCTTAGGTGACTATTTGTTGTATTGCGCTCGTGCAGTAAGCGTACCCCAGTTTCCAAAATAGCTCACGTCTAGCAACTGCATTTCGTAGGCGGAAAAGCGTTCACAGATGCGTAGTCGTGCTGCTGACCGCTGTGGTTGTTCGCCCCCGCGCAAAAAAGTGCTTCCCGCACCCTAGTTTTACGCTGTACGGTAAAAATATCAGTTGATTTTATTTCCCTTTGTACCTATATTTACTTCGCTGACTCTTCTCCCGCCTTCAAGAGGCCTTATATTTTCCTACTGGCGTACCAGTCAACGAAGCGTCGCATGTGCGCTGGTGCTGCGCTTGTGTGAAGCGACCTTGACTTGGAGCTAGATACAGTGTACAAACTAACCAAGTAAAGAAAGGCACATTCTTCTATTCACAAACTTGTCCTAGCTTCGTTTCAACTGAGCGAAGCGAATTGCGACGACCCGTCGGCGGCCGGCGGACGAAACGCTGGGCCGACTGACTCTGTCTGAAGGCCGGGAGCCGTGCAGTAGCACAGCCAATTGCGAGCTCGGCCCCTCCTGACGTCACACAAAAACGCCACAGAAAATGGGCGAGCGTAAAGAGAGGAGGACAGCATTTTCGAATTCATTTTTCTACTAAATAAAATCGCGTAAACGCGCCCAGAGTGGTCGAAACATGGCCTGGGGACTCCGGGCTACAATTTGCGCTAGTAATCCCGCAATGTTTACATATCACTTCAGTGTCCCTTTAAGCGAGCCTGAAGCGTCCGCCGCCGTCCGCATTCCGCCGCCGTCCGCATAGCAACAGCTGCGGGTGCGCGCGCTCCTCGTCTTCCTTGGCAACGGGGGGAGATGGGCGGCGCGCTGCCTGGCCGCTGACATGGCACATACCCACGGGGGGGATTGGCCAGGAATCTCCTCGTCTTCTTTGGCAACGGGGGGAGATGGGCGCGCGCTGCCTGGCCGCTGACATGGCACATACCCACGTGGGGGATTGGTCAGGAATCAGGCGTGAGAAGGGCTAATGCACCCGCTTAAAGGAGTACTGACACGAAATTTCAAAGCTGAGATCCGCTCTAGCAATCAAGTACAACGACAACACAAATAGGTGTCTGTGAATAAATGCATCTTTCTTTCTTTGTAGTTGTGTGTGTGTGTGTGATCTCTCTTTCGCGAACATTACCGAACCGCGCAAATTCAACTCCTGCATTCGCACTTTCACATTCTTCCCCTCGGGGAAATGCGGGGAATTTTTTTGTTCATTTAAACATGCGTAAACTTTGTCGATTTGGACCCGTCGCGAGACTATGCACGGGCAAAAGCTAACAGGGGCGGCTGGATTTAGTATAAACACCCAAACAGCGTTATTCTGCGCGTGGAAGAGCCGTCATTTTTGCGGAAATGTTTCTTAGCGAAGGGTGCACTAATCGACAATAGCATTTTCAGCGGCGCTACAGCGTTTTCACCATAACTTGAGCCTCACGTTTCTAAAAGCTCCGTCGCGGTGGGTTACAAGCCCAAGAAATGCAAAGCTCAGTACGGAAGCCGTCTTAGGTCAATGCTTGCGGTGAGGACCACTTATCTTCGTGCTATCTTTTGAGCCACTGCTCTGGTACTGGAGCGATCAGAACCTGGTTAAAGCAAATTGCCTTTACCGTGCGCCTGCCGGGCTTGCTCAGCTGTACGCAACAAATATTATCGCATAGGATATGTTCAGTGAAAGTACGATGTAAAATATTGCAGGATCTTCCAGTACATTCTGTAGCGAGCGCGTTTCCTTTGGATAATTTTGCCGCGGAGCATAGCCTAGTCGACTGTAACCTACAATCATTACAATGAAACCGCGCAAACGTAACGGTACGATAGGCCCTTCTCTCTCGCGGCGTTAAGTTTCCGCTGTCTCATTATGCCAAATGTATAACTAGCCCAGTTCTTGGCCTTGGTGTAACCTACAATGTCGGCGTGACAATCACTGCAGCTACTTTTTCAAGAATGACTATTCATGATGCGGCTACATTGCCTCAGAAGGTGAATGCCAAGACTGCGGGTAACATGTCCAACACAGGCTAGTGTTGTTGTTGTTGTTTTACTCGTGCTGTGCGCCCTGAACCAATGGGACTGAACCGCGCACCAAGTGCTTCTTCGTGGATTTTTTTTGTGTACTTGTTTGTTTTTTTAGTTATTTATTCATCTTTGTATTTATTTATTCATTTTAAAATATTTATTTATTTATTTATTTATTTATTTATTTATTTATTTATTTATTTACATATTTATTTATTTACAATACTGCCACTCTCATTCGAGGGCATAGCAGGAGGGCGCACATAACGTGCGTACAAGAAACGTGTGGATCAGCAGGCTAAATGGCTTCATAAGATAGAAGAAACATGTACGCAAAGACAAAATATTTACACAACTTTACACATACACACAAGTATATTACAAGCTGTAGTAACAAGACGAAAGAACCAAACGAAAGGAACAAGTAGATCAAAAAAGTAACAATAGTGCTACTACAAAGCTACAGCAACAAAAGATGGGCAAGAAAAGAGCAGATATGAGAGCTAGAAATGCCACACGTGTGCCATGTTCACTTGGCGCAACAATAAATGTTATTCCTGCACTGAAGAATCTAGCATTTTGAAGAACATAGATAGAACGTCAGTACTTGTTATTACCGAATCCAGTTTATTCTACTCGCCTATTGCAACGGGGAAAAAGAGAGTACAAAAACGTGTCATTTCTACACGGATATTCAAATATTGTGTGGTCTTGTTTGTGGCGTGTAGGGCGGGTCTGGAAAAAAGATATGTATTTATGCGTATCACTTTTGTAACTGTTCTGAATTAGCTGGAACAAGAATTTTGGGCGAGCATTCCTCGCTCTTACTGACAAAGTTTTTATTCCTGAAACAGCCAAAAGGTTAGTGGAAGAGTCAATCCGTTTATATTTATTGTGGATGAACCTTATTGCCTTTCGTTGGACACTTTCGACCTTTTTAATAAGGTTAGTCAAGTGCGGAAACCATATCGTGTTTGCATATTCTAGGAGCGGTCTTACAAATGTCATGTATGCTAACAGCTTGGTAGAAGTGGGGGACGTCTTTAGGCACCGTTTTAGGTAGAACAGCTTGCGCAACGCGGCGGCGGTAATATTTCTGATGTGTGAATCCCATCTAAGATCGAAAGTGAGCGTGATTCCTAAATATTTGTGTTGCGGAAACCCTACTTAAGGGTATGCCGTTAATGAAGTCGGTAAAAGTAGAAGTCTGCTTTTTTGTTGAAACAGTCATGGCAATGAATTTTTTAATGTTTATGGTCATTTGCCAGTCACAACACCACTTCGTTTTTTTATTAAGAAACGTGTTAAGCATTAGGTGCTGAGTATAGCTATTATTTACCTCTAAATAATGCAGTCATACGCAAATAACTTGATGTTGCACCAATATTCGAAGTTATTTCGTTAATAAAAATTAAGAACAATAGTGGCCCGAGGGCTGACCCCTGCGGGACACCGGATGTTGCAGGTACGGTCTGAGCTGGTGTGTTTTCGAAAACAAACTGTGATCTGTTCGCGAGGGAGCCTTTTACCCATGCCGATATTGCGTCTTTGCCAATCGCACTTTCCAATTTCGCAATTATTTAGTATGGCCTACACAATCACATGCCTTAGAAAAATCCAGTAGAATTATGTCCATATGTACGTGGTTATTAATGGATAGGACGAGGTCGTGAACTACTTCTGCTAGCTGTGTAATAGTTGATAGACCGCTGCGGAAACCGCGCTGCTGGGGTGCCGAAAAGCTCACGTGTTCCAAGAACACAGTTAGATGCTTCAGAATTATGTGCTCAAGTAATTTACATCAAGTGCTTGTTAGTGAAACAGGCCTGACGTTTGAAACGTCGTTCTTGTCTCCTGATTTGTGAATGGGCACAACTTTTGCTTTTTTCCAGTCGTTGCGAAAACTTACGCCGAGGTATTTGCTACACCATTCTGCATATCTTTTAAAGCATAGCTTTATACCTCTACCCCCCCCCCCCCAAGGGTTCTTTCGTGACCGTTAGTGGCAACAGAAAACTCCCGAGAATAAATAAAAGAATTTACTGGCACGGCCAGGAATCGAACCTGGAACTAATAGAGTTACAAAGCGAGAGCCCGTTGTCTTACCAATCCAGCTACGAGCCCACGCGGAGATGGGGAAGCCCGGTGGTGGACTCACCAAGCACATCTATGAGTTTGCCCCCTGCATTCTTGCTGAATGTCACGTGATTCCGTCACGCGACCTCGCGCGCCGCTCTGCGCTCCGTCTACGGCACGCCTAGCCGCTCTGTGCGCGCCTTGCGCGTGTGTTAGGAGTTACAAAAATAAAACGAAGCTCACACCAACGCATGGCATCTCACTTCTTGTACGCCAATGTGCTAAAGCGTGTTGCTTCGAGTGCTCACGTAAAAAATCACAGCTCCTTGTCTGTCCACCCTCACGCCTAATGACACATCTTGGAACACATTGAAATACTCCTTGGTGGGCAGGCCATCAGTAGTAGTAGTAGTAGTAAGTATTGTTGAATAAGGCGGACTTAGCCTTGCATAGCTGCCAGCAATTGCTCCGCCTAATCGTCCCCAATACCATATCAAATCTCTCAAAGTCATAACACATCACTTAGTCCTAAAATAACAGACCCGCTATGTCACCACACCTCACTTAGTCCTGTGGACTGCAAGAATCCGAGTAGGAGATGAGACACATCTCTTCGCACAATCCAGTGGTCCCTAGGAAAAATAATGTCCTCCGATGTAGCATGGGGCACTCCTCTCCTAGCCCCAGCATCAAGATCCTGGGCCTACATCTCCAGGCCAACACCAAGAGTGACGTATATATGTGCAGCACGTCAAACACAGCATCAATTAAATCATACGCATAATCTGGGGAGTTGCCACCAAGAAGCGAAGCCTCAAAGAATCCGATACCTTTCGATTAATTCAGGCTTTTGACCTCTCGAGAATCACTTACCTCAACCTCGAGTCTTCTTCTCGGCAAAGAGGCCATAAATATGCTTTATATAATAATTAAAAATGCGGTTGAGCAGGCCATTGGTCTTCCCCTGAGTGAGTCCACAGAGAAGCTGCTTAGCACGGGGCTCCACAACCAGGTGGAATAGCTGATAGAAGGCCATCTTTCTAACCAGAAGCTCCGAGTGAGCAGAACCGCGGTGGGCCGCCGCATCCTTCACCAGATTGGCTGGGCAGCACAGAATGTCACTCCGCTTGATGTACTTCTGCACTCTTGGTGACAAGAACTAAAGATGCTCTCTTTCCTTATAAATATGAACCCCTCACATGACGAGGGTCGCCGACAAGCACGGGCTGAAGCGCACAACACCACCCTATGTGGGGGTCATGCAGTTATCTACACTGGCGCCCCCCAACATCGACGGCAGTAGTACGCCATCATCGTGGCTACCTCCAGAACCAACCTTCTTGCGTGTGCCTCACTCAAGACTGAAGACATGATCACAGCAGGAGAGGCAGCCATCACCCTGGCTCTCACTCAACGAGGTTTTGGAGGTAGTAACCGTTTCCCAACAAGCCTACCGGAATTACCAATAGGGTTGGGTGTCCCGACGTGCGCTGCGCGTGTTAAAAATCCACTCCCCAAGCGGTTCCATTCAGCTCATCTGGAAACACGCCCACGCTTTCATGGACGGCAAGGCATACCCCCCCCTAAAAGTCTACCCTTTTACCCACGTGCTATGGAGCTGCACGAGGACAGTCACCCGCTTGCCTCGTTCAGGGACATAACCCAGAATTATCGCCTTCAGAGACAGACCCTACCTTGGCGTTATTCTGACCTTTCCAGAGAAAAACAAACTACCCTACGGCACATACAATCCGGCTCCTTCCCACACGCGACGCCTCGGCCCTAAATGCACCCGAATCGCTACGACGCTGAATGTAAATATTGCTCAGAAGCAGGAACACTCCGCCACATAATCTGGGTGTGTGACTTTAGCCCTGAGCACCCTCCTCTCTTTCCGTCAACTACCCAACAAGAGAAATGGGAGATGCTGCTGTTCAGCCCCTGTCTGCCTACCCTGCTTCAGTTGGTGGACAGAGGACAGGCGGCGTGAACTGTATTTGGGCACCAGTGAAGAAAGAATCACTCTCCTGGGCCGCACTCTGGGCCGTTCAGAAATTTGAATAGAAGTACTTCCTCCTCCTTCTTCTCCTATCCTCCACCTTCTTTCGTCCTCCTCTATCATCTCGCCCGCCGATCTCGTCGCCTCCGTCCGCGGCGGCAGAGATGGAGAAGTGAGATCGTCTAAAACCGGGTTTGAGCTTCCTTAAATTTTATTAAAAAAGTTACCACTCATACGCTACACCGATACAAATCAACCAAGCACCGATCATGCATCATGCATTGATTTAACCTTACTAAGAATATGTCTTTGAAGTAATAAAGGCTGTGGTTACATAGGAAACAAAATTACGTAGGAGACAAACAGCTCTTCCGCGTCAATGGTAAAAATGAAAAGCGCCCCCCGCCCCCCTCTCTTCGCGCTCCGATAAAAAATTAACTTCTTCTTCTGGGTTACGCACCAGAAATGGGTCCCGAAGCTTTAAGCCATTCAACTGCTTTTGCAAACACTTGGAAAGCGCACTTTGATAGGAGCCCTTTTCCGTCACGATCTCACGAAAGCGACCGAACCTTTGTGGGATTTTGCAGTATAAAACACTTCCACGGCATCAGTTCTTGCACCAGCAATCTTTTTTCTCAGGTTAGGTAGGTTCAAATCGTTACAGTGGCGTAGCGCTTCCTTTTATTCTTAACAGTGTTGGCTTGCGTGAACACAAAATTCCTGTTCAAAGCGTTCTCAGCTTTCTTCTTGAACAAGTCTTTCGTCATGACAACCAAACCACCCTCCAGGTCAGAGAGCGTCAAAGCCAAGTTATTGTCACGTAAGAATTCTACGGTGTTATTCACACGTCGACTACATCACTGCCCTCTCCCACTACCACGCGCAAGGCACTCTACCCCTTCTGCAATGCACCTCTCCTTGCTGTCCTGACCGTCACAGGTAGCAACATTCCTGACTATTCACCCCAAACTAACAGGATGCATCTTCGTCTCACAACAGAATTTTGGACCACAATTCAACCCAGACTCTGCTTCGCTCGTCAAAGAGACATCCCCAATGCACTTTACCTTCTGTGGCAGAACCCTTTTCCCTGGAGAAGCTCGCTTCCAGGAACATAGCGTTGGAAGGCACCGAGACCACAGAAAATCATTCACGGTTTTACTTTCGCGAATCCAATGTTGAAACAGTGTAGCGCTGTATTCAAGCCGGAGCGACCGGCAAGCACACAGCGCAGGCATAGTCCTTTAGGTGTCTAATTTGTCTCCACAGTTCAGAGTGGGCCATTCTCATGAATATTCTTGGCATTTGCCATGAAGGAATTTCGCGATAAACGAAAGTGTTTTATACTGCAAAAACACAAACTTTCTGTCCCTTTTCGACCGATCATGACGGAAAAACGCTCCTGGCAAGGTGCACTTTCCAAGTGTTTGCAAAAGCAGTTGAATAGCTTAAAGGGACCCTGCAACACTCTTTGTGCAGTGCAAGTAATCCTGCGCGACGTTTAGATTACACTGCCAGGAATACCTGAGCCAAATATTACACGTGCATGTGAAGCGGTGAGCACGCAAATCGATGTGAAAGACGCGGAAAAACCAACCGCTCTCTCTCTTCAGTTGTCCTCATTATGCAACCCCTGGCATGGCCTAAGGGACGTCACATAGGCCATGGCTGCCCGATCGGCTGTCACTGGTCAACTTCGCGGCTAGATTCTCCCATTTCCGTCGTCGTCATCGCTGTGTACGAACCTATTCTATGCCTGAACCTGTAGGTACAGTTTTGCCGTTTCTTTTGTGTTTTGAGTGCGTGCGGAGTTTGAGTGATGAGCTCAATACTTCCCTTTCAACGGGACCACTCGACTACAAACGTTTATTGCTTCAAAAACCCCCTACCAGCCCGAGCGCGCACTTACGAGCAGGGACCCATGCCTGCTTTTTTGTGGCACCATACCGGAAATAGGCCCCTCCGCGTTGCGGAGAAAAGAAGAAAACTACCCGGCATGTGATATATCGAAGGCCACCAAAACGAACGCCGCGAGCCGCCCCCCTCTCCATGAGAGAGCGCGCAGCTTTCGTCGCGCTGTCCGCGGTCGAGTTGAGAGGGCGCGCGTACTTTCGTTCATTCTTGCGGGAGGAGATTTCTGGGACAATAGACTTTACCCCAAAATACATTACTAGTAGTCGATGGCAAGTGTTTTAGGGTCCCTTTAAAGCTGGGGCGCCCATTACTGATATGTAACTCGGAAGAACTTATTAGTTTTTTTCCTGGTGCGCGAAGTGAGTCGGGCCCGCCTTCTTGCCCTTTGTATTGACGCTGAAAAGCTGTTTTGCTCCATTCCAAAGGGTGGAATGCTGAAAGCTGTACAGGAAAGCATTGGTGCCAGTTGTATCGTTCTAAAATTCTGCGGACATGTCTTCCGGTAGCTTTATAGCTCTATTAGACTTTTATCTGTCATCTACATTGGGTCAGGTTTGAAGGTGGTGCAAAAAGAAGGTGTTTACATAGGTTCGTGTATCGCCCCAGTCGTGAGCGACCTGCTCTTGGCGAAGTGTGACCGGCAGATTGCTTCTCGCCTTGAGGACAGCTCCATTGTGAGGATCTGCCGGTATGTCGATGATTACCTTGTGGTGTTGGATAGTTGTGCCCGGTGATATAAATAGCATTGTTGCCAATTTGCTAGTAATTTTCACGGAGTGTGCATCTCGTCTGAAGTTCGCGTACAAGTTGCCAGAAATGGGTGTCTTGCAGTTTTTAGAGGCGCACCTTCACCTGGGGCCGTGATGAACCTTGTTTGTAGTATGCTCCGCGTAGAAAAAAAGGGCATCGTACCCTACCAGTCAGCCCATTCAAATCTTGTGATGCGAGACAAGACAGCAAGGACCTTCAAGGAGCTTCAAAGACAGCAGTCCGCCAACTTCCTTCATGAGCTCTGATGTAAAACTGGCCTCTTCATCACTGGCAAATTTTTCGGTAGCCCAACCCGGGAAAAGTTGTCAACCAGTGCCCCGGCTACGTGTACTGCGTCGACAGCCGGTAGAGAAATGGCGCCAGGTACCGTGCGAAAAAGTCAGTGAGGGGTAGGATGTAGCGGAATTCCCTATATAAAACCACTTGGGAAACGCTAATCTGGAGAAAAGGTCTTATACTGTCTAAGATGATACGTCGAAACAGAGTTCGAATGAGGGGCATCTGGCCCAACCTTTTGCCACCTTTCCCTTTCGGGTTGTTCGTTTACAAATATCGCCGGACTTTCCAAAACGTTGTCTGTCACCGTGTGCATCTAGCCAGTAAAACTCCTTAAGAATTCTGTCCATCGTTCGGCGTTTTCCTTAATGTCCTGCCATAATAGTTAAGTGAGAGATTCGGAGGACTGATTTTCGGAGTGTTTTAGGTACCACAACCTGGCAAAATGTTCGATTAGTCGTTATATGATATTGTCAATACAGGATGCCGTGTTTTTCTTTGAAGCTGTATAAGTTCTCTTTACCAGATAAAAATCGCTTACAGATTTAGTGGTAGCAAGATATCAGCGCGGGATTTTTAGCCACAGCAGAAACCAGTGCATCAGTGGCTGTTGGTCTTATCTCTTCCGTCGTGATAATGCGTTTGCCACCTCCGCACCGGGTGCGTTCCCAGCATGGGTTTGGTTCTTGGGGTGCTCGTACGCCAGGGAGATTGCCAATGACGTGGTCACAAAAAGCATTTTCCATGCATAAAGCGGTGACTCCGCCTACGAAGTGGGAGGTGTCCAACTGAATGGTCGCCTTATTCAATAGTTTAACGGCACCATCAAGCAGGACTGAAGTCGTTTTCCGGTTGAAATGATCGTCAGACCTTATGTTATGCCGAAAGATGACACTGTTAGAGCCGGTGTCACGGAGTACGCGTAGGGGATTTCTCAGTGCCCGTCCTTCGACCACTGGCAAACCTTCCACTAAAAATATAGCGATATCATGGTCTACACAATCGTGAAAGCTTGCCGTCATTGCAGCTTCTGTAAGGCATGAGGTGGGATGGCAACTTGACACCATTTTGATATTCTGGTGCTGATTCAAGAGGTAACTTAACCCTTGACAGCCAGTCAGACCCTATATTGTGACCGAATTCGCCATATTTTTCGCAATGCTGTCCTGTTTGGCTGCGGCAATCTCGTGCCCTCTGGTCGATGTGGGTACACAGGAAGGATTTTTGGTGCAGACTTCTTTGGATTGTTCAGGCCACTCTGTGATGACTGGTCACCAATGATATTACCAGAATTATTGTAACCGATGCTTTACGCCTCCATTAGTGAATACCCAAGGTCCTCCATAGCAATTAGCACCTGCCGTCCCGTTCTTTTAAGAAGAACACGAGCTTAGAGTGGCAGCAGCGAAGAAGCTTCTTAAAGACGACGTGGTTCCTGAGTCCCTGATCTGGCCATTCCTTCTCCTGGCATTGTTCCTGAATGGGCCCCCAGCTCCACAACGTGGGCTAGTGATAATTTCCCTGTACTCATTACAGTGCATGGTAAACGCTTTGGCACGTGCCACATTTTGACACTCGGAGACTTGGGCACCTTCTGAGCAAAGGCTATTCGCAGAGGTCAAATAACACTCTCGACGCCCGTCCATACCATTCAAACGGCTGGGGACAGTGTGCTTGAAGATATTGAATGCGACTCCTAAACACAAGGCTACGGCGCTAATATGGGCAACCAGCGGAAATGGGCGCACACTCGCACTGCCCGTTATACTAACCCCGAAAATGCCATTCACACCCTGTACAGCTACGGCGCCAGTACAAGTTGATCCAAGAATCCCGGGAGTACTTTCAACTCACCACTGGCACACCCTCTGGAACAAGGCGGGGTAGGAAATTAACATATCTAAAATGTGCGACCTTTATCGGACCCTTTCTTATAACTGAAAGCAGATATATTTCCTGTTTTTTTCTCTTACATTCAGAAAGTCACCAACAACAGCCGAACATCAGCTTATCCAGACTTTCTTTCTTCAGGCCGCCCTCTTTCAGCATCCCTCTGTATCACTGATCCCAACCATAACCCACTCCGTAGGCCTGGAGACACCGTTTACGCTTTCCAAAATCCAGGCAGCACTTTACACGGCAAACGACGCTCGGCGCCAAGATAGGATGTCATCACGCAGCAACACCCCCAAAATCTAGATGACTCCACCATACCTTGTAATGACTGTTGGGCAAAGGGCGAAGTTCTAGATAGTCGCAATCTCAAGCTCAGCTATGCGATACAAAAAAGCGAACAAAAATCCCACTAACATCTTCAATCTCCGACTGATTTCCCTATTCCCGGTGCTTTGTGATCTCATCGAATGCCTTATTATTAATCGCCCTCAGCATCATCTGGAGTACATCTCACCATATTTCCATCCGGCGCCGATGAACGTTTGACCAAACCTGAGTTCATGGCTGTCTGTGGCTGCTACGCCAGACCTTCAATCGCACCTCTTGGGCAATTTACCAGCCCCACGCCTCCCATCACGTTATACAGGCTGCTATTCTTTAGGAGCTAGATAAGGCATTACCTGGTCACAGGGCCACAAAATGGGAACGGAATTTTTTTGAGTACTGTCCTGTTTGTCTCAGCAGCATGTACTACGGATAGAACCACACCTCCTGCTATTTCGGAGGGGTGTCACCCAGGCCTGTATCCTCGGGTCCGTGATTTTAAATCTAGCTTTGGCCTGCCTTGGTGCTTTGGCCCACCTTTGGCCCGCTTCGATTTATATGCCAATGATCTGAAGGTTTGCATAGAAGCCTATAACTTTCCCTATCCGGATAACATGTTGGACGAAATACAAAATGCAGGTAATAGGCTCTCTGGTATCCTTTATACTCTGGGGCTTCATTTTGCCCCGAAAGGACCAAATCTATTTGTGTTCATTGTCGCCACCAGCTCCCACCCGGAATCTACAAAGGCATACATCTCAGAAGCAGGCCGATTTCCTCTAAAAGTGGGCTAATTCGTATGTCAGGTGCCATGGTGGTAAGCACCAACGACGTTAAGTATTGGATAACCAGTTGAAGCGCCACTAGAAAGTCATGTTTGTTCTCTCTTTACGCGTTACTCACTTCAGCATTACCATCTTTGAACCTATCTCTACTTTCATCGCGAAGGAACATTGAGTCTCTCAAGTTATTACATTCTATAATTTTTTCGACGTGCAAACTTTCAAAAGATGTGTACTAACATGTTCCAGACCTTCTTCAACACGCCACTACCATCCTTTGAATATGACACCATTCTGCGCCAGTACTAACACGTTTAAATTTAGCTTCTTTCCACGAACTCTTGAACTTTGGAATAACTTATCCGGTGACATACGTTCTTTGCCCTTCACCGAATTCTTGTTATCCATAAATACGTTTTGACAGTTTTTTTTCTGTTTATATTTGCTGTGCCCAGTATGCACAGTATCGCACAGTATGTTTGCTGTGTTCTGTTCCTTGCCACCATGTCTTCATTATTTGCGCTGCTGAGCACGAGGTCGCGGGTTCGATTCCCGGCCGCCGCGGCTGCTTTTCTGATGGAGGCGAAAAGCAAAACCCCCGTGTGTACGAGATTTCGGCGCACGATAAAGATCCCCTGGTGGTCAAAATTATTCCGGAGCCCTCCACTACGGCGCGCCTCATCGCCTGCGTTGCGTCGGCGCGTTAAACCCCCCAATCAATCAATCAATCAATCAATCAATCAATCAATCAATCAATGAATCAATCAATCAATCAATCAATCAATCAATCAATGTCTTCATTATGCCACCATGTGATGCCATGACCTGCCACTTTGTATTTTACTTTCCTTCGCAAAGTATTACACCATGTTTGTTTTGTACCGGCCTGTTCCCCACTCCTGCAATAGCCCTTACGAGTTGCAGTATCTATAAATAAATACATACATAAATGTAGAACAAATGCACCAGAGCATGAGATACAGCCTGCCTCTGTCTCACTCGACCAGTGAATACGAGTCGACTTAAGCATGGCGCTCCAGTCTTATAAGCTGAACAACGTGCATATGAAACTGCACACTACCGGGCTTCCACGTCGTGCCCGCACAGACACCGTTAATCAATCATCCCTGGTACGCCTACTAGAACTACTGTTCAGAGACACTCAAAAACTGCGCAAAGATTTTCGTTCCTTGACCTGGCAGGGGCGGATCTTCGAGCATGGTACTCGCGTATTGAGCTCCCTCCAGCACTACCGCATTCACCCCACCCCATAGGAGCGCCCCTTAAGGGTTGAGGACCTGCAACGCGTAGGCGTCCGATTCCGATACAGAGTTCACAATCACGAAGTTTCTCGCACAGTGGTGGGTAAACTTCTTGAAGAACGAGATATTTTTACATATGCGAGAGTGCATGCTGACCGCTTCGCGCTGACTTGGCGATGTCTAGATTTACCGAGTTTAGACGGCGGTCGCATTACACAGCCCTCCACTACTTTTTTGGACGTGAACCTACATGCCGTCATCGCAGCTCTCGACCACTTGTCGTACGGGACGTCTATCCAGCTACCACCTCCTATTGAGGTGCTACGAAATGTGGCTACCAAACTGGTACTACCAAATGGCGCTACTTCAGCTCCGGAAACCGTTCTTTGATCACCTTCTTCCTCATCACTTTCAACATAATTTGTCTGCTTGCTCGCAATGGTACCCCTGTACGTGTTCCTTCGATACAGGTACGCATGGCTCAGCGTTCTGGCAACGAGGTGGCCCATGATCAGCGCAGGATAGTCTTTTAGTGACTCTACTACTGGTTGATGGCCCGGCTTCCCCGCTCTCTCTATAGCAACACCTGGGTCCCGCTCGCCAGACTAGGCACAACCGCCTTGCCGCTGCCATTTATTTAGGGCTCCTGCGTAACGCCCCTCACTAACTGGTCCAGTCAAATTGTTTACTAACAAATTTCGCGTGAACGCTGCAATATGATCACCCGAACTGTTGGGTGGTCCCATTTGCGTAGGGCGATCACACACCAACATGATCACGCCACAGGCAATCCTCCCCTCATTCTGCCTATATTGCAACATTGCTCCATTAGAAAATCCAAGGCATAGTACTTGGCAGTGGTCTGCTTACCAATATTTCCACCACCACCCCGCTTACCGCCCTAACTATTCCAACTCTATACCCCCTGACATTCAGCGATAACGATTACCTGGCTGCCCCTGGGGTCAGCTTTCAAGAGTGGCCTCGCACAAGTAGTTCAACCTCGGTCTACAACCCCAATACCTCCCCTATCTAAGTATTCAGGAACTCATATTTCCGAAGGCCTCCATGAACCCGTCCTGACCACCCCGGCCTTATTGTTTTTTTTTACCATCTCTCGCTTCCTGGCTTATGGGCCCTCTTCGTGTTAATACAAGACTCACTAAGCCAGTAAATCACCGCCATTGCCTCTGTACGGGCCGGGTTTCACAGCGCGACAAATCTTTCTTCTCTCATACACTGGAGCTTTTATCGACTAGGTAGGGAACCAAACTGTGTACGGGGAGAGGCTCTGCCGGAAAAAAGGTAACGAAGAAAAATTGAACCTCCGGCAAAGCCATATTTACGGAGAAGGGTCTCTATCCGTCAATTGAGATTACGTATTTTAAAAATTCTACTGATTTGCCGATGAGCTGTCTAAATGAAGACTCTGAATTTTTTATGTTTTCATAAATAGTTCACATAAATGTTGGACACGGTAAAGAATTCCTGACTGTTGTCAATGCACTTTCATCTAAGCAGATACTGTGGTTACAGAAAATTGATTTAACTTTTACTCTATAGTAAAATTAAACTCTATACGTGTCTAACATTATGACGAGGTTCATCTACTTTCACAAATGCGCAGGTCAGAGTGAAACTATAAATGTTGTGTAACACCCATGTGATATAAATACGTGACCTTTTACGGTACCAAAAGGGCAATCCCATGTTTGTCCGCTGGAGTGAAACTCTGGTTGATCCAAGTTTCGTTCAGCTCAATAATTCAAAAGTATGCTCAATTGTCAAGTACAAGCAAATGCCTTTTGTTTCGTGCACTCATTCGACTGTGCCCCGAACCTCTGTTCAGCCTTCTTCGCAGAGTAGAACGGCGCTTCCCTTTCCCACTCCTGTTCCGTTCCTTGCGAGATGTGCCGGAATGGTCCACACGCAGTCAAACACGGGTTTCCGTTAAATTGAATGTTCTAATGAGAGAGAAAGTAAAATAAATCTGTTAAAAAACGGCGATAGCTGTCGATCTGTCGCGGTGTTTTGCTACGGCTTTAAAAAGCAGTGGGCGGATATTCTCCAGTATCTTGAGTCTCATTTCACACACTTTATTTGTCAAATACAGCTTCCCGATACTCTGGTTGTCCGTTCGGCAATGCTATAACGCAAATATTCAATGGTTGAGCGCTCTTACTTCAGAAAACATTGCGTTAAAAAACTTTTGTTTTTCAAAAATCGGAGTTTACGTTCTTTCTCAGGATATACAATTGAAAATTGGTTAGGGTCCTTTCTATTACACCCTTTATAATTCTGATAAACCTGGAGTGATACAGGACTTTGAGTGAGGCATTCGCTTATAGACTTTACTGCGTTATATATATATATATAATTAATATATATATATATATATATATATATTATTGTAAGGATATAGTTGACCCTCCGGTAGTAAACCGAACGTCGTTTATTGGCAGGAACAGAAGCAAGGCGAGCGCAGTACAAGCGTACAGACGATGGCCGAACACACGCGCCAAGCACCTTCTGCCATACTTCTTCTTTCCACCGCTACCAGCGTGCGCGCATACCGTCGGGCATAGATTGGCCACGATCGCAAGGCACTCTTTCTTGATGTGGCGCATACCCGGATAAGCTGATGGCGTTAAGAGCTGCTCGTTATCCTTGCTACACTAATATATTATAATATAAACATATTGTAATGAGGTAACGCGCGCTGCAATAATTAGGAACTGGCGGGCAATCCCTTGTAATGGCTATGTGACATCCGCCATCGCCGTGTTGCTAGCAGACAACCAGCCCGCTCGTGTGAACGAAGAAGCTCGGTCTGCGCGGCTTTGGGTGTGACCGTTCGTCGGCTCTCTCGCTCTCTGTGGTTCTGGACCTCTGCGACCGTCTGCATCTACCAGCCAATAAACCGCCTTTCATTTTGGTGGAGGTTGCGGTTCTTCAGCTACGCCCGTCTGCGTTCTTGAAGCAATCCCCTCAAGGCTCAAGTATCGCGTCGGTCCGCGTCGGTCGGCGTCCCTAACCAAGCCCTGGAACTACGCAGCCAAACCATACCAACGGCCATGCCTGGCGGTAACGACACGCCCCATGTGCCTCCGAGCCCAGCTATCATCTGCGCTGGCGCTCTCCGTAAACGTGAACCTGCCAAGTTCAACGCAATGAGGAGCAAGACGTTGAGGACTGGTTGGCGTCCTTCGAACGTGTGAGTACGCATAACAGATGGGATGACGCCATGGAACTCAATAACGTCAGCTTTTCTTTCACCGGTCTCGCCGAAGTGTGGTTCAACAACCACGGATCCGGCACAACCGCATGGCCGGCCTTCAAGACGGAATTAATTGCTGCTTTTGGCCGTCCCGCTGTGCGGGAAACTGCTCGCCGAACAACGCTTGCACGGCCGCGTCCAGAAGACCGGCGAGACGTTCACGAGCTACATCGAGGATGTTTTGGACCTCTGCAAGCGTCTGAATCCATCTATGACAGACCCTGAGAAAATCAAGCACGTCATGAAAGGCATCGACGAGGGTGCCTTCCAGATGCTCTTGGCGAGAGGCCCGGGCTCCATTGCTGAACTGGTGAACCTTTGCCAGAGTTACGACGAGCTTCGTCGACAGCGAGTGAGCACACGACGCACCTCTGTCCAAGACGAGGCCATAGCGAGCTTGGACCGTGACCCCGACAACTCTTCTCTCGCTGTTTGCAGATCAAGCAGATAGTGCGGGAAGAAGTCGCCCGTCAGCTCTCCGTGCTGCCATACACCCCGGAGCCTTCGTCTACTTTGGCGCCAACACTCCGCAGTGTAATTCAAGAGAAGTTTGCTGACGCCATTTCGCCGACTCCCACTGCGCCTCCTCGCCATAACTTCAGCGTTACCACCCCCGCTGCCGTATGCCGAAAGCGTCGCAAGGACTCCGGTACCGATCGTCACGTACGCTGACGCCGTGGGTGTCCCCCCTCAGCGGGTCCCCATGTCTTACCAACACCCTGTACCGATGAGGCCACCGCCCTTGTCTCGGCCTCCGCCGCAATCCAGCAGTGCCTGGCGAACGTGGGACAACCGTCCCATCTGTTTTCAATTGCCGCTTGTGCCGGACATGTCGCCCGATACTGCCGCCGACGCCTGACGCCCACCAACGACGATATCGAGAGCCCCTACTTATGGCCCTCGCAGCCAATCGCCACGCGAAGTCTCCTACAGGTCCGACTTCACCGCTGCACCTTCTGACTCCCGCACTTTCGCTACCCGTCGCTCGTCCTCCCCTCGTCGTCGGTCTCTTTCTCCCATGCGCCGCCGACCAACCGTTACCGAGAGGAAAACTAGTTGACGCAGTTCAGGAGGCAAGAACTGCGTTACCAGCGAACTGTCCAAGGCCTCATTTTTCGCCCTCAAATGTTATAGACGTATTTGTGGAAGATCGACGTGCATTGGCGGTAGTCGACACGGGCGCTGCCGTTTCAGTTATTCATGCCGACCTTTGCCGTGTCCTTAGAAAGTGACGACGCCGTTGGATGGCTTTGGCTACGTACTGCAAACGCACAGCACGTCCATGCGTCTGCAGCGTGCACGCGCGAGTGACGATCCAGGAGGTTTTGTACATTGTAGAGTTCATCGTGCTTCCTACTTGTTCCCATGACCTCATATTGGGTTGGGATTTTCTCGCTCGTCACGACGCCGTCATCGATTGTGCGCGTGCGGAAGTTGAATTTGCACCAGATTGCGACCGCTCCATAATGAGGCAACCTGCTGCTAAATTGGTCGTCAGCGAAAGATGCAAAAATTTCGCCGCACTGCTCGGTTTCCGTGCCCCTGTGCTGTGCGTGCACTGCTGACACAACCGTGCTTTTTACTGCCGTCCGACCTCTTCATCCGACGGAGACGTCTTCCGCTGCCGTCCGCTCTGTTAACGACCGCATGCTGGTACGAGCCGCATGATTGTTAGTACTGGTCCTCGGATGAAATTTCGCTGCTACAGGGCGAGACTATCGGGTGGATTGAGCCTGTCGAGCCAAGTGCTGTCATCGATGTTCCGACGATACTCCCATTATCACTCATGTCGCAGACTTGAGTGCTACATCCGAAGCAGAGGTTTTACCATCCGACGTTTTCAATCAGGCTATCGATGGAGATCTCACGCCCACACAACGAGATCAACTGCTGGCCCTCCTCCATCGGTTTTCGCTTGTCTTTTGACTGCTTGAAAGCTCCGCTAAGTCAAACATCAACAGTCGAACACACGATTGACACTGGCTCGCACCCGCCGCTACGACAACGACCTTATTGCGTTTCCCACAAAGAACGACGTACTATCGATGAAAACGTGGACGAGATGCTTGAGCGAGGCGTCATTAGGCCCTCCAACAGTCCCTGGGCGTCTCCCGTAGTCCTTGTGACCAAGAAGGACGGTTCGATACGCTTTTGCGTCGACTATCGGCGCCTCAATAAGATAACTAGAAAGGATGTCTACCCTCTCCCGCGTATAGATGACGCCCTCGACTGTCTGCAGGGTGCCGAATATTTCTCGTCGCTCGACTTGCGCTCCGGGTACTTGCAGGTACCTATGGCCGAGGCTGATCGCGCAAAGACGGCTTTCATAACACCTGACGGCCTGTATGAGTTTAATGTGATGCCGTTCGGCCTTTGTAATGCGCCTGCAACTTTCGAGCGCATGATGGACAGCATTTTGCGCAAACTAAAATGGAAAGCATGCCTGTGCTACCTTGACGACATCGTCGTTTTTTTCTCCGGATTTCGAGACACATCTACGCCGATTAGAACAAGCTTTAACTTGTCTTGCCGACGCAAAGCTGCAGCTCAACCTCAGAAATGTCGCTTCGCCGCTCGCAAGCTCACTATTTTGGGCCACGTCGTTTCGAACGATGGAGTTCTACCCGACACGTCTAAGCTGAAGGCAGTTGCGGAGTTCCCGAAGCCGACGTCTATGAAGGCCCTCAGGAGCTTCCTCGGACTGTGTTCTTACTTCAGGCGCTTCGTCCGCAAATTTGCGACCATCGTTGCACCATTGACTGCAGCTTCTGTCCGGTACCTCTAAAGACCTCACTTCGTGGTCCCCTGCTTGCTGAAAACGCGTTCGCGACATTGCGGAAGCTTCTTACGGTCGCCACCTATCCTGCGGCATTTCGACCCGAACGCCCCCACTGAGGTTCACACTGATGCCAGCGGCGTTGGTCTTGGGGCTGTGCGTGCTCAGCGAAAATCTGGCTTTGACGAGTACGTTGTCGCCTACGCTAGCCGTACCCTTACAAAGGCTGAGGCAAACTACTCCGTCACGGAAAAAGAGTGTTTGGCCATAGTTTGGGCACTAGATAAGTTCCGACCTTACTTGTACGGCCGCCCTTTCGACGTCCTCACAGACCATCATGCGCTATGCTGGTTGTCCACACTAAAAGATCCGTCTGGACGGCTAGCTCGCTGGGCTTTATGGCTACAAGAGTACGACATACGTTTCATATATCGGTCTGGCCGCAAACATTCCGACGCTGATGCCTTATCCCGTTCTCCAGTGTCACCAGAGAATGCCTGCATCCTGCCTGACGAGGCTGTTGTGTCCCCTCTCTATTTGACTGACATGCCATCTGAACAACGCAAGGACCCATGGATTGCTTCGCTCATCTCCTTGCTCTCGGACGTCTCCCGTACTGAACAACCTCGGGCCCTGCGCAGACAAGCTATGCATTTTATGCTTCGTGACGGGTTGCTCTACCGGCGGAATTACCTCAACGAAGGGCGGAAGTGGCTGCTCGTGATTCCTCGGCACCTTCGCACCGACATTTGCGCATCGCTTCATGCCGACCCAACGTGCTGCCCACGCTGGCTTGCTAAAAACGTACCACCGGGTCCGTCTACCGCTATTACTGGCGCGGCATGTATACCTTTGTGCGCAAGTACGTTAGGTCATGCACTACCTGCCAGCGTCGCAAGTCTTCGCCTTCCAGCTCGGTGGGTCCACTGCAGCCGCTTCCTTGCCCGCAGAAACCATTTACCGTGTTGGTATAGACCTGTATGGACCTTTGCCCAACACAGTCTCCGGCAACCGATGGGTTATCGTCGCCGTCGATCACCTGACGCGCTATGCCGAAACTGCGGCTCTGCCTGCCGCCACAGCACGAGACGTCCGCCTCTTTATCATACGGCGCTTCATTCTGCGGCATGGGGCGCCTCGTGAGCTCCTCAGCGACAGGGGACGTGTGTTTCTGTCAAACGTCATTCGTGCCCTCCTCGCTGAGTGCCCGTGTTGTCCATCGAACAAGTACAGCGTACCATCCGCAGACAAACGGCCTCACTGAGCGCTTCAACCGCACCCTCGGCGACGTGCTGTCGATGTACATCTCAGCGGATCACGACGACTGGGACCTTGTGCTGCCCTACGTGACCTATGTGTACAATGCAGCCATCCAGGCCACAACAGGTTTCTCGCCCTTCTTCCTCCTGTATGGTCGCGAGCCGTCATGTACCCTCGATACGGTTCTCCCCTACGACCGGATCGCTCCGAGTGCTTCCCCAGCTTCTGAAGCTGCCAAGTACGCGGAAGAATGCCGCCAGCTTGCAAGGTCCTTTACGACTGAAGATCAGTTGCACCAAAAATCTCGGCACGACGACACAGCTACCCACCCGTCGTATTTTCCAGGATCTCTGGTGTGGCTGTGGATTCCCTCCACCACACCAGGATTGTGTAGCAAGCTTCTTTCTCGGTTTCACGGACCCTACCGTGTCCTCGAACAGACGTCACCGGTGAACTACGTCATAGAGCCCATGACACCTTCTTTAGACCTCCGTCGCCGCGGGAAGGAGACTGTTCATGTCCAGCGTTTTGAAGCCGTATTATGATCCCCTAGTGTCGTGTGCCCCGTGACACGCCAGGATGGCGCTTTATTCCCCGGGGGGTAGTTGTAATGAGGTAACGCGCGCTGCAATAATTAGGAACTGCGGACAATCCCTTGTAATGGCTATGTGCCATCCGCCATCGCCGTGTTGCTAGCAGACAACCAGCCGCTCGTGTGAACGAAGAAGAAGTTCGGTCTGCGCAGCTTTGGGTGTGACCGTTCGTCGGCTCTCTCGCTCTCTGTGGTTCTGGACCTCTGCCACCGTCTGCATCTACCCGCCAATAAACCGCCTTTCAATATATATATATATATCTATATATATATATATATAATATATATACTATAGATATATATATATATATAATATACCGTTGAGCGAATAGACGAAAGGTAACAAACAACTTTATTGACGTTTCGGCGTGAGACAAGCCTTGCCTTCGTCCTTGCGACGAAGATAGAAGAACGGGTAACAAACAAACGTTATTGACGTTTCTGGCTTTCCGTAGGCCTTTGTAGTTAGTTGACCATCATGAGTAGTCATTAATACAGTCATGAAGGATTTAGATACTTTTACCAGAAACCTGTCGGTAGCGCAAATTTTTCTTGACAAAATTTCTGACAATTCAACTACTAACATTCTTCCATCTCACACGCATTGGATTCCACCTTCCCAAAGAGATAAATGTCTAGACCGCTGTTCAATAAGATATTCTAGGAATGTATCACAAACAGGCTTCGTTTAGCAAGGGAAACCTTTCACCAAATGACAAAGTGGCTTTGGAGCGCCTTAAATGTTGCAATGACATCGTAATTAAGCCAGCAGATAAAGGCGGTGCATTTGTGTTACTAAACAAAGTGGATTACGTTGGTGAAGCTTTGAGGCAGCTTGATAACAGCACGTTTTACAGACGATTTGATGGAGACCCAACTGAACATTTTAAATTGGTCATTACAACTGAAATAACTGACCTTATCGACCAACAAAAAATACCAGCTTCTGCTTTGCATGCCCTCGTTCCATTGAGCCCTATCGCGGGTCGTTTTTACCTGCTTCCAAAAATTCATAAGGCAGGAAACCGCAGTAGGACTATTGTTTCCGGCATAGGTACGGTTCCTGAACTTATCTCCCAATTTGTAGATTCACTAATTAACCAAATCCCGCCTTGTCTTCCATCTTATATCAAGGATACCAACCACTTCCTGTCCGATATTGTCGACTTTTCTGTACCCCCTGGTTCGCTTCTGGTTACATGAGATGTGGCATCTTTATACACGAACATCCCGCATGCAGGTGGAATAAGCGCAGTACTCCACTCATATAATGAGTCGGTGTGCGATAAATCAATTGACAGCTCCACTTTGACAACCCTTTTAAAATTAGTCCTAGAGTTAAACAACTTTGCATTTCATGGAGTTCATTACCTCCAAATTAATGGCACCTCGATGGGTACACCCATCGGCCCCACGTACGCAAACATTTTTATGGGCGTAATTGAAAATGAATTTCTGGCAAGCCGTTCCCTATGACCGACCTACTACAAGCGGTACATTGATTATATTTTTATGATTTGGCAGCATGGGGAAGCCCAGCTTTTATCGTTTATTCATGATTTTATTGCCACCCATCCGTCTATTTCTTTTTCGCATACCTACTCGGAACAAACTATCAACGTCCTCGACGTAACATTGACTATTCATGATGGTCAACTAACTACAAAGGTCTACAGAAAGCCAACTGATAAGCAACAATACCTTCATTTCAATAGTTACCATGTGAACCACTGCAAAACTAGCATACCATATATTCAGGCTCTTCGATTTAAAAGAATTTGTTCCGAACGATCAGATTTTAGTGCCAATTGTTCCTAGCTTCGAAGCGCTTTCGTTAAACAGAAATACCCACCTCAGATAATTGCCGACGCCATTAGGCGTGCTGACAGCCATGACCGCAAAGCACTTTTATTGAGCAAAACGAGGGAACCCATTTACTCTCATACTAACCTAGTCCTTACCTTTTTCGCGCATGCACAGAATGTAAACGCAATTCTGAAAAAGCACCATAACGTACTACTACAGAGCCAGCGATTGAAACCGATATTCCGAGAACCACCACGTGTAACCTACGTACATCATCTAAAAGTAAATCTAAAGCGCCTACTGGATGCCGCCCATGCAACAAACCGCGCTGCAAGGTCTGCAGCCAAATGACTACCACAATAAGAGCTAGCCGCACTGCGTCACATTTTAGCATGAAGATAACTGAGAATTATACTTGCGACACGAGCAACTCCGTTTATCTCCTTCAGTGCGATATTTGCAATATGCAATATGTTGGCGAAACCCAAAAATCTTACAGGAAAAGGTTCAACAACCACAAGGCCCACATATCAACACTCCCTCACCTACCAATGTCAAAGCATGCCAACATCACGAGCCACTCATTTGACCATATAAAAGCCACGATACTCGAGTGTGGTTTTCGAACCCATCATGATAGGGAAGTTCGCGAGTCGTTTCTGATATTTAAATTCGATACTATTGCACGTGGCCTAAATGAAAGTGCAGGAAAGCTAAGTTGCATGCATCAGTGGCTGCATTCTGTGCTACTGACTGTTCATCATGCCCTCATTTTTTCCGCGTATTTGTGCTTGTCATTGCTGGCTTTTTATACTGCACGGGTCAGACCCACCATTATGTTCTATTTTATCAAACGGAGTGCCGCACAGATATTTTTATTTTCTTGATTATGTTACTTGATTTTGATCGTTTCTGCCCTCACGTGATCTTGCAACAGACACCTTTTATCATTCGTGACAACAACCACCACTGTTATTCTGACGAAGGCCGGTCCCTCGGCCGAAACGTTATACCATTCCTCTTTCGACGTGTGTCTTTCTTTTTCTTGATATTTGCCGGTGTCCAAGAAACATATATATATATTTGTATATATATATATATATATATATATATATATATATATATATATAGTGTGGCAATCCCGCAATAGTGGCGGGGGACAATCTCACGGGATGGGCATGTGCCGGTTGATGAAGATGTGGCGAGAGATGAGATAGGGGGGAACATTGCGGAATCGGCTGGGCTACGTGTGTGCAGCGGATCGGCTGAGCAGTGGACCTTGGCGGAGCGGGACTCCCAGTAAAGGTGTGATCGAGGGGGCTCAGTGTCTTTCTGGGAACCGCGGCCGGGTGCAAGAACCCCGGTACCACAATATATATATAAATATTTATATATATATATATATATATATATATATATTTATATGTATATATATATATATATATATATAAATATATATAGCAAAAAAAGAAAGACACACGTCGAAAAAAGAAAGGTTTAACGTTTCGGCCGTGGGACCGGCCTACGTCAGAATATATATATATATATATATATATATATATATAAAATATATATATATATATATATATATATATTAAAGGTTTGTAGAGACAGAGACACGAGAAGTACATTAAAAATAAAAATAAAAATAAAAGTTTACTGACGTTTCAGGGAGAGGACTCCCTTTCTTCAGAGTACTCTGAAGAAAGGGAGTCCTCTCCCTGACACGTCAGTACACGTTTACTTTTTTTTTATTTTTTATGTCCTTCTCGTGTGTCTCTGTCTCTACTAACCTCATTTTTTCGCGCTCTGTGTGAGTGTTTGATTCCAGAGTATATATATATATATATATATATATATATATATATATATATATATATATATATATATATATATATATATATATACATATATATATTATTTTTTTATTATACTTACCGGTGTCAAAGAAATTGTTTATTAGGCCGAGTCTGCAACTTCATACATTTTTCTGGCGACTTAAGCTAGCCCTTGGGTTAGCAGCGATTACAGAGAGCACTGTACAACATTTCTAACTGCTTCGCAGTCTACGGCCTTCACGTTTTTCTGGATGAGAGCGTGACCACGGCCTTCACACGAAAAAATATGGATCGCTATCCATTGATATTGGGTGGTCGCAGACTTTTGTATGCACGAGTTAAAAAAATTTCTAGGCGATTTAGTAGACCGCAGCTTGACCTGGTCACCCGAAGTCAAACGAATACGGAGCCGCAATCCTTCGCCTGCTCAGTTCTTTAAACGTCTCGGAGGTCCGCGATGGGGCAGTGATTGCCACTCAATGGTTATGTCGCACAATAGGTAGGTAGATGGAGGGCCTCGTTACAGCCTCCCTATCCTGCATAAAGTATCTCTAACAAGCAACAAAAGCCTAGAGGCGGCCAGAAACAACAACCTGGGCACCTGTTTGGACTTCCGAACGAATCTTCGAGCGTTGAAACCATGGCAGAGGCATGTTTGCCTTTTGAAACTATTAGACAACGGGGGACCCTTCGAGTGCACTTGAGGCGTCGTCTACACGCAAGAAATCATTTCCTAAGTCGTGTCCCCTCCAAGTGCAGCAGCTCCGGATGCGCCCAGACCATTCATAGCATACCACTGTCCGTTCCAACCCAGCCCTCACCAGTAATGCCGCCGCATTTCCCTCCGTGGAACGTTGGTCCCCTACAAATTGAATGTAGTATCCCAGGAATTGGCCCCAAAAAGACTATGCCTCGGTCACAAATCCTCGACATCGTTTTAGACCACATGTATAGAGCGCATTAAGCAAGAACATTCATATTCACCGATGGTTCATCAACCATGCAAAGCTCTTCTGCTGGTCTATGCATACCAAAAACTGGTAAAATGCTTTCATTTCGTCTGGACAAACACCTTGGACGGCAGCAGAGCCCTACGCTCTGAAGGAGGCAATCGTTTACATCCTGCGCCATGAGCCCCACCATTGGAGTATCTTCATGGACTCCAAGGCAGCTCTGCAAATTCTATCTTGGGGAAGTAAATTTTCCCCCACCAAAAATCGCAGCCTGTGATATATCACACCTTCAGCATGCTGCCTGGTCTTCCGGACACAACATTAAATTGCAGTAGATACCTGGACACAGCGGCATCAAAGGTAACCAAAAAGCCGACCAAGCGGCCCGTAAAGGCCTGCTTTACCGAAAATACCGCAAGGTGTACTTCACAAAAACAGAAGCTTCTGCCAAGGTGCACCACTTCGCGGTGACTGAAAGAAGCTGTCCATGGAGCCACTTACAAATTACTCGCTGCTCTTTGCACACAATGACCCAGACGTAAAGTCGAGACTCCCGAGAGAGCTTAATCGTAACATGGGAACGTTGTACGATCCTCTACGGCTGAACTGGGCATACACACCTAGCTACCAATTTCGCCTGGGAGCGACGCCATATCCGCACTGTATCAATTGTGCTTGTGTCGAAACAATTGAACAAATTTTATTAGAATGTGCGGCCTACATGAAACCGAGATCCCACTTCCTTGAAAACATTGAACGTCTCGAACAGGGACCAAATACTTTCAGAAATATTTTAGGACCATGCAGTCGCTCGTCGTAGCAGCGCGAAGCTCTACGGGCTTCGTTCTCTTATTTGAATGAAATTGGCCTAATTTAAAAATTTTAAATTATGTGCCCCAAGCTCAGAACAAAAATATGCATGTAAGTCCGTTACTGCGACAAGCCCACGACCGTTTTTTTTTCCTTTTTCTATTCTGTCCACCTCTTTCTTGGGCCTTTAATTCCCCCATCCTCAACCCACAGCAGAGACGCATGTAGGCGACTGTAAATGCCGGCAAACCTCTCTGTTCATCCAATAAAGAGCCTTCTCTCTCTCTCTCTCTGAGACACACAGGAAGTAAAATATCGGCAGCACGTGTACATTATTTTTATGCAGTTTTGTTGGAGCATTTATTACCCCTTAGAATTTTCAAATACATGTTCAAACCAAATTCAAATCAGTAGCACAGCTTGGACACGGTGTGGATACGTGCGTCCCGATGTGTGAACCTTAAATATTTAATCTTAAGCAGACTACCGGAAGCGTAGTCTATTACGTTGCCGCAAACGTAAGACATCTTTCAAAAAAAGAATCCTAAATATGTACTATTACAGAGCGAAGTTTCGGTGACCATTTTTACGAATAAGTTAAATTACTTAGCTTTTATTTGCCGGGGGCACAACAAACGCAAGGTTATTGGGGCAGTTTTTTTTATCATCCAGAGCAGTCCACTTACATGGTCTGGTGTTTTGTGTGAGTGATTGCATGACATTTTTCTTTACAACCAGCAACCACGCGCAAAAGGCTGTGTACTTGTGTGTTGGGTTCTAACTTTTTAAGTGCGAATGCACTTTATAAGCGACCCCGAACCTTCCGCCGTCCGCATAGCAACAGCTGCGGGTGCGCGCGCTTTTCGTCTTCCTTAGCAACGGGGGGAGATGGGCGCGCGCTGCCTGGCCGCTGACATGGCACATACCCACGTGGGAGATTGGCCAGGAATAAGTGCGAATGCACTTCTTAAGCGAGCCTGAATCGTCGCGCTCGCATAGCGCCTCCTCTCCCCCCTCGCCTACTTTCCTAAAGCCCCTTTACTACTCTCCAGCTCGCAACGCCCTCTCTCGGCGCGCCAGCCAGGCCACTACACTATATAAAAACAAAAAACAGCATCCGGCGCCAGGTTTCGATCTGCGGACTTTGCGGCCGCAGCGCGACGCTTTACCGACTAAGCCACGGACCCGACGTTGATATCAGTGTTAGTAACGCGCCTTATATCTTTAACGCATTCAAACTACGTCGTCAGCGGCGTGCGTTGGCGACTCAGCGGCGTTATAGCGGCTTGATAACTGCGTGGTGTACAAGTGATACTACAAACCCGCTAGTTCTGCATTCTCTCACGTGACTGCGCCTCCTCTCCCTTCACTCCGGTCGGCGCTTCGCAGCTGCGGTGCGCTGCGGTGCGGTGCGCTCCTCCTCTCGAACATACACGTTAATTCACCAAGATTTCCGCAGAGGGACAAACGAGGCGTGTTAAGCCGAACGTGATCACGAGGGGGTGTTAATGTAACTAACGGGCAAAATGCCACCAAACTTCAACAAACTCCCCCTCATAGCATCACCCCGTGCTTCGTACTTCCTCATACTCTCCTTCGGGGAAATGCGGGGGAATTTTTATAACATGAAGCTACATTACGGATGCCTGAGCCATTGGGGTTGATCTTTGAATAAAACATCAAATATCCGTTGCTGAAAGTCGACACCCTAAGTAATCCATCATTGTTACTTCTGTTTTTCAGCTCTCAATGAATGCAGGTAAGAAAACCTCTTTCGTCTGAAACAGTCCGATTATATAAAACAATCATGCCTGGAACAAATTTATAGCACCTATATGTCAAATATGAATGTTTGAATTTGATATTTTATTATTACACATGCGGTTGCCGTAGAAGCGAAAACCCCCGAGTCTATTCTTTTGATGTTAGCGTCAATTTTAGCGTCATTGCTTATGAAGCGTTTAATATTCTCGGAAAGTCATTGCAGTGATAATTGTTGAGGGTCCCGATACACCGCTGCCCCCTTTTTTAAGAATGCGAGCAAGCTACGGGTGTTGTACAACACAACACAAAGGCGGTAGTTATCCAAAAAATTTAGAGACCCCTTAAATGCGCACAGCAAACTATTTCTGTGGCTTCTTTGTTGTCGTATTAGACCAATACTGTACAGCTTTGGCTTTGTACATTCATTCGGCTATTCATATTGCATCGGACCCTCCTTGTGTGGTTGATGGCATCTTCGTAGAACAGTATTGAAATCCTTCTTCAATCATTCCCATGTTGAAGGTTCGAAAGTCAATCTTATTGCCCCTGTCAATCTGTTTTAACTACTCCGCTAGTTCAATTCAGTTTTGTTCTTGACTCTTGAATGTTTCTCCGTTTTTCAGCTAGTTCTCGCAGCTTGCAAATTTTTTCTACTTACTCGTCCTTTTACGTGAAGTGGTGAATCCGTGAGCATTCTAGTCAGGTTGTTAATTAGGGTGTAAGTATTTTTTTCTTTTTCCGTTAGGGCTGCGAATTACTTCTGAAGCGCTACTCGAGACTTCTTACTCTACTTATTTTTGTTTGCCGGTATAGGTATCGTCTTTTGTATACCAATAGAAAAAGAACCTATACCAATTCTGAATCTCATATGCGTAGGACCATTGCTTCTGCTCACGTTGCCTGGCTGCTGAGCTTCGTACAGGATGCCTCTGTTTGCACTGAAAATTACGCAAAGTAAAGTTCACGTTATCAATTTGTGCCTTTATTTTCTGGCCGCTTATTTGCAGAAGAATAGGCTCACTATCCTCAGCTTGTTTCTCGCCACAAATCCAGCGAGTACTTGTCACTCGTGCCGACAAACCAGAAAAACAATTTTTAGTCCTCCCTCCCCAATCAGCTTGTTTCCTACTTTTGCGTTGAATCTCCCTTCGAAGCACCGTTTTTCCTGTTTGCCTTATACACTGCCGATTCCGCGTAGACACGGCCAAGAAACATTAACTGCGTACCTCTACGTTGGTGCACAGGCTTGCACAGTCTGTAACTTGTGCCCCCTAATTAGCTCGAACGCAACGAGCTTCATTTTATTACTAATGCTCTAAAATAGTTTATGCTGTACAACTGGTATAATTTTGTGAGACCAGAAACTTACACCGCCCCAAATTATTTGTTTTCGGTACAACAAGATAGGCTGGCTAATTATTTCCTTTGAAGCCACCACCAGTTAATTCTCCTGTCTTCAAACTTCGCTTAGCCCTATCATGTACTCTTCACCGCCTTGAGGCCATTCGTTGTAGCACATATCACCTCTCTTCGCTCGATCGAGTCCTCGCCCCACTCCACTGGACCACTTCCCGTATCGAGGTATTCTTAGGCAGCTCTGGTGTGCCCCTCAAATGAACGCCGCCTCTTTCAAGTGTCTTCTTGAGTTTCTGGCCCAGATGGGAATGCGCTTAGTTGTTAATTCGTAGAACTATGTAACTATAGAACTATGTTTATTACATAAAAAACAGGTACATAAAATGGGTGAAGAGTCATCTGGATCCTTAGTCGACATGGCTAGTCATGGATCCATAACAGAATAACTACAATAAACAGAAAAACCATCCAAACAATTTTTTTACAATAATTACATATAATGTGAGCTAGGTAAATATATATAGCTATGTGTTAACAGGGTGAGGTATAATGTTCAGACATGAAAAATTCTCTAAGGAACGAGTGTTATTTGGTTTCATTTTATATTCACTGGCACATTGTTCCATAGTTTGGCACTTAGGTAAGAAATAGTGCGGCGACTGTACACATATGTATTTTGGTAAATTAAGATACATTTGTGGGCATGTCTGGTGTTTCGTTTAGGTTCTATTACAACGGATGATCGATTGGATTTATTTAGTGCTCTTTGAACTAGTAATGTTGTTTTGTAGTCCCTTGCTACATTAAATGGCATAATGTTAAGCTCTGAAAAGATTGGGGAAGATGGCGCGGTGGTGGGGGCGCATGTCATTATTCTCATCGCCCTTTTTTGGAGTTTGACAATAACGGAGCTGTATGACGCGAATGTATATCCCCAAGACTCTATACAATAACTAAGATGGCAGTGAAAAATGCTAAAGTATATAATTCTTAGTGTTTTAGCGTCAAAGTGTTTGCGCGCTTGAAGTAATGTATAGCATCCAAAAGACAACTTTTTGCTCAGCTCTCTTTTGTGAGGCGCCCAGTGCATTGATTTATCTATAGTTATTCCCAAATATTTATATTCCTCAACTTTATTAAGGGGTGTATTTCCTATGTATAACTTGGAGTCGTCTGTTACTTGTTTTCGGTTAGAGCAGAAGACTATAAATTTTGTTTTTTTAATATTTAGAACTAATTTATTACTGTTAAACCAGTGTAATGTCTCACGTAATTCTAAATTTGCTAGAGTTTCGGCTTCTTTTAGACTGTGATGAGAGACGAGTAAAGCAGTATCATCGGCATAGATAACTGCATCGGCGTGATTTAGGGAAGTGGGGTAGTCGTTGATAAATAGAGAAAATAATATGGGACCAAGAACCGACCCCTGGGGTACCCCTGCTAGGACAGTTTTTAACCCAGATTTGCTGTCTGCTATATGTACAAACTGTTTACGGTTACTTAAATAACTGCGAAAAAAGTTTAAGGTTGGCCCTCGCAATCCATAGCGTTCTAGTTTTTGCAAGAAAATGCCATGATCCACACAATCAAAAGCCTTTTGAATATGCCTAATGTAATTTGGTTGTTATTTAGGGCTTGGTTAATTACATCTGTTACTGCATTAACTGCCGTTGTGGATGAGTAATTTTTGCGGAAACCATGTTGATTTGTTGTTAAGATTTTATATTTTTCAACGAATTCCATTACCCTCTTCGCTATTAGCTTTTCAAACAAGATATTAATGCACGATAAGATTGTTTAGGACGGTAGTTTTCTACACAGTTGGGGTCCTCTCCTTTGAATATAGGCACAACTCTCCCGATTTTTAGCTGTTCGGGGTAACTTCTCGAGTAAAAAGATTTATTAAATATTTTTTTAGTGTGTGATACAAAATGTCGATGTTAGCTTTGAATATGGTAATTGATATTTCATCATGACCCATTGCTTTATTTGACTGCATCTGTCTGGTCATAGCGATTATTTCTGCGGTAGTTATCTCTCTGAATGCGAAGCTATTAATAATCGGTGGGGGTAGTAGGGGGGCCGGTTCATTACTGTGTATATTTTTTAGGGTCCTACTTATGTTTATAAAGAAGTCATTAAATTTCCCAGCAAGTGTAGCTTGGTCACAATTCAGGATACTCAAATCAGGGAGTATGTTGAGCTTTTGTGTAGGCTTTATAACTGAGTTTATTATACGCCATATTTCTTTTGAGTTGCCATTGTTTTGGAGTATAAGTTCACTGTAGTAAGCTTTTTTCTGTTTTCGTATTAGACACAGCGAAAAGTTACGCATAGTTTTGTATTGTTCTTTATAATAATCATTGCATTTGTGTTGCTTCATTTTATTTATTCAGTAATCTCTTTTTTTAATCACTTGAAGTATGTTATTTGTCATCTAGGGACAGATGGGCGTTGAGAGGTACAATGATCTGCAAAAGTTGCAGTTTGACTTAATGCAGCTTGCTCGTAAGTTTGCATAAAAACGTTCGTACGTTAGGTTAACATGGTTATCGAGATCCTCGTTACCAAGATCTTCGTTAAATTTGTTTCTTGTATTACTGTTCTCGTTCTTTCATAGTCCCATCGTTGTGCTTGATATGGAGTATGTTTAATGTTCGAAAGGTTTGTATTCGGAGCAATAATGTAGGTAGGATAATGGTCAGCGACATTTTCAGCAATGGCGCCCGCTTCTACTGAGCTTGGACAGAAATTAGAAAGAATGTGATCAATGATGGAAGAGGACACTTCTGTTACCTAGTAGGGCATGTAATGTGGTTTTGAAAACCATATGAGCAAAGTAAGTTTAGGTAATCACTGCTAGAGGGATCTGCTAAATTGATGTTAAAATCCCAGCATATGATCACTTCTTTATTCGTGGTAGCAAAGTGTTGTAATAGGTCTACAAAGTGTTTTAGAAAAGCCTGAATTCCAGAGCCAGGTGGCCTGTAGATCACACCAATCGTAATTTCCGTACCAAGCTCTACAAACAACATCTCATATTCACTTTCCATTTCCGTTATGTCCTTCAGTTGTTTATATGTTATTGCAGTGGACAAGTAAAGTGCAACACCACCGCCTCTTGAGTCAGTTTTTCTTGGTAGCGACAGAAAATGATAATTCGGTATGATAATAAATTCTCTTTCTTTCAACCATGTCTCCGAAATTGCTATTATACTGCAATCAAATGTAATTCTAGATACTAAAGTTATTAAAGAATCAATATTTTTGTTAAGGCTTCTAGCATTACAATGAAGAAGGCTTAAAGTTTCGCAGCCAGCGCTCGCCATAGCTGTGTCGATTTTCTGTTTAGGTTAGTGGGATGATTCATACTATTTTGGCTAAGTCAGCCAGTGTGGCGATGTGAACTACGCTGGAATTTTCCGTCTTCCTGGCTAGTATTTTCGTTTCGGCAACCCATACGAACTTCCACTTCTTTCCTATTTTTTGGCGATAGCCTCGCCAAGCAGAGCTTTGTATTCAGGACACAGGTGTTCGTTAATATATACCTGACTGTCATCGGCGAAACCAAAATCGCTTGTCGTCAGCCTTTTCTTCTTAGCGGCCTGCAGCAACTTATTCCTCGCTGATATCGACACAATTCTAACAATTATATTAGTTTTGGCCGGCTCTTTTGTTGGCACGCTGTGAACGACGTCTATGTCTGACGGTTCCAACTGCACCTCAACTTTTTCTGCTATTGCCTGAACGATTTCTGTTAGCGATTCCTTTGGTTCCTGTGGCATGCCCTTAATCTCAATGTTTTTCTTCCTAGTAAACTGTTTCAGCTGCGTCATTTCTGTTTCCATTTGGATGACGTACCGCTCAAGCTCTTCCTTTTCTACTTTGAGTGCATTGTGCTCCTTTTTCAGCGAGTCAAGTTCCTCTTTGGTTTTACGCAGTTCCTCAAAAGTCAGGTTGATGTTGTTCATACCTTCCACTACGTCATCAAGTTCTTTTTTTAAGCTGGCGTTAGCGTTATACATTTCTTTTTTTAGAGCCGCGTTCGCTTCGACGACATATTTTAGCAGCTCTTTTATTGACCCTGGTGCTTTCTCCGCCATTGCAACAACGAGCGATCCAAGCTTTTTTTTAATTTAGAAAACAAAAACAGTGCTCCACAAACCTGCAAGAGTGTAGCACAGTGATTAGCGCTGGCCGTAGCGACGCTGCCTAGCTTGGATCGCTCGTTGTTCTGCTGGCCTCCGGTCCCAGCTGGTCCTTTTGTAGTCGCCTGTCGCCGGTTGTCTTGTTGGGCGCAGGCGCATAAGCCTCTGACGTAGCCAGGCGATGCCACGTAGTCGATCTGGATCCGATGGGTGTCCAACCCTGGCTGTCGGCACGTGTCCGATTTGGATGGCGTGCTTCGTTGCCCAAGCTCCGATCCCAGAGGCCGTGCAGCTGCAAGAGTGTAGCACAGTGATTAGCGCTGGCCGTAGCGACGCTACCTAGCTTGAATCGCTCGTTGTTCTGCTGGCCTCCGGTCCCAGCTGGTCCTTTTGTAGTCGCCTGTCGCCGGTTGTCTTGTTGGGCGCAGGCGCATAAGCCTCTGACGTAGCCAGTCGATGCCACGTAGTCGATCTGGATCCGATTGGTGTCCACCCCTGGCTGTCGGCACGTGTCCGATTTGGATGGCGTGCTTCGTTGCCCAAGCTCCGATCCCAGAGGCCGTGCAGCTGCAAGAGTGTAGCACAGTGATTAGCGCTGGCCGTAGCGACGCTGCCTAGCTTGGATCGCTCGTTGTTCGGCTGGCCTCCGGACCGTTTGGTCCTTTTGTAGTCGCCTGTCGCCGGTTGTCTTGTTGGGCGCAGACGCATAAGCCTCTCACGTAGCCAGTCGATGCCACTTAGTCGATCTGGATCCGATGAGTGTCCACCCCTGGCTGTCGGCACGTGTCCGATTTGGATGGCGTGCTTCGTTGCCCAAGCTCCGATCCCAGAGGCCGTGCAGCTGCAAGAGTGTAGTACAGTGATTAGCGCTGGACGTAGCGACGCTGCCTAGCTAGGATCGCTCGTTGTTCTGCCGTCCTCCGGTCCCAACTGGTCCTTTTGTTGTCGCCTGTCGCCGGTTGTCTTGTTGGGCGCAGGCGCATAAGCCTCTGACGTAGCCAGTCGATGCCACGTAGTCGATCTAGATCCGATGGGTGTCCACCCCTGGCTGTCGGCACGTGTCCGATTTGGATGGCGTGCTTCGTTGCCCAAGCTCCGATCCCAGAGGCCGTGCAGCTGCAAGAGCGTAGGACAGTGATTAGGGATGGCCGTATACTATAGCGACGCTGCCTAGCTTGGATCGCTCGTTGTTCGGCTGGCCTCCGGTCCCAGATGGTCCTTTTGTAGTCGCCTGTCGCCGGTTGTCTTGTTGGGCGCAGGCGCATAAACCTCTGACGTAGCCAGTCGATGCCACGTAGTCGATCTGGATCCGATGGGTGTCCACCCCTGGCTGTCGGCACGTGTCCGATTTGGATGGCGTGCTTCGTTGCCCAAGCTCCGATCCCAGAGGCCGTGCAGCTGCAAGAGTGTAGCACAGTGATTAGCGCTGCCCGTAGCGACGCTGCCTAGCTCGGATCGCTCGTTGTTCGATCGTTGGATCGATCGTTGGATCGCTCCTTGTTCGTAGGTAGCCTGCGGTTGAATCTCACATCAGAGTCATCCGGCCCTGTTCCAGCAACAAGATATGGCTGACTTGACGAAAAAAACTCCCCAGTCATTGCGTCAGGGTCACAAGCTTCACATTTTGCATAGAAAGTCGGCAATATTTGCGGTGATTGCCTCAGGGGTGCTGCCAACCTTCCGGTGCCCCAGACTCTTCTGCTCTTAAAGGGTGCATCAACGTAAGAAATTTGCTAGACAATGCAACCCTTCATCAAATGGCGACCATAGTTTAGCGCTACAAAAAGCCATGGAATGCCTGTTTCAAAAAATAACTAGTGCGAGCAATCGAGGTACAGTGCACCGCCCCTATGAGAAACAGGCGCTTGGTTCTGGGTTGGTCCCTTCAGTGTTGGACTTAATTTACGAAAGCTTGCGATCCCCCATTGTTTTCGTTTTCACAGGGGAAGTTGAATTTTCCTTTTTTTTATCTCCTCTTCAACGCGATCCGCGCTACGGGAAACTTTTGTCAACATCATCATCGTCATCACAGCAGCACCCGAAACCACCATCGCGTGCACTCTACCAGCGTCATTGTTGACCTCAGACATAATGCCAAGCTACACGCATAGAATAGATCATGCACAAGGTGACGAAAGACATCTGGAGCCGTTCTCTCTTACCTGCCATGCGCCCTACAGATGGGAGTGAAGCTTCATTCTTGCCCATCCAATATAGAGGCAGATGCGGCTCCTGACAAGCCTTTGATTACTTCCTTTTGACCCTGCATCATGTACTACGGATGGGGCGCAAGTTAAAATGAAGTCAATGTTATTTTGTGTTTCACCATTTCGGTCTTTTTATGACTGTTTCTTATTCGTTCGTTTCGGCGTTTTACTATTCTCGAGTGCAGCCAGCGTTTTCTCTCGGCCTGTATGAGAGCATGAGCCTAATTTTCCCGCAGAATCGTCCGCCAGCTGTTCCCCTATGTTTGCATTAAGGCCACCTATGACAACATAGTGCGGATTTTTTCGCTTTATTCATTGCCAATTCACCGTCTATATAACGCCTTACACTTTATATCAATAGGTGCATGTTGGTACATAAACCTGTACCACAGGCAGAATTTGCGTTTTGTTTAGCTAATCACACTAGAAGCTATATCCTGATTAATACTGCAAAATTCTTCCAAATTTCATTCCTACGGTAGCTCTATAAAATTGGAACCCTCTGCCGACAATAATAGAAGGATCGCGGATAGGGAGCACTACAAATGCCTGACAAGCCCTTTTACATAAGTTAACCTTTTTACGTCTGACGGAACACCAGACACCTTACGTACACATTACGTCCACCTCGAATAGACTGCGACATTATCTTCCGAATAAAATAAACGGCAGATTTATTATGCAAGTGACCATTCTCGGCTAAGTTACTGTAGCTTTGTGTGGTCCACTACAACACAGACACACTTAAACTACCCTTTTTCGTTAAAAAACGGGCGGTAGACAACATAACTGTGTAGATAACATATTGCTCCCAGAAGTTGTATGCCCTACTTCGAGGTAAATGGGATAATAAATATCAGGAAACTATGTAAGTATCGGCTGTCTTTAGAAATATATCGAAGTACCAATGGGACAAGCATAAATTTATGTCTGAGGTTTATAAAACCCAAAGCCCGTATGAATTATGAACAAACTTAATTGCGAAACCATCTTCAAGGACAGGTTATGGGGAGTAGCGATTGCCTTCTCAAATACCCGAGTTACTGAATCCGTACCCTCTGATCTTAGATTTCTTACATACCTATGTTTCAAAACACAGTTTAAAAAAACTAATAAAGCTCTCTTCCTTGCGGGAAATTGATTTACACCGTTGTGTTTTGTCTGGTTTTATATGGAATAAAAACCACCCAACTCTGTGGTCATCTTATGGTGCTTTGTGATTTCTGTTCTCGTTGTCTGTTTAGTTTTTGACTTGTTGGAGTAAATTTCTTTGGTTTTGCTGTAAAACAGTCACTATTATAGAATGTTATCACCACTCTCGAAAAAATGAACTGTTTAGTGCATGTATCGTTTTAAAAAAGATTTCTCGGTGTGTTACTGTTGTAGTGTATAGACATGTTTTGTATGTAGTTGAGCAATTTGCTTTCGTTTGTGAATATTTTTTATGCTTGCAGTTAGTGCCCTGCATGATGGGTTGTCTCCAGATGTTGAATGGGTGTCGTAGCCCCATCAGGCGTTAATTCTGCCTATAGCCACGCCACCCAAGACAAACTTGTAATGACGATTGTCTTGAATAAATTAAAATGAAATGAAATGAAAAGGAAATGAAAAGAACAGATAAAAAGGCTTGACACGAAAGTTTGCGAGAATAAATGTATTATTAAACATTTCCGGGTGGGGGCCTCTGCAGAGCTACAGTTTCTTCGCAGTTTCTGATCTCTTACAAGCTTTCTCGTCGCCACGATCGGCACACAGCCGCTCGGGACTGAAAGCCAATAATATAATTATAAATTCATTCGGAAAGTTTCTAACCAATATAATCAACAGAGATTTCCAGATCTGAGTCACCAAAAGCGCAGGAACGACAGAGTATGAAGATCACACAAACACGGCGCTGACTAACTACTTAAATTTATTGTCGCGTACAGGCAATAAATAGGAAAAGACAGAAACAAGTGATATACAAATCTAGGAATGACAAATACAAAGCGCAAAAGATACAAAAAATATGCAGAGACTACAATATCTGCTATGGTGCAGTGATCTATACTACTGCTATACTTGCAGCAACCAGAAAAATTTATATCGCAGCTTCCACACAATCTCTCCTAGCTACCAAGAAATTCGATTTCTTTCCCAGTAAGGGCGACGGAGGGTGTGCTGATGCGATCCTGCTTACGGTTGTATATTTCCAATGCTTCTCTGATCTTCCGCCGAAGCCTGTCCTGATACCTGGCCACCACGTGGCACTGCTCAAAAGAAGGCGAGCAACCTGAGCAGTTCACAATGTGCGCAGCAAGCGTGCTCCCTTTTGCATCTTTTGCTTTTTTTGCATTTTTTACATGGCACGCGTGCTCTCGAAGCCGATCATTTAGACAGCGCCCCGTTTGACCCACGTAAGACCTTTTACATGACAATTGTATCTCATAGATAACTTCTTGCCGAAACTGAACGAAGGGCTTTGCATGTTTCTTCGTGCACCTGTTGACCGCTGTGCAGTCGCTGTTTACTTTGCGACAAAGGCTGCTCGATTTGTCGGGAGCAGAGAAAACGAGGTCTACACCCGACCGCCCTACTATTTTCTTGAGCTTGTGGCTCACACCATGGATGCAGGGTATAACCGCTATCTTCCTTTTCTCTCTTGGTGGAGGCTCCTGTTCTTGAGGTTTCCGTAGGTGTCTCAAACGTTTGTAGCCCACACTGCAATGTAGCGAATTCGGAAAACCAGCTTTACGCAAACGGCTTGTTTGGGCTTCAAAGCTGCTCTGAACGTGATGATTTCAGGATCTGGAAAGCGAGTTCTTCAAGGCAGAGGTTGCTACTCCTCGCTTGACCAGTTTTGAATGCGCAGAGGTGAAAGGCACGAAGCCTTTTTGGATCGCGGGGCATAGCTCCAACACAGCTGCTCTATACTTAAATACAACCTCAGATCCAAGAACTGTAGTTAGTTATTTGCGGGCACCTCCTTCGTTATCACGAATTCGCTCAGGCTCTGTGCAAACAATCCCCTCAAGTCATCAACATTCTGCGACCACCCTTTCTCAGAAACCTTGAAAATAATGAGGTAGTCATCGACAAAGCGAAACACTTTGACCACGGCGCTGTCCTTTAGGGCGGCATCCAAAGTCCTGCCATGCCGGGCGAGGACAAGGTCGCTCAGTACTGGGGCTATAACGGAGCCGACGCAGACGCCCTTCTTCTGGATGTACAAGTTACCGTCAAACTCTACAAATGTGGAGCTCAGATAAATCGAGAGCAGCTCAATAAAGCTACCTACGCTAATGCCACACTAATTCTGGAATCGGACAGCACCTACACAGTCTATGCCCTCCTCAACTGATTGGCAAATGGAGGCGTGGGGCAGCGAGTAGTAGCGATCTTTCAGATCGATTGAAAATGCGCTCACCGCTTGTGGCTGATCCAGTTCTAGGGAGGTAGATACGTCCTGTGCCTTTCCTTACTCGAAAAGGGTCATCAATCGGCAGCATAGTTAAAGGCCGCTGCAAAAACGGCCCCACAGAGTGCTGCCAGGTACCACGCTCAGAAACAATAACCCTAAATGGGCATTCAGGCTTGTGGTTCTCGCCCAGCATGACAGGACTTTGGATGCCGCCCTAACGGACAGTGCCGTGGTCGAAGTTTTTCGCTTTGTCGATGACTACCTCATTATTTTCAAGGTTTATAAGAAAGGGCAGTCGCAGAAGGTTGATGACTTGGTGGGATTGTTTGCACAGAGCCTGAGCGAATTCGTGATAACGAAGGAGGTGCCCGCAAATAACCAACTACAGTTCTTGGATCTGAAGTTGTATTTAAGTACAGAGCAGCTGTGTTGGAGCTATGCCCCGCGATCGCAAAAAGGCTTCATGCCTTTCACCTCTGCGCATTCAAAACTGGTCAAGCGAGGAGTAGCTACCTCTGTCTTGAAGAACTCGTTTTCCAGATCCTGCCATCATCACGTCCAGAGAAGCTTTGAAGCCAAAAGAAACCGTTTGTGTAAGGCTGGTTTTTCGAATTCGCTCCTTTGCAGTATGGGCTACAAACTTTTGAGAGACCTACGGAAACCACAAGAAAAGGAGCCTCCACCAAGACAGAAAAGGAAGGTAGCCGTAATACCCTACATCTATGGTGTGAGCCACAAGCTCAAGAAAATAGTAGGGCGGTCGGGTGTATACCTTGTTTTCTCTGCTCCCGACAAATTGAGCACCCTTTGTCGCAAAGTAAACAGCGACTGCCCAGCGGTCAACAGGTGCACGAAGAAACATGCAAAGCCCTTCGTTCAGTTCCGGCAAGAAGTTATCTATGAGATACCATTGTCATGTAAAAGGTCGTACGTGGGTCAAATGGGGCGCTGCCTAAATGATCGGCTTCGAGAGCACGCGTGCGATGTAAAAAATGCAAAAAAGCAAAAGATGCAACAGGGAGCACGCTCGCTGCGCATATTGTGAACTGCTCAGGTTGCTCGCCTTCGCTTGAGCAGTGCCACGTGGTGGCCAGGTATCATGACAGGCTTCGGCGGGAGATCAGAGAAGCATTGGAAATATACAACCGTAAGCAGGATCGCATCAGCACACCCTCCGTCGCCCTTACTGGGAAAGAAATCGAATTTCTTGGTAGCTAGGAGAGATCGTGTGGAAGCTGCGATATAAATTTTGCTGGTTGCTGCAAGTACAGCAGTAGTACAGATCACTGAACCAAAACAGATATTGTAGTCTCTGTATATTTTTTGTATATTGTAAGGCGCGCACCAGTAGTCTTGGGGAACGTCTTTATTAGGCGAGCCTTGTCCTACGTGACAGGGAGGGAGCGAGCCCCAGAGAACAACCAAGACGGGCGTTAATGATGATAGACAACTGATGACGATGATGACGCATAATTGCATGTGGAAGACAGGCCTCCGGAGTACGAGTCCACTGGCGCATACCCTTCTGCTAGTATTTCGCACATACCGTTTGTGTACAACTACCGGGGGATTGTCCGGACGCACATTCCTCTGGTGTCGGGGCACTAACCAGCGCTTACAATATTTTGTTTTTGTATTTGTCATTCCTAGATTTGTATATCACGTGTTTTCAGTCTTTTCCTATTTATTGCCTGTACGCGACAATTTAACTTCAGTTGTTAGTCAGCGCCGTGTTTGTGTGATCTTCCTATCGTCTCGTTCCTGCGCTGTTTGTGACTCAGGTATGTACCAACTGGCTGCCTACAATCCGTGTTGTAGTCAATTTCCAAATCACTGGCTGCTGCTTGACTTCATGGAGCCTCCCCTAGAATGGTTGGACGTCTCCGGTATGGCCTCACTTGGTGTCCAAACCTTTTAGGTGCAGAGCAAATTTAGGCGCTCGTCTTGGCGTATTTGAGAAAGAATATACGTAATTAACCGGCAGTGCTCGCGTTCTTTTAGTGAAGGACGCCGGTTGGGGTGGTTTTTGCGATAGTAAACGCAAAATGTGGCAGTGCTACGCTGGCACGTGCGGGGAGGAAAGCACGAAGAGAACAGAACTCTCATTGGCGCACTTTCAGGCAAGGGGCGTGCGAGCACTGCGAAGGCGGGAAATTTGAATTGCATGGGGTGGTAGCAGTACGCGGATAATGCCTGTTCAGTCCTTTATGACGAATCACTGCTCTGCACTTCCGACAGCTTTCACATTGAGTGGAACGGCTTTATTTTTGTCCAGACCAGCACCATTTCAGACCTGCTAATGTAATATAGGGCGGTGCCTAAGCCACATTTAAAAATGCTTATAATATATGGCACCTCTAATCTGTGCACATAGTTTGTGATATATAGCGAGCATTTCTTTCAACTGAGCTTCGAGAGCCCGTGCTGGCTCTGCAAGGCCCAATATTTTCTGTTCTCTACTAGCAGATCATGCGTAGACTTAGGAATCAGTATTCACCTTCAAGCGCCCCTGGAGGTGTATGGTGTGAACACGCCATGAAAGCACGAGAGGCACCAGGTGGGCTGTTCTTGAATATACGATTGCACGAATGTGCATTACACACGTGCTGACAAAGTTGACATGCGACAGGGCACACTCATGCACGTGTACGGTATCACGAGGGCGTGCAACGCCCCAAAATGGCATACCAAGGATCTTCGATGCTACCTGCCTGCGATAACTACAATAGATTCTGACGTCGTGACTCAGCTGCTAAGACACTGTGCTTCTTGAGAGCCCAAAAGGCCAGCCACCGCAAAATTGTACTGAACGAATGGGAGCAACACCTTTCAATTCGGTATCACTCTTCGAATTATCGCGTTTTATAACTACGTGGTACCATTATCGTATTCCTCTTATTGGCTGCGCCAAACATTTGGGTACGCGTACTGTGCTCTATGTGGGATTTAAGGGCATCTTGCAACCATTTTGAAACTTTTTCTATATAATAAATGCTAGGAGAACATAGACAACCAACGCATCCTGTGTTTGTTGATTATAGGGCAGCAAACCACTTGAGCCCAAAATACTGCTATTTGTTCATCAGGGAATTTAGAAACGAGATGAATTTTTCTTCTGTCTTTCCCGGTCTTGCTGTTCTTCTACTGCTCTAAACGCAATTACAGTGATGTAATGACAGCGATATCATAGACCGGTTGACTTCCATTACAGCTATGAACGCATACGACAACCCCTTGTTGTTCGCGTTGTACGCTTGTTGGGCGCTTGTTCGCGTCGCTCCACGATATTTCCTCATATGTGTGGGATAGGTGACGAGTGCGTCAAGTAGTTCCTTCCCCACGCGCGGACAAGGTAAGCGGCACCGGTTGCTTCCAAATGTATTGCCGCACCGTGAGTGCCGCAGATTATTGAGGTCCTGAAAGTCTCGAAGCTCAGTAAGCCTCACGAATCCGATTCAGGTGCAGCCGCCGCCGCACTCATCTTCACCCGCCTCCCTGAGGATTTGAGGCGTGGTGGTGGGACCGAGAAGTGGCTGCGTACACACCACCAGACACCGCGTGGCGAAGCAAAATCTCCGCCAGCGACAACGCCCCGCCAGCGCCCGCTGCCTCGGTTCGTCCCCGCCGCGCCACCCGTCGTCTACGCGTGCCGCGTACTACGGGCGAGGCCTCTACGGCAACCCAACAACGCCATCAGCAGCCGCTTCTCCCCGAGGGGGTGCGATCTTCGAGCCTCCGAAGCTACTCGATGCCTCCGAAGGGAACAAACGCGAGTGGTCTCGTCCGTGGGAGATAACGTGACACCTCACAGCTCGGTGCTCGCCGTCTCTCTCGCAAGCTGCGTCTGGCCGCTTTCGAGGCTGCTTTCGAGGCTTTGGCCCATTACAGACGTATTTCGTGGCCTGTTTTCTGGTGTTTGTGGTGGACGCCCGGTTTTCAACTCACCACGAGTGACCGTGTGAGTGCGATTGTGGCTCAAAGGGAGACGATTGACCGCCGAAGGCTTTGCGATTGGCGTTGATGTGTACACGTACCGTATTCGAGTGGGCTGCTTTGTCCGCCCCGGTTGCTCTACGCGTAATGATTGTCCAGTGTGGCTTCAAGCCGAAAGTCTTACTCGACACCTGAGTACTGGGGCAAGCTTCTCGCTGGTCCTGCTTTGTCTTGCCCACTTGCTTGTCCCTGCCTGCGACGTGGAAAGAAACCCCGGGATGGAGAAATTAGATCAGGTGTTGTCACTTGTTAAGGAACTGATAACATCAAACGACAAATTTCAGGAGGAGGTATCTGGCAAAGTGAAAGACCTCCAGCTGAATGTGACGGATATCAAAAGACGCCTCTTTTAGCTCGAGCAATCTGATTCTGTCAGGGACCTCCGTGTAGACGTCAGTAGTATCAGCTCTCTTCTAAAGGAATTATACGATCAGCTCAGGAACATTGACTAAAAGCAAACTCAGCGATCGAGCCTTGTTGTTGACGACCTAGACAACCGCATACGCCGCAATAACCTTATTTTTAGGGGCCTTCCTGGGACCAGTCCGGAAAAGTGGACAGAGACTGAAGAAACGATTACCAAGTTTGTTAGCGAAAACTTGGACATACATGTCGTTGAGATCGAGCGGGCACACAGAATGGGTGAATGGAAAGAGGGAACTGTCCGCCGTGTAGTTGTCAAATTTGTCAACTTTAAAGACAAACATAACATTCTAAAGAATGCATGGAAGCTAAAAGACGAATTGTCGACACGTGTATTAATCGAAGAAGACTTTTCTCCAAGAATGCAATTAATTAGACAACAGCTCAGAAACTTTGCCCACGCAACAAAGCAACCACGTGAAAAAAACAAGGTACTTTCTGATAAGCTTGTCCTGAATGGCCGACTTTACCACCTCGACCCGGTAACTAATATTGTCGTGCCCTATCCGAGGCGCAGAACCCCTTCTACAGAACAGAGTGAGACACTTTTAGTGGAGTCAAGCGCCACGGCTGCTAAAGAAAAGTGTCTGAAAAATCTTTCGTCTTCAAAGCTGTGAATCCTCCTGGCAAATTTTTGCAGCCTATTTAATAAACAGGACCTCCTATGCTCGTTCACTGAATCATGTTTGGCGGATATTGTGCTTGGAACTTACACGCGGCTTTTCTCCGATGTTAATGATTACGAATTGCATTGTCTAAACACTTGTCTGTATTTAGGAAAGATAGAACCGTGTCTCGCGGTGGTGGTGTTATTGTGGCTGTTAAAAGAAGTTCCAACCACATTCACGTGGTGGATTGGCCTGAATTTTTTGTGCTGCCATGTGGTATGCCTGACCGCCAATCAATCCCTGGGTAATTGAAGTCTCAAGCAAAAATTATTCGGTATTTTGGGTATTTGTTTTGTATAAAGCACAGCGATTTGTTTAAGTGCTCAATAAATTCGGGGGAAGAATCTGGTGGACGGTAGCTGACCCCGAAAGCAAAACGTACAGTGGCAGGTACGCGTACTATCACCATAAGATCTCTATAACTGCAAATTGTAAATTGTAAAGATCTCTATAACTACAAAGCTGTAAACGGCACCCACCACGATTACCCATCAGGCGTCACTTAAATTCCCTCTCGTCGCTCGACAAATAGTAAAACCAAAGGGAAGTGAAATGCACTTAACCACACCCGTTGTTACTTCAAAGCGGTATTCTTGGTAAGTAAAAAATCAATGCATGATGTATGAACGGTGGTCGGTTGGGTTGTATTGGTGTAGCACATGAGTGGAAACTTTTTTTTATAAAATTAAAGAAAGCTCATACCCGGTGTTAGACGATTTAACCTCTCCGTTTCTTCCGCCGCGAACAGAGGCGACGACATCGGCGCCATAGAATGAAGGAGGAGCAGGATGTGCAGGAACAAATACTTCTATTGAAATTTCCGAACGGCCCAGAGTGCGGCCCAGGGGAGTGGTTCCTTCTCCACAGTGCGCACCGCCTGTCCACCAGCTGAAGCTGTGTAGGCGGAGAAAGGTTGGGCCGAAGAATTCTCCCATTGCTTTTGTTGGGTAGTTGACGGAAAGAGAGGAAAGTGATCAGGGCTAATGTCGCACACCCCGCGTATGTGGCGGAGTGTTCCCACATCTGAGCAAAATTAAAATTCAGAATCGTAGAAATTCGGGTGCATTAAGGGATGACACGTCGGGTGTGGGAAGTATCCGGGTTTTATGTGGGGTTGTATGTGGCCGTACGATAGTTTATCCTCTGGAAAGGTCAGTGTAAGGCGAAGGTAGGGTCTGTCTCTGAAGGCGATAATGCTGGGTTATGTCCCTGAACGTGACGAGCGGGTGACTGTCCTCGTGCAGCTCCACAGCCAGGGAGGAGGAGGGTTAAAGCGCAGGCTTGTTAGTGGGCGTGTTTGGGGCTCTCCATTGAAGCGTGAGCGCGTGTCCAGATGAGCTGAATGGAACCGTTTGGAGAGTGTTTTTCTAGGCCATGCAGTGCAAGTCGGGACATCCAACACGACTGGTAATTTTGGTAGGTTTGGGAAGCGGTGACTACCTTCCCAACCCCTGGTTGAATGCGAGCCAAGGCGATGGCTGCTTCTTCTCCTGCCTTCATGTCTTGGGCCTTGAGTGAGGCACACTGTAATGATCTCAGGGTTCGGGTGTTTTGAACAACGAGACGACGCACACGTGAGAGGCAAAGAACGACAGGCAACACGCGTGGTTCCAGAAAACGGAAGAACAACATTTTTAAACAGACAGATTGTGGACTTAAACACTGGAGACAAAAACTAAGGACTGAGCCTTACCCGCATTAGTCCTACCAGCAATAGAAGTTACACAAGTAGTGGAACAAGCTCACAGTTCTTGTTGCCTGTAGCTCTCAGGGTCAGGCGTCGACTTCCTAGAAGTGACGAGAACCGAAGGCGATGTCGTGGCAGGCGTCGTAGACATACGTTTCGCAATGGTATCTCCACTGCCTTGATTGGCCGGGGAAATAGGCGATCCGACACCGTGGCAGGAACGGTACTTCAAAGAGGTCGCCGACTCCAAGCAGGTCACCCTAGTCGAGGCTCCCCGGCGCAAATCTCGAGTGCCTAGAAATGGACGGAAGTCCGGACCTACGGCACAAGCCCCGCTGTGCCGGCAGAGCTGGCGACGTCCCAGGGCTGCTACATGGTCGTCGCCATCGGGTGGATGTCGCCTTTCTTTAGGGCACCCGAACTCCAGCCGGTCTTGCGTTCCGTCATTCGACGTCTTGCTCCTCTTGCCCGCCCTTCTGGCACATACCCGCATGCGGGTAAGTGTTGTAGTTTTTCTCTAGTCTTCTCCTCCTTCTTCTCCTTTCTCTTCTTTACTCTTCACCGATACCTGGCGTCTCACCACCCTACCCCCGGCTCCAGAAAGTTGTTGGGGAAACAACACACTTTCAAAGATTGATGCCAAGCAAAATCCCCACATTCAAAGTCCCTACATTAAAGTTGGTTACAAGAGTCTACACGAAAGCGTGAAGAAAATGTCCTCAAATTGCAGCGAAAAGCGCAGTTCCCTTCTAGCCAACGCCCAGGACAGTGTGTCCAGGGAGCACCAAAGCAACAGTTGTCACTAACAAACTAGATGCTCCCTCCCAAGTTTGCTTGAAGTATGCAAACTTTTTTTACACTGCAAAGGTGGGTGAAATTATCTAACTAAGCGATAGCATGAGTAACGAAAATTGGTCCGCAGTACCACTAGCTGTTTTGTTCCTGTCTCATGACATTTTTGTGCAAAGTCCCACGATAGTTTGCCTTTCTCCTCTACTTCCAGCATTGCTGGCCGTGAAAATTGATACCCTGACCACCCTTTCGAAAGCAGTTTACGTTGGACTTGCGGATAATTTCTGCGCGGTTAACTGTTTTCAACAAGTCTTTGCGGAACACATCACCTTCGTTTACTTCTTCTCGGCCAGTACGTGGTCGATTTTAACGAGAACGTCTAATTTTACAGCTGAACAGTTTCTGAAGGCTGGTATTACCAATTCTCTGTCTTCGCCTTTGCCTATGGTTATTCTCTGCGGAGCTCATCTCCCGCATTTTTTTAATTTTAGACTTGCATATGACACACTTCGGCCCCTTGAAATCCAGCGACCAAGACGTCTGGACAGGATTTCTCTTGCAGCTGCATGTATGGTGAACTGGATGCTTTCCTTTGGTTCCGACCTGGCAAACAGTCTTCCTTTTGCGAATTTTATGCTAGGAAGTTTGCAATGAATGGGCCGAAGGGAGGCCGTCATTTTCTTGTTATCGCCTCCCTTAGGCGATTCTTTGACAACATCGGGAGGAGGCAAGTATAGTTGGTTGCTGTCGGCATTCTTAGCTGCAGCACTTTCCACTAAACCCTCCGGCAGAAGCGTGTCCTGCATGTCTGGCGGTTCACGGGGTATAGGATTAAACCCAGGCGAAGGCTCATCCTGTGTAATCAGCTCGGGTAGCGCCACTAGAGTTTTTGAATTTAGCAGCACAAGTGTATCGTTGGCGCGTCCTACGGAATTCTCATTGGAATTTACCCCAACATTTTTTATGGCTGGACATGCCTCACGAGCTTTTATTTGCAGCAGTAGTTCTACCCGCTGAGCTTCAAGTTGAGCAAACTGCCGTTCTTGCTTCTCCTTACGTGCTGCCCTTTCAGCCTTTCATTGGGCATTAAGCTTTGAGCGCTCGGCCTCCACCCATGCGCGAAGTCTAGCAGCATCACTCAAGCCTAGCTGCTTGCCAGCAGCGATGAGCTCCTGGAGCACCGTGATGCCATCATTCTCCGCCAATCTCGTCTGCTGGTCTCGTTACCTCTCTAGATGTTATTGAGAGGTACTGTCGCGGACGCCAATTGTGATGATCTCAGAGTTCGGGTGTTTTGAACAACGAGACGACGCGCACGTGAGAGGCAAAGAACGAGAGGCAACACGTAGTTCCAGAAAACGGAAGAGCAACATTTTTGAACAGACAGATTCTGGACTTAAACACTGCAGACAAAAACTAAGGACTAAGGTCCTACCTGCGTTAGTCCTACCAGCAATAGAAGTTACACAAGTAGTGGAACAAGCTCAAAGTTCTTGTTGCCTGTAGCTCTCAGGGTGCGTCGCCGACTTTCCCGAAGTGACGAGAACCGAAGGCGATGTCGTGGCAGGCGTCTTAGACATACGTGACGCAATGGTGCCATATCTCCGCTGCCTTGATTGGCCGGGCAAATAGACGCCCGACACCGTGGGAGGAACGGTGTTCCAAAGAGGTCACCGACTCCAAACAGGTCGCCCAAGTCGAGGCTCCCCGGCGCAAAGCTCGAGTGGCTAGAGGTGTACGGGTGTCCAGCCCTACGGCGCGGGCCCAGCTGTGCCGGCAGAGCTGGCGACGTCCAAGCGGTGCTGCATTGTCGTCGCCATCGGGTGGATGTCGCCTTTATTTAGGGCACCCGAACTCCTGCCGGTCTTGCGTTCGTTGTTGTTATTGTTGTTGTTCCTTAGTATATTGGCGCATACCCAATCAGGGGATCGGCCAAACATCAGTCGTTAATTCGAATGAGATTCCAAGAAAATTAGAAAATTAGAATGATTCAAAGAAAATTATATAAATTTGGAAGCTTTTCTTTTTCTTGTGTTGCAGGAATTGAGTTTGGAATTTGGTTAACACTGAAACAAAAAAAACAAAGGAAATAAGTAAATAAATAATTAAATAAAGAAAAATAAGAAGAAGAAGCCTCGTCCGACGTCTTCGTCTTCTTGCACGCTCTTCTGGCACATACCCGCATGCGGCTAATTCTCCTAGTTTTTCTCTAGTCTTCTTCTCCTTCTCCTTCCTCTTCTTTACTCTTCACCGATACCTGGCATCTCACTACACACACGCAAGGAGGGTAATTCTGGAGGTAGCCACGATGAAGGCGTACTGCTGCTCTCGATGTTGGGAGGCGTCTGTGTAGACGACTTCATAATCGCCACCGAGGATGGGGTCGAGCGCTTGAGCCCGTCCTTTCTCGGTGACCCCCGTCGTGTGACGGGTTCATATTTTTAAGCAAAGGGAGAATGTTTGGTTCTTTTCGCCAAGAGTCCGGCAGTACCTCAAGCGGAGTTACATTCTGTGCTGGCCATCAAGGAGTATTTGAATGTGTTCCTTGATGTGTCGTTTGGGGTGAAGGCGGACGCAAGGAGCTGTGATTTCCTGCGTGAACACTGGAGGCCACAGGCTTTAGGACATGGGCGTAGTAGAAGTGAGATGACATGCGTTCGTGCGAGCGTCCCTTAATTTTTGTAATTTCTAGCACACCCGCAAGGCGCGTGCAGGGCGGGTAGACGTGCCGTGGGCGGAGCGCACAGCGGTGCCAGAGGTCGCATGACGCTATCACGTGGCATTCAGCGAGAATGCAGGGGATAAACCCGTATATGCGCTCCCTGATTACCCCACCTGCCTTCCACGTCTGCGCTTGGGCTCGTAGCTGAATCGGTAAGACAACAGGCTCTTGCTTTGGTACTCTATTAGTTCCAGGTTCGATTCCTGGCGGTGGGAAGAAATTCTTTTATTTGTTCGCGGGAGTTTTCTGTTGATACCAACGGTCGCGAAAGAACCTTTAGGGGGTAGAGGTAAAAAACTTTGCTTTAATAGGCATGAATGTCAAGAATTTCTTGGTGTGTTATCTTCCTTTAGCTTGAGTCAAATGGTGAGATTGCCTACACGTGTCGACACAATTTTAGATCTTGTGCTGACCACAGAACCAAGCAATACGCTCGTGCATGTTTTATATGACATCAGCGATCACAACGTGGGAATTGTGAGGTAACATTACTAAGCTGCAATACCGAAAATGAAAAGAAAACAATTTTTGATTACAGCCGCGCGAACCGAGGCATTATAGAAATCAAATTGTTATCATTTTCCGCGCAGTTCTTCACTTCATTTGCTCTCAGAAATGTAAACGAAAACTGGCAAATTGCTCGCGATAAGATTCTGGAACGTTCCAAAAATCAGTATCACGTAATCGACGCAAAGCTCGTGGTTTACAACGGGTGTTAAACGCTGCATGAATAAGAAAAAGAGACTTTATTCCACGGTGAGTAGATCTGATTCCGCCGATGACTGGAAGCGCTACAAAGAACACACTAAACTCTGCAAAGCAGAAATCGAGGCACCCAAATAAATATTTTTCAACAACCATATAACAAACCTACTGCAGACCAAGAGGGGAAAATTTTGGAAAGTGATAAATCGAAAGTACTCATAATCATCGTCCATATCATTGTCTAAAAATGGTACAGAGCTTTCCTCATCAGAGGCTGCCGAGGAATTCGATTCTGTTTTTTGTTTTGTGTTCACGAATGAAAGCCCATTACCAGCCACTCTTAAAATACACTTGTAAAACCCATCAATGGATGACTCGCTTATCACACAGGAGGGTATTGCTGCACCGATTGATAGACTCCCGACCAACTCTACACCAGGACGCGATGAAATCTGGACCAAACTACTAAAAAGGACTGAAGTTGTCATATCCCCGATCTTAGCTGCTTTATTTCAGCAATCGATAGACCCAGGATGCGTACCGTTTTCTTGGAGAATTGCCCGTGTTATCCCCATCTTCAAGTCAGGTGACCCATCTGTGCCTGTTAATTGCAGACCGATTTCTTTAACCAGCATAGTTTGCCAACTTCTAGAACACAAAATATCATCTGCCATAATTACCTACCTCACAAAACGCAGCTTCACAACTTCTTTGTGAAATCAAAGCTTTTTACCTCTACCCGCAAGGGTTCTTTCCCGACCGTTGGTGTCAACAAAATGATGATGATGATGGTTAGAGTTTTTTGGCGCAAGGCCAGCTGGGGCAAAGGAGCGCCAAACAAAAGTTTCTAAAATAAATAGTGCTGCGAAAGCCAAAACAACAATAAAATCAATTAACGGCAATGGTGATGGCTGGTGTATGGGCAGATTTGATTATGCGTGATAGAAAATGAGGTTTAAAAAATTCACATCTGACAAGTACTCAAACCACACGTTTAACGGAAAACATGGCATCGTCACCCAGAAACAGCGATGATGTTGGGGAATATGTTGTCTGTAGAGTTCTCTAAGTGTTTGTGTCGTGTTGTGTGAAGTGCCTTGCATTGAATAGTATGTGCACTACGGATAGGGCCTCTCCGCACCTGCTGCACTGGGGTCTAGAAGATCCCGTCAGCAGATACGAGTGCGTCGCATGGGTGTGCCCTATCACGCCCGCCACCAGGGCGACTTCCGTGTGTCTGTTGTGTGAGTCAGCTGTGTACCGTCCCAAGTGTGGCTTATTGCTTATTACATGTAGTTTGTTGTCTGTCTGTTCGTCCCAGTGTGTTTGCCATGTTCTGCGCAGGTGTTGTCTTATGTGTGGCTTGAGGTATGTGTAGGGTATCGTCGTAATGTCTACAGTGTTCCTGAGTGCAGCAGCAGGGGCCCTCTCGTCTGCCAACTCGTTCCCAGCTGATCCCAGCTTGTCCTGGGACCCCAGCAGAGGAGCAGCTGCTGCTTCTGTGCATACACCGACATGATAGTGTTCCAATACAAGATTAACTATCGTGGTTTTTGGGGGGTGTATGCGATGACAGTTCGCGAACAACACTCAAGGAATCTGTGTAAATGATAGACTTCGGAATTGATTTCCAAGTATGTGTCGTACAATCAGTAAAATTCCATATGCTTCTGCTTAAAACATTGTTGTGTGGACGCTCATGGTTCTGGCTGCAGTGAAATTCGGACCATGAGCAGCGCAGAAGACCATAGTTGAGGTTTTAGACGCGTCACTGTAAAATTCTGCAAGTGGGTATTTAAACTGCAGAGACAGAACGTGCTGCAGTATTGCAGCTCGAGGTACCCGATTTTTGTCAAGTTTCATAAAAGAAAGTCGGAGGACACAGGACGAACTTTCCAAGGAGGTAAAATGTCTGAAAAGGATGATCTGTACACATCTAAAAACGAAGCGCTCAGATCCGAGGCTCGCTCTCTCACTCTAAGTGAAAAGGGCAGAGAACGAGGGGCGATTACAAAAAGCACAGATGTGGATGTGTCGTTAAAGACAGGATAAAAAGGGTGGTTATTCAGAGATGAAATTTTAAAAGCATAAAGTAAGTCCATGTACGTCCGTTGGTTCTCAAGGCCCCACTTATTACACTCGGCATACAGACTCCGGACAGGGCTAGTGCGAAAAGCACCCGACGCAAGCTGTAGCCCCAGGTGTAGCACTGGGTCAAGCATTCGCAACGCTGTTTTAGTCGCAGACCCATATACCACACTCCCACAGTCTAAACGAGACCCAACCAAAGCAGTATAGAGCCGTAGTAAGAGTTCTTTGTCGGAACCATACGATTGATGGGAGAAAACTTTAAGTATATGCATTGTTTTCAGGCATTTATGTTTACGTTTCTTGATGTGTGGAATGAATGTGAGTTCTGGTCAAACACAACACCTAAGAACTTGTGCTCCTTGTTCACAGGAAGCGACACGCCATTCAGAGTAATGTCTGGGTCCGGACGCACCCCGCGCTTCCTCGAGAACACAACGCAGGAGTTTTTTGCAGGATTCAATATAAACGCATTCTTGTCTGCCCAGCCGGCAAGCTTCTTGACACCAAGCTTGACTTGACGTTCGCATATTGACATATTACATGGTTTAAAAGATATTTGCACGTCGTCTACATACATAGAATAAGAGATTGTTGGTTGCAGTGCCTTTCCAAGAGAGTTCATCTCAACAAGCCACCTTGCGGCACGCCATTTCCTTGGACGTGAACATTTGAAAGTGCACAACCAACTCTTACTCTGAACGTTCTCTCCGACAAATTAACAAAAAGGGTGTTCAACATATTACCCGAAACACCGAATGACCTGAGGTCACTAAGGAACCCATAATGCAAAGCGGTGTCGTAGGCCTTCTCGAGGTCAAAAAAGACAGTTAAACAGTACTGCTTATGCACGAAGGCGTCCTTGATGTACGAGTCAAGAGCTACCATTTGATCGTTCGTCGATCGCCCCACCCTAAAGCCTGCCTGGCAGCTCTCCAGAAGACCGTTGTACTCGAGGAAGTACACGAGTCTGCGATTAATCATCTTCTCGAAGAGCTTGCACAGGCAGCTCGTCAGGGCTATTGGACGGTAACTTGAGGGGGACGACGGGTCCTTTCCCTCCTTCAAAAAAGCCACTACAATGGCCTCCCTCCAAGAGTGTGGAAGGTGCCCCGAAAGCCATATTTTATTATATAGATATAGAAGTGCCTCAAGTGTGTCTGCGTGTAGGCGTTGTATCATTGTATATGTAATGTGGTCTGGGCCTGGAGCTGAGGGTTTACACGTGCTCAGAGCAGCCCTCAGCTCATGTAGTGAAAACAGGGAGTTGTAAGAAGTCTGTAAGTTGTTGTTGTCGCGTAGGGACTTCTTTTCACTACAGTCTTTACACTTCAAGAAAGTGTTCGTGTAGTGAGCTGAACTGGACACGTGTTGGAAGTGTTGTGCGAGTGTGTCAGCCTGGTCTTCCAGTGTGTCCCCTGTTGTACTGACAAGGGGCAGGCTGTGTGTCTGCTGTCCTTTGAGTTTGCGTATACGTGTCCATACCTTGCGTGTGTCTGTGTATGAGTTTATAGATGTTATGAATTAGCGCCAACTATGTCTTTTTGCCTCACGGCGCACACGTTTTCCATATGCCTTGGCCCGTTTGAACAAGAGGAGGTTTCCCGACGTGGGGTACCGACGGAGGACACCCCACGCCTTGTTCTGGCCCTCTCGCGCCCGCCTACAGTCCTCATTCCACCACTGCCTCCGCTGGCTGCGCAGGGCACCAGAGGCGTGGGGAATGGACTTTTCGGCGGCGTCGAGGATGTGCGCCGTGAGGCAGTGGGTAGCTTCTTCAACGTGTAGGCGTCCTATGGATGTGTGGTGTAGTTTGGATGTCTCTGTAAATGTATTCCAGTTAGCTCTTGCTTCATTAAACCTTTTATGGGAAGATTGACTGCTTGGGCCCGTACGTATACACGTTAATGAAGTGGGGAAATGGTCACTACCATATGGGTCCGTGCCCACACCCCACTCAAGACATGGAAAGAGAATTGCAGAACCAATAGCCAGGTCAAGATGCGAGTATGTGTTGGGACCTATGTTATGGTATGTAGGCTGGTTATTGTTGAAAAGGCATGCTCCTGAAGATGTAAGAAACTTCTCTATCAGGCGACCTCGGGCATCCTTTCTGGAGGAGCCCCAAAGAGAGTTGTGTGCATTAAGGTCGCCTGTTACAATGTACGGTTCGGGCAGCTGGTCAACCAGCGCCTCGAAGTCAGAGCTCAAAAGTGTAACATCTGGAGGAATGTATATAGAGCATACCGTTATCAACCAATTAAATATTATTAACCGTATTGCTACAGCCTCAAGGACGGTGTTCAAGGTGACAGGGTGGCATGCTAAAGATTTGCGGCGATTATGGCCACACCACCAGAAGAGTGTGTGCAGCCAACCCTGTCCTTTCTGTATACCAGGTAACTATTCAAGAAATTTGTGTGCTTGGAATTCAGATGTGTTTCCTGGACACACATTACACTTGGATGTTTGGCATGCAGAATCTCATGCACGTCGTCTAGATTATTCAGAAGGCCTCTGCAGTTCCATTGAACTATGTTTTCTCTTCCATTATTTAGTGTGAGAGCTACTGTAGTGTGTATGTTTATGTGTCGTCTTTTGGGGCTGTGACTCTTGGATTGGGCTTTCTGGGCTTCTGTAGGCTTGGCCTTCGGAGGCCGATCCTTGCGCTGCGTTGCAGGCAAAAATGGCACGACGTCCATCTCGTCGTCCGATGTCCTGGGTGTACCCGTCGAACGGGCCCCCCGGACTTGGCCCCCCTTCGAGGGCCTTTCTGTCTGACCCGCCACCGCCGCAGGTATCGGAGGCACAGAAGTGGCACGGGCGGTGCGGTGGCGGTGGGAGCCGGTGCGGAGCCCGTGGTGTCCATGGCACCCTCCAACGCACTGGAGGATGGGAGGGCAGGGACGGGAGCGGCACCGGTCCCGACGGAAGAGGTTGCCACCACAAACGCTGCTGGCTCAGCGAGTCGTGCGGGAGGCGGGTTGGGCTGCGAGAGGCAACCCTGGGGGGGGGGGGGTGGTGGCGGGACCAAGTCTGACTCGCGGTACTGGGTCCCCGCCGAAACCAGACGCCGCTCCGCCTCCCGGCGAGCCGCGTCGGCGTACCTCCCTAGGGGGAAAGAGGCGAACCTCTTTCGTGCCTCTGGGAAGGTGATGTTTTCTGTCCCTTTTAGATTGATTATTTTCTTTTCCACTTGGAATTTCTCGCACTTCCTGGAGTAGGCCGCATGAGGCCCCCTGCGGTTTTCACATGTGAGGTTGTCAGAATTGCAATTATCAGTGGGGTGGTCCTGCGCTGCACATTTCGCACAGGTTGTTTTGCCGCGGCGAGAGGTTGTGCTGTGCCCGAACAGCTGGCACTTAAAGCAGCGGCGCGGGTTCGGTAGGTACGGGCGAATAGAGCATCGGATGTAGCCTGAATTTATATATTGCGGAAGTGTCGATCGGTCGAAGGTCAGGATAATGTGTTTGGTGGGGATTATCTTATCGTCCCTGCGCATCGTGATGCGGCGCACGGCTGTGACAACCCTGGTTCTTTAACCCTTCAAAAAGGTCGGAATCTGTTTCTGTAAGAGAGATCCGACTCTGAAGTCACACCCTGGGAGCTGTTCAGGCTCCGGTGGGGCGTTATCCTGATGTCCAGATCATGGATGCGAGTTTGGGCAAGAAGTGTGCGGGATTGTTTTTCATTGTTGAGTTCGACAAGGATTTCTCCCGTCCTGAGCTTTTTGGCTTCATACTTTTCACCTAATGTGCTTTGCAGAAATTTCGACACAAGGAATACCGACAATGAAGCGACGGGTCTCGTTGGGTCAGCTGATTCGATCACAAAAAAACGAGAATAGTTATTCCCGTTTGTTGAAGAGACAGTTGTTGACAGAGGTGGGAATGAAACTTCGGTGCGGCCCCGTTTCGGGGGCCGATCGCGTCTGGGGTGGGGGGGGGGGGGTTAGAAAATGCCATATATCATAGTATAGAAGCAGGGGACGGGGGTACTTCTTCTTTGACTTTGGCCTGATGGTCTAAGAGGTCCCGGACCTCCCTGCCTGATGAACAGACAGGGAGCCCATCCGCCGGACCTGGGTTCCGACGGCCAACGTTCGTGGTTTCTAACCCTCCACCTATAAACACATCGCCACGGTTGGATCCAGCTTATGTTTGGGGGCTCGGGGTCCGCGGTATCGCCAGTACCGTCACCAAGATTGTTCAAGGTGCCACGTGCGGGGTGGTGTCAACAGAAAAATCCCGCGAACAAATAAAAGAATTTCCTGGTGCCACCAGGAATCGAACCTGAAACTAAGAGAGTACCAAGGCGAGAGCGCGTTGTCTTAACGATTTAGCTATGAGCCCAAGTGCAGACGGGGAAGGCAGGTGGTGTAATCACCGAGCGCATATACGAGCGCACCGAGCGCGTATACGCATATATAATGCCACGTGATAGGGCCACGCGACCTCTGGCACCGCTGTGCGCTCCGCCCACGGCACGTCTAGCGACCCTGCGCGTGCCTTGCGGGCGTGATAGAAATTTCAAAAAGTAAAGGACGCTGGCCCCAACGCATGTTATCTCACTTCTACTACGACAATGTCCTAAAGCCTGTGGCCTCCAGTTTTCACGCAAGAAATCACAGTTCCTTGTCGTCCGCCCTCACACCAAACGACACATCAAGGAACACATTCAAATACTTCTTGATGACCCGCACAGAATGTCACTCCGCTTGAGGTACTCCCGGACTCTTGGTGAGAAGAACTAAAGATTCTCCCTTTGCATAAAACTATGAACTCCTCACACGACGGAGTTCGCCGACAAGCACGGGCTCAAGCGCTCGACCCCATCGTCAGTGGCGATTATGAAGTCGTCTACACAGACGCCCCCCCCCCAACATCGAGAGCAGCAGTACGCCTTCATCGTGGCTACCTCCAGAATTAACCTCCTTGCATGTGCCTCACTCAAGACCCAAGACATGACTGCAAGAGAAGAAGCAACCATCGCCTTGGCTCTCACTCAACCAGGGGTTCGAAAGGTAGTCACAGCTTCCCAAACATACCAAAATCATCAGTCGGGTTGGGTGTGCCGACCTGCACTGCGTGGGCTGGAACACCACTCTCCAAACGGTTCCATTAGGCTCATCTGGACACGCGCTCACGCTTCAATGGAGGGCCCCAAACACGCCCACTAACAAGCCTGCGCTTTAACCCTCCCTCTCCTCCTCCCCGGCTATGGAGCTGCACGAGGACAGTCACCCACTCGTCACGTTCAGGGACATAATCCAGCACTATAGCCTTCAGAGACAGACCCTACCTTCACCTTACCGTGACCTTTCGAGAGAACAACAAACTACCCTACGGCTCATAAAAACCGGGTTCTTCCCACACCCTACCTGTTTTTCCTTAATGCACCCCGAATCGCTACGACGTTGAATGTAAATTTTGCTCAAAGTTCGGAACACTCCGCCACATAAGCGGGGTGTGCGACTTTAGCCCTGATCACCCTCCTCTCTTTCCATCAACTACCCAACAAAAGCAATGGGAGATGCTTCTGCACAGCCCCTCTCCTCCAACCCCTCTTCAGCTAGTGGACAGGCGGCGCGCACTGTGGAGAAGGAACCACTCCCCTGGGCCGCGCTCTGGGCCGTTCAGGAATCTGAATAGAAGTATTTCTCCCTCCTCATCCTACTCCTCCTTCCTTCTATGCCGCCGATTTCGTCGCCGCCATCCGCGGCGGCAGAAACGGAGAAGGGAGATCATCTAACACCGGGTTCGAGCGTCCTTTAATTTTGTAAAAAAAGTTCCCACTCATATGCTACACCAATACAACTCAACCGACCACCGTTCATACATCATGCATTGAATTATTAATTACCTAGAATACCTCTTTCAAGTAACAACTGGTGTGGTTAAGGGCATTTCACTTCTCTCTGGTTTCACTAATTGTAGAGCGGCGTGAGGAAATTTAGGTGACGCCTTATGGGTAATCGTTGTGGTTGCCTTTTACAGCTTTGCTTTGAACCACATTCACATGGTGGATTGGCCTGAATTTTTTTGCTTACGCATTTTCTGGACCACAATTCTGAGTACTCTATGTGCTTGTTGGCAATGTTCTGAAAGCATGTCAGATTTATAAAAAAACCCGGCCGCATCTTCCCACGGGGAACTCGAGTAAATGCGTCGAAGAGTGGTTGGGGTATCGCGTGAATGTTGCGTAATTGAGTATGGTTTAGGAATGCTTAATTTGTTATTTCGTCTTTATTATTCTTATTTATTGAATAAAGGAGAAGCGAAGGCAAGGAGTGTAAAGTTAAAGTATGTCTTTATTGCTTGGTGCCGTCAAGCAAAGCGTCAAGTCAAGCGAAAGCCAAGCAAAGACGCCCTTGACTGAATTCCGAACGAGCGCTCCATCGCTTATATACACACCGCCCGCGTTCGAGGTAGAGGAGTACGGGAAAGAGACGCGCATGCGCACATTTCCGTACACAAGCGCGCGAACTTTCCACGCACCCACTACGCCGTTATCACGTGTACACGCCCTGCCGCCGTTACTGTTGGGCACGACGCAGCGCACAGGTAGCTACGACGCATGCGCGCACAGACGCGCTCCCCCGCACCGCCGCAGCTGTTGATGAGAGCGACGGAGCGCATGGTGTACACGCGCACCTCCCGCACCGCCGCACTTGTTGTTGAGAGCGAGGAGGGTACGGGGGAGAGACGCGCACCTGCGCCTCGACGCGACGCGCATGCGCAGTGAGCGTGTGGCCGGCGCCGACAGCATCCACGAGTGACATCGCGAGCCTAAGAAATGCTCCGCATTGCGGGGTCCCCTTAAAATGAAGCCACAAAACCAAACAGGAAAGAGAAGTCGCATCTGTTTCCACCAGTAAATCACGGCATGCCGATCCGTGCTGGCGATAAGTATAGCTTTCGCAGCGCTCCCAGACGCGAAGCAAATCATGAAAGCGTTAATCGGAAGTATTCCAGAGTATCTTTGAAGTGGTTGTCGAATGCACACATTGCTGTAACCGAAGTAGATCTTGCTATTACATCACCATAATGACGTAATTAGAGTAGTCGAAGAACTGCAAGACCGGGAAAGAGAGAAAAAAATTTGAGCTCGTTTGTATGTTTGTTGATGAGCAAATACCAGAAATTTTTGACTCAAGTGGTATGCTATTTCCTAATCAACCAACACTGGATGTGATAGTTAACTACGTTCTCCTAGCATTTAATATATAAAAAAAGTTTAAAAATGGCTTACGAGTAGTGTTTCAGAGTCTCTTTAATATGTTCCACGCCCGTAGCGTTCGCCTCTGGTTGTCTTGTGTGCAAACCTGGTCCGCACGCCCTACTTTTTGTATCTTAAAGAGCTTTTTCAGCAATAGTGGTGTGTTATAGACATTTGGGTCCTGCAAGTTGTTGTAGTGGGAAGGGGGGGGGGTACCTGCCGCGGTCGCTCAGAGGCTAAGCCGTTATGCTGTTGAGCACGAGGTAGCGGGTTAGATTCCCGGCCACAGAGGCCACTTTTCTGATGGAAGCTAAAAGCTAAAACGCCCGCGTGTGCGAGATTTCGGAGCACGTTAGAGATCCCCAGGTGGTCAAAATTAATCCCGAGCCCTCCAGTACGGTGCGCCGCAGCGTCTGCGTTGCGTGGGTGAGTTAAACCCCACAATCAATCAATTCTTGTGGTGGTTGTCGAGAACGTAGGCCACTCAACAATGCTGGCGCAGTGAGTCACGCAGTTCATTCGAATGCTTGAATGCAGCATGGGCTACTTGAAGGGATGCGCACTGATGTGCGCATCTGACGTGTTTCTGACACCCCTCTGCTTTAGCACAACTCAACGCGAGCCGTCCTTGCATCAGTAGCAGCTTCTTGGCGGCGTTGACATTTTCTTCCGGCTTCCCGAGCCAGAAGTTCGGAATCGGCCATGATCTTGTTTAATTACCTTTTTACGTTTTTTTATTTTAAATCCATACATCCATTTTCAATGAATGTAATTTACCCGTTATACTTCAGTGGAACGGGAAGGGTTTCAGTTCTTGAGCCCGTTTTAATTAAGCGCCCTCTGCCGTTTTGTGACAGCGGCTCGAGCTCTCTTCTCCGCGGCGCTGTCTGCGGTGCTGACACTGCCGTTCACGCTGACTCATCGCGGCGTTGCGGGAGGAGAATGAGAGGAGCGGAACGAGTCATTCATACCGAAGAGATACAGTGGCGCCCCCAGTGGAGTATGCAGCGGCTACAGCAGGTGTTGCCATTCGCTGCGCAATCTCGGAGAGGAGAGGAGCTTCGGAGAGGAGAGGAGAGGAGGAGAGGAGAGGAGGAAGGCCTCGCATACCACTCAGGGTTCCCGCACGGGAAGATGGAGATGGTGGTTGAACGCGAAGCTACCTCGTTATGGATTCTTTGGTTAGCCAATCCCTAGGGGCATCCTGCTGCAATTATAATCAGCGGTGCCTGGCCAGGCATGCGCAGTGGGGATGTGGTACTTATGGTTGCTCTACAAGAACATGACGACGGTGGTTGAACGCGAAGCTATCTTGTGATGGATTCTTTGGTTGGCCAACCCCTAGGGGCGTCCTGCCACAATCATCATCAGCGGTGCCTCGCCAGGCATGCGCAGTGGGGATGTGGACGCCGCACGCCGCAGGGAAGGACGTAGCCCTGGCCATCCTTAGTGGTATCCTGCCACAATCATCATCTGCGGGAACTACTGAGGGTTCCCGTACGGGAAGATGACGACGGTGGTTGAACGCGGAGCTATCTCATGATGGATTCTTTGGAGCCACTTGTGCTCCCCTAACAACCCAAAGACTACACAGGCGGCGTAGCAGCAGTGAACAAAATGAAGAGCGCAGGCGAGTGCCGGCGAATCGAATGCCTCAGCGTCTGCTCTGCGGGCAATTTATCTTTCGGCGCGGGTGTTTCTCGAACCGTCGATTTACATCGAGAACACTGAAGAGAAAAGACTATCTAGGCTACTGGCGTTATGGTGAAACATTCTCCCTAGGAAATGAGGTAACCCGTGCGGCACAAGAAAGAAAGAAAGACATAACAATGAAAGAAAGAAAGAAAGATAGAAAGGAAGGAAGGAAGGACGGAACATACGCTTCACTTGGCACACAGAAAACACAGCACGGCACAGCCTAGCGGTAAAAGCAAAAACATAAATAAAAAAAATTCAATGCATGATTTGCGGTAATATAGTCAAAGCGAAACTACCTATCGTATGAATTTACTCTACCCGCTCGCTTTGCAAGCACAGAAGTCAACAGGACACTTCTCCGGACCTCACACTTGTTTTTCATCCAGGAGAGATACCGTGAATATGGGTTGATGATCTCGTGGGCGATTACCACTATGGTTTGTCGGTGTCGTGGACCACTAATGGCAGAAAGAGACTACAACCACGTCAGGGTCACGGGATAGCGATGTATGCCTCACGGGACGATTTCCGAAGGATGCGCGGTGAATGGAACGTTCCGTCATTGATAAGATAAACGATGCCAAGCAAAAAGGTACGACAAAGGGCTCAGTAAAATTTGATGTCCCTAAGCCGAGCTTCCACCTTTTGAGCCAGTAGTACGATTGGCTTAGTCCGCTCAAACAAATTCGCCGATCTGTTCGGACACCCCGTCGTAGGTGCACTCTCAAGCGCCTTACTAAACAGGTTGAGTATTTGCTATGCAGCTCAAGATTCGAGATTGGCAACTGCTGTGCCACTCGCTAAACGAAGCCGCCAACTTGTCTTCACCGTGGCACATATCTCGGGTTATTCTCGGAGAAAATAAAGGGATTTCCCATTCTGAAAGCATGACCCTGAGATTGAACATATCCCCGGAGAGTTAGCATTACAAGCAGGGAATGTATTTTCGCTCAACCTGAAAGTCTGGAAGCCTTGCCCACGGAACACCATCAGATACGAAAGACTAAGACGTTCCTTTTACTATGGACAAAATACAGCGGGCTCTGTATGATTCCAATTCAGAAATTCAGGGAAGTTTGCACTCAAGCGCACGACTTCAATAGCAAAGCTGATTGTAGGTTAGCATTGCATTGACACACTTAAGTTACAGTAGCATTGTTTGCATTTAATGAACCCCCTTCAATCCTCCGAACCCGCCAAACGAAGTAACGCTGACCCACATGAAAACAAATCATGGGCTTATTCGAAAAACAAAGGGAGAAGTACCAAGCAATGCAAGTTCGGAACCCCTAATGCACACGTACAACATTCGTGGGCGTAAAGCGCGTACAGGATACAATACAGCAAATGAAGCCCTGCTTTTACAGCAAGTCAGGGCGTAGCGGTGTTCCCTCACGGCAGTGTCTCCCGTTACTTGGGCCTACCACGGGTAATGGGCGTGCGCCTGTGGACAACGGTTTGTCCTCGCTCTCCGGGCCTCAAATTGTGGCCCACCGCCACCCCCCGTCTCTCCCTTCCCCCACCCGCGGCCGCAGCTGCTATCGCATGTACCCCCTGCCTGTACTCCTCCGTCCGCTCACAAGGGAACCGCTTTTCTGCGGAACAAAATCCATTTCTGCATGTGTCGTCTTGACGCCAAGTTCGCCCCTCTGTGTTCGCAGCACACTCACTACACACAGTCACCCGCACGCGCGGGACACAGGGCACGTAGGGGCTCAAGTGACCACAATTTGCATAGTTGCGGTTCTAGTAATCGTCGTTATATGCATCAAAGAAGTCGCAGTCTTCACGGCGAATGGTTGATGAAAAGTCGTCCTAATACTTCCACCAGCTGTTCTCCGTCGACTCGAGTCAGGGGTGGCAGGATCTGCAAGTCGTCTGGGGAAGGAGTGACACACCCGTAGCCCTTCTGTGCGTAGCCATCCGTACGTTTCAGTGCTAGCAAACCACATGCCTTGCGAGGGTTTATCTGGTGCTTAGATTCCACTTGATCTCTCAGTCACGCCATTGATGGCGCACCAGCTGGGTTGTCTGCGTCAGTGCAGACGAAAAGGTAAATCCAATCAATCTGTAGATTTAGCTAGACAACAGGCTGGGTCTGAAAGCCATCATGCTTCAAAGAGGTCACGGCGGCCGCCGCATTCTCTAGATGCCATTTTCGATCATTGCAACGACCGATAAAAGGCTGGCAAAACTGCTGTTGAACCCTTCCGTATCCCTGAAGTACCACAAACGCAAGTCTCAAATGGTGAAGACCAATAAAAAGAAAAAACAGCTTGAGCGCACGAGGGTGGAGGGCACGTGCGCGATGATAAAGCAGCTTAAAAGACGTAGTGTAGTAAAGGATTGTCTCTAAAATTAACCACGTCCAAAAGAGCCTGAAACAAAGAAAATCAGGAAAGCATGCACTTACACGCAATACTTGAATTGCGAAGGTGGTGTAGGCGGGATTTGCCAGACACAGAGTTAAGTTTCAGTATCATCGTTTATTTGCACTGTTGCGGTGCAAGTAATGGTCTTCGTAAGCATGAAAGAGTTTCTTGTCAAATTCGCGGCAAGTGGTCCATGCAAAATAACCCTCAGCATTATAGACTTCCACCATCTCTTCGTCATCGACTCGAGACTGCGGTGGCGGAATATACAAGTCATCTCGGGAAGAATTCAAGCGCGGGTAGCCATTTCATCAAATATTTATAATGGCGTCTAAGACATGCGGCAGACGCGGTGACCCCTCGCATGCAGAATGTCTCTTAGACGTTGCCACACGCGAGAGCTCTTCTACGGTACCGAGCGCATGCGCACGATGACAGGACGATGAATACAGTGCGTCCCTCATCAAGTGTGCCTCTGTTCGAGCAAGCATCGCTACGATTACGGCGAACGATGGATTTTTTCGATAAATCAGCTGCGCGAGCCGGCGAGTGGGCAGTTACCGCGATGCACGCGCTCGAGAGCCGTCGGCACTGCCTTTGTTTTTTCTCTTGCAACACCGTACATATGGCCAGTAACTGCAGCTCCGCTCTCAAAAAGCAACCTTGGGCCATAAGGTGCTCCCTATTCAAAACTTTTGAACCTCCCCAGGTCCCATATACTAGCCCTGCTGGAAGATCAACGAATATTGGTCCAATGGTTATCGTCCCCGTGCCTGGAAGAAATCAGTAGTGAAACGAATTCATAAACCTGGCCGGCCGAATAGAACATTACAACACCTGAGCCCGATATCCCTAACATCCAACTTTTGTAAGGTCATGGAGCGCATGGCTCTAACAAGATAAGAATGGTTCTTAGGCAAATACAACTCCTGCCTCCTGTGAAAGAGGGTTTTTGACAAGGACTCTGCGGGCAAAATATTCTCAGAAATCTTCACAATAATGTTGTCGCATATCGTAGCAGAGCGCATCATCAGGTAGTTGTTGGGTATATGTCAAAGGGTCATTTATATCCGTGGCCCACTCTGCGACAGTTAACAGGCTCCAGGCCGTACGCATAGGAAGAATCGTGTATTGCTTTGTGAAGGCCTTTCTTGTGTATGGAACTTTCTCAGTAGTGGTTGGACATACAATGGATGACTGCAACAGGAACAAAACCAGCGTTCATCAAGGCGATATCATATCCAGAGCTCTATTGCATCGTAATATCAGGTCTCTCGTCCCAGCTGGCGTCAACACCCGTTTCTAATTATGCCACGTTTGCACACGACATAACGCTGTGGTACAATTCAGGATCCACTGGTGAGCAAGGACTGGTCCTGGAGACAAGTATCAATGTCGTCCAGGAATACATCCAGAAAGGTGGCATCATAAGCTCTCCGAAAAAAACCGAGCACGCGGACATTCTCTCTTCGAGCTGACTTCGAGTGCTACCTATCTCCCTTCAATTAGGAGAGCAAGTCATTTGCCGCAAAGTAAGTAATTGTACGCTCGGTATGGTTATAGATTAGGATGTATGAGCTAAATGCTGGCTTTACAGCATGGTGTACAGTTGTCATAAGGCTTTGCAATTTACTCGTCGCGTCTACACCCATGGGTGGGTAATCAAAGAGGTCTGGCTTCGTCAGATAGCCCTAGCACTTGTACCTTAAAATCATCTGTGGGGACACTTGTATACGCCACTTAATGCGTCTCAACGGCTTCCGATTGAGCGAACCAATCGCGAACCGATACGCTTAGTTACTAGTGTGCCGCAGTACTGCCAACTAGGACATCTACAGTTGTGCAGCAAAATCGATGCCCTTGGGGATGGGGCCAATCAGCGATCGTAAGCCCGAGTGTACGCCTCTCCACAACAGCAACTGGCCGTCATATTCGCTAGCATGAGGAAACGACGTGGACAACTTAGCGCCGCTCTCGTCTCCGGCCACACTATGGGTACATATCTATTTTATAGATGACATGCCATTAGCAAAGAACATACGTGTAGCTAATCGCGGAAGGCGCAAGGCTGCCGCTAGACGTCACATCAAACTGTCATACAGACTAGCCTAAGAAGGGAGCATCCCACTGTACACAGAGGCCTCCAAGTTCCAACAGGGCTGCGCCATAGTTTTCCACGATTCTGAGCCCGCTATCACTCTACTTCAACGGCTTTCCGAGGGGCACACTGTCACCAGCCTCGAGCTCAATGCCGTATGCCTTGCCATCACTTGGGTAGGTGAAAAACCAGATTCACCTTACTCCTTGTGTGTCTACACTCACTTGGAAGCAGCGTATACGCGCTGCTGTGCAAGAGAGCATACTACACCGATCTAACGCCTATTAGGAATGAAAATCTTCATCGGATAGAATATGGTTTTAAAGACGTTATAAAATGCATTGCTGCCCATTATGAACTGCCGTAACCGAAAAGGCACACGAGGATGCGGGGGCTGGAGCTCTTTCCACACCTTTTGCTGGATGCGCCGTCGTTTCTTCTTCTTGTAACCATGCCAACGTTTCATATCCGCAATCGCCTCCTATGGATAGGGCCGAAACAAGTAATCGCGCAGGCGTTGGCTAACTTGGCTAACCCAGTTAGCCAACGCTAGCTACCTTAACACTCCAGTTAACCAGATACGGAGTGTACTGTTACTCCAGTTACGGAGTGTACTGGGCTAACCACCCCTTACACTCCGTAGAGTAGAGGCGGCACTTCTTCGTCCAGCCTTGACTAGTCAACTGCTTTGACCAGCATGGTTGCGCCTATATAATTCGCGCTCCTACGCGCCGCGCAGTGCCCCGCCCTGCCCTGTAGGGGCAATGACCGAGCAGCCCATGGGAAGGTGCCCTGCTTTTACAGCGTTAGGAAAAAGCACACCTCAGTCTCTCGTCGGACATCAGCCTCCTACCTTGCAGGAGTGAGTCCATCTGCCATTGCACATCGGGCCGTGGGGCGCACATGGGCTGTGGCAGGCCTTTCTTCAATGGTTAAAGGGAAAAGAAGGACCAGGCGGTCCCTTCGCGCAAGCAGTCTCAGTCCACCCCACTTTAATGAACATTCATTGGTGCAGACACAGGCTGGTTTACGGTGGTGGGGTTTCTCTCCCTCACCACAATAAACCACTTCATTTCTGCTGCATTCGTTTTAACCTCCTGTATGGTGAAATAAACGCGTACAAATCAATTAGTCTGCAATTATAACCCACTTTCCTGCTGGCAATGTCAGTTCCAACAAATGTTCGTCAAATTTTAATCTACTTTATTCTAGCAGTGCTTTCGCTATTAGGTAGCTTTCAAGGCAGACGTCGCCAATGTGAAGCGGACGACCGCCAAACCAGCCTACTGAAATGCTTCGGGTCATCCAGCCATGCAGCGACAGTCCTCAAAAGAAAGCAGGGTAGCTCTTATTGGAGATTTTTGGTATAGCGGCTGGCGTGCGCTAAAGCTATGGTGATATTTGTGGGGCTCCTCTGCACTTGCACGCGCGGGAGGGGGAGGAGGTCACCCCTCACTGTAACGAATCCGCAGGCTAGGCAATGAACGGGTGCCCGTCCCAGCGGAACGAATGCGCATCCCTCCTGTTGGGTCCCGGCAACCGTCGTCGTAGCGTTAGGGCACAGTAGCCGCTATGCGTAAGCACTCTACGGTATCGGTGTTACCGTAACTCTGGTACAACGAGTGGAGCGGCATTACCTGGTCGCTCTTTGGTCGATCTAGGATTACCTCCTCGGTAGTTTTCGATTGTGACAAGTTTGTTTTCGGGATGATTTTAATTGCAAAACGTCGCTCTGCTGTTTTTCTAACAGGTCTTGTGGTTTCCTCACACGCGGCGAAAATGTGAGCAAGGGTTCCGCTTTCAGACTTTAGAGAAATGGCAAGACCCCAAATTTTGCGCGTTTATGCAACCTCCTGTACGATTTTGTGGGCTGGATCTTTTTTGGTTTCACGGATATCCGGTGAGCCGTCTCCCTTCACAAAGCCTCAAAGCAAGACGTTCTAGAACTCATGCGGTCGTGGCTTTAGCATTTCGTTTAAGGAACTGACGTCTTCATATTCCCGTCGTCCCATTGGGCAGCAGCAGCTCAATTTTCCTTGTCTGCGACTGCCGTATCTTTCCGTTCTTCATTATTCTCGGTCAATTTTGGTTCAATGCGCTAACACGCAGGTGGGTTTGAAAGCATTTCTGTATGTCCATCGTCTTCTTCGGTATTACAGAATGGAGATGCTGCCGCTCTAAGGAAGCTTAGTTCCCCAATGGAGCCTCATGTACATTTCTTGTGTTCTGTTAGGGATTGGGAGGACTCTCTTGCGTCTCACATATCGGTGAACTGAACGTGGTCTTGTGGCATCGTCTCAGAAGACTAAAAGTACTGAAGCGGACTTCCGGGGCTAACTTTATTCTTAGGGGAGGTTGTGGACGTCGTGATTTGCGCACAGTGGTAGAATTCATCCTGGCTGCTTTTACTACGCGAGATACACCAGAGCGGCATCTGGTTGCTGAACCGGCGTAAGATTGTTTGACAGCAAAAAGTTCTTAATGGTTGGCATTGTTCCTCGCGCTGGCGAGGTCGCAAGCGTGCAAGTGGTTGCACGTCACCACTTCCGTTGGTTGCCTCACACCTGATATTTACGCATCTTCCAGGAGAAAGGCCGCACTTCAGCTTTGGAAGGACAGCATATGAGGTCGGTTGATACGACGTGCTAGGAACCGTCTCGGCGGCCTCCAGTGGGAACACTTTCGGACGCAAGGCTCAGAGTGGTCCCGATGGTGGCTTTGCTTAAGCGCCATGGAGGGTATGCCAGGTGCCCTGAGGATGTCCTCATTCCTGGTGATTTCGGGATGTCAAGGCGTAGTGCAGATTTCTAAGGGCACGCCATATCTTTCTATGGTATTTAAAGCTTTCAGAGGTGTGGTCCTCAAAACCGTCGAGCTCGAGCCTTTCTGATATGTCGTTACGGTCGGTGCCATTGCTTACAATCTCGTTGATGGTATCCTGTAGGCCATACGGGATAGTGAAGGTGCTTGATAAAACTCGGTTGCTGCCGTAAGCAGGCGCGTAACGGCGCCGCGTCGATCACGCCTTCGTCGGAGGATACTTACCCATCTAAAAGCGCAAAGTAGTAGTCTTCGTCCGTTTTCATAGCACTAAAATCTTAGTGAGAGAGAAGAACCGATACCCCACAATTGTTTCCAAGGCGTTAGCGTCACTGCTTTGATATCGTTATCAGACACCCAGGAATTCCTGTGATTCGCGCCACTTTGACTTCTATTCTAGAGGTCTCTATAATACTGCTGCTACACTCGAGTTCTACGACATTGTGTAAATACCGGCATGCGTGTACACAATAAAACACAGAACGTACCTCGGTGTCACATTTTAAACAAGCGTAAATAAAATTCCGCAGGTGACGAAAAAGGCTTTCATTGTTTCCTTCCCTACCAAAAGCACCATAATGGCCACAGAGCAGTGTCGTAGCCAGAAATATATTTTTGGGCAGGTGTAAC
>CM023451.1:201690558-201807530 GCA_013339765.2 Haemaphysalis longicornis | reverse complement strand
CGTTTTGACGAGCTGTGCTCAAGATGACATCTTGTGTCGAGATTTGGAGGCTTTAAGCTGAAGTTGGCTGTCTCTGTGGATATCAGACATAGCCGAAAATAATACCGTAGAAACCAGCTTATAAGTTTGTCATGTGACCACGGAAAAAAGCATAGTGATCTGGAAACGTATCACACGAACATATCGCTAGTACCACAGATACATCCTGCTAAACATTAAATAGAGACATAATCCGTAGTTAAAACGCAGTATAAGTGTACTATTTGTATTTTGAGGCTACAAAACGTCCCCGATACAAGTTTGGTGCTTCTTCCGGCCTTGACACTGTCCTCATCACCGAAGTGGCGGCCATACCTTGCAAAATGTCCAGTTAAATTAACGTTCAAAGCGAATAGGGCCCAAAGTCTACTGTGGCACTCCCAAGACGTTCGCGACCCAAACCTTCTTCCTTTTCGGTTCCTTGTCGACTACCCGCCGAACGTCGAGTTGGTCTTCAAGCGAGCAGTGGCTGTCCGTTTCTTTTTTTTGACGCCGTGGGCATGCCTTGCGGAGGCAAGGTCGCAACCATTGTCAGCTCTGGCCGAAAACAAGTGCTGCCAGTGTACCGCTGTCCACAGACGTGGTAACCAGTACCATTCCTGTAGAAATAACGTAAACCTGCCGCGGTGGCTCAGTGGCTAAGGCGTTGCGCTGCTGAGCACCATGTCGCGGGTTCGATTTCCGGCCGCGGCAGCCGCTTTTCTGATGCAGGCGAAAAGCAAATACGGCCTTGTGTACGAGATTTTGGCGCACGTTAAAGATCCCCAGGTGATCAAAATTATTCCGGAGCCCTCCAATACGACGCGCCTCATCGCCTGCGTTGCGTCGGCGCGATAAAACCCTACAATCAATCAATCAATCAATCAATAAAAATAACGTAACGACAACTGTGACGGTGGCAACGGTGATGATGCTCACGGGTGTTGAGCCGCGCGCTTTCGTTTCCAGGATTTCGGTGGCCGACCAACCGCGATCATTGCGGAACACGCAGGTCAGGGTTTGTTAACCTCTTCTAGCCAGAATTTTCTATAGGCCACGAAGAAAATATATTTCCTATCACTTTTGGTAGTCTGCTTATAAGGAAGCCGCACAAGAATTTTCACACATGCCGGGTATTCAGAAGATATGGCTATGGCACAAAAACAAAACACGAGGTCATAACAAATGTCATAATAAAGGTCATCAAATTTACCAGTACATGGCAAATTTATTCAGAAACAAATTCTTTACGGAAACTCCGTGTGTTTTTCAACAAAGTACATAATGTGGCGACATTTATATTGCAATCTAAATACTGGCATTCCTTTAGCAAATACGCGCGTGAATATACGGCCACAGAGGAACGGTGATCGTTGGAATAAGTCGAAGGAATGGGAAAAGTGGCATTACATACCCCCCTTTACTGAAAGTGGGGTATATAATGCCACTTGTTTCATATGTTGCCACCAATGTGTAGATTACATCTGAGGGCGGGCGTTGCAGCTACCGATTGCGCCTTACAAATGGTGTGATGCGAAATCGCGACAGCCCGTCATAACAGGTTAAGCAAAGCTTTCTACCTCTACCTTCAGACGGTTCTTTCGTGGCGTGCGGGACAAGAAACTCCCAACGCCGCTGGGGATGGCGAGCGCGCTTTTCACTCACGGAGCACAGTGTAGATGGCGTGGCGACCGGTCGCTATTACCCAGCGTTCTCCTAACGCAGGTCACTGCTCAACCGGCAGGCACGTCGGCGAGACGGCTGTGTCGTCTGCTTTACTACAGTTGTTTTGGTTTCATTTTGCCGGTGCTTCGCATCCATTGCGCGCTTTCTTCGTACGGCTTGATTAACTGCTTCGAGAGCACCTGCTGGGTAACGCGGACCGATGGAAATAAGTGGGCGTATGGGATATATACTTTAAAGGGGTCCTAAAATACTTTCCGCCGATGCATGGACGTACACGTAATCAAATAAAGCAATGTATAAGCAATCTCCTCCCGCAAGAATTTTGTTAAAGCGACGAGTATTAGCTGAGAAATCGTAAATTAAAAGCGCCGCATTATTGTTGCGCCGCATACCTCCTCCTTTCAACTTTTTCTTCGCCTTTGACGGCGCGAAGCCTTCCCTCCCATGATGCTGCTCCCCTCAGCGGTGACGTACTTCCGCTATTGCGCTCCTAAGACTGCCGTCTGCTACGGGCAAGCTCTTTTGGCTTGTTAATCTTTGTTGACACCATGGATCCCGCACTCCGCTCAAGGCTGGAATGGCGAATGAAAGACCTGGCCGCATGTGTGCGGCCTGGTCTTGCCTTTTCGCGGCGTACGTTGCAGCAGTTGCTATCGGCGGCACGTGACTTTTTATCGCCGGCGAACTCGCAGCCGCACGGGGAAGATCGTGCGCTCGTTTACTTTGATGCACCGCGCACTGTTTATCCAAAAAGCGCCGACTCAGATGTGGCCCCGCTGGCACCGCTGGTGCCGGGTCTTATTTTGCGGCGGTGGTAATTCCTGCCGGCGGCATGTGAAAAATACATTTTAAACCGATACAGAACCCGTGCACAAAACGCGCCGGTTTGGATCACTTTATCAGTGGCTATGAACGGGAAGGCGCAGAGCAAACCAGCGCCGCATTCTAGCTGCGTGCACCCGTGTTCTGACAAGCTGCACCCATATCTTGTGAACGGTAGTAATAGAGAATTTTAGAATGACGTACACCGCCGTACGTTAGAGAGCGCTATTTTTGGCATCGTTCGTACTGCGCATGCGGCGTACGTGAAGACGCTGCTGCGTTTAGCCGACGAAAGAATAGCGGACGCTATTTCAGCTAAATAGCGTGCGTACGTGACGCCGCTTGCGTTTCCAACATGGCGGCAAGTAGCCAGACAACCATCCACGGTTGCGCTCTTCTCTGGGCAGTAATTTGCTTCCGATGAACCAAGTTCTTTGCCCCTGTGTTTTTATACGTCGAGTGGTTAGCACGCCGCCCTCACGCAGATCTGTATCGTCGTACATGGCTGACTGGCCGAACGAAGCTTGCAGCTAAGCCAAGCCAGTGACCGAAGCCGTGTGTGTGTGCGTGCATTGCTTCCTGTATTTTTTCAATGCCAAGCGCATCAGTCCAGACCGGACTCTCTCCCCCAATCGGTAGCCTTCCCAGCGCTTCAATCAGGTGACCAGTTCAGCTTGGGGCGACGCGTGGTGGAGAGCGGCGACGTTGGCAAAACATGCTCCGCCGTGGCTCTGAACTTTCTAGCGCTGGCGCGAGCGCCGTTTCTTTGAAAATCTCAAACATCGGTTGCATTGGCAACAAGGCATAAACCGCTCTCGAAGTCAGTTACGGTTGCGTGATCCTGTTTCAGCTCGGGGCACCACCTTGCGACATGTGGCCATTTGCAGGCGTACCACTCACTCCCATTGGGAAGTGCGCGATGCGTTTGTCATGTATGTTGTGGACGCGTTCGTTTCGCGATGAAATGCGACGTTGTGCTTCTGCGGGTGGATAGTGCCTTCCATTGACTGGATTATCTTTCTCAAGTGACGTACGACTCAACCTCGCATGTGGTATGTGCAGCTTGCGTGGCTAAAAGCCCTCTCGGCTTGCGCGCCAGTGTTAAGTGACTTGCTGTTCGTCCCCGCAAACCGCGGGCGAGGTGAGTTCCGAATTCACGACGGGCAGGAGGTGGCAACCCATCGTCTGTCAATCCCGGTTCAGACTCCCAGCGCATGTTGTGACGTTGTGTTCGCTCAAAACGCATCTCTGGATTGCTTTGAAGTTTAATAAAATGTATGCGTGAAAACCGGGCATTCATCTCAGGGCGTTCTCTCCGATTTCACGAAAGAAGTGCCACGGGGCTTCAACGCTTCCTTTATGGAACGTACTCAGGTAAGAGAATATCCATGTCGTGTTATGGCCGTGTTGCATTCAATACAAACGGGTAAGCGTTTTTTACACTTGTTTCGTTTGTCGTAAAATGTCCAAGCACCCCGGCACTCCGCTTGCAGATCAGCCGGCGAGCCGACAGATGACACATCTTTTTGCCGGAAGTGCGTGAAAAATCCGCGCAATAGCAGGATGTCTACCTCATGACGCATACCTCCGAATCTCTGACGTAGACATGTGAAGATGGCGGCGTCCAAAAACATGCAGGGAAGGGTGAGAAAAGGGCGAAAAAGTTTGCAACAAAAGTGTGAGCTTTCCGCTGCGCGTAAAAGAGTACTTCTTGGCGCAGATGACGCTGACGATCCAATCTAACGATTGCGCTAGTTCATTTAGTGTGCTCAAAACGCCTTTCAGGGCCCCTTTAAGGATTGGGTCGCCGGGCGGGAAAACAAAATGTAGAGTCCACACACAGGCGCCTGGCCGCTAGTGAAACGCTACCTTTTGTGCACTGCTTCCCACGTATGGGACTCCGTTTTCTAAATTGGTGAATTCCAATTCAGTTATGTTATAAGAGGTATTACAAAATGGGAAAAGAGCAACTGTATCTGATAAATAGCGATTATAAATGTTCCATCAGCTTTCTCGCAAGTCTGAAACTTACTGAAATAACTAGTTTAAATCGGTATAAATGGGAATCAATAATCTCACATGCCAAATTGTTGCCGTGTCTGCGCTTGTGCCCCACGGTAATGTATGCATTGTGGTAAAACAGCGCGCAAAAACCAGGGCAAAAAGAAAAAGACAACAACACGAGCGCCGAGCTAGCACATCAGAATGGCTAGGTTCCGCTGTATCACACTTTCAAAGACGCACCCAGGAATTTACACCCCCCCCCATCTAACACCCCCTAATCAACACCCAGACGTATGAAGTATTTGGACACACCCTCAAAAAGATTTCACAACCACGGGCACCGCGCCCTGGGATTTGTACACACACCCCCACGAGGCCGCTGGAAGAATCTCTGGTTTCACACATTGTAGAGGGACATGTGTGAATTCAAGTGACGTCGCTTGGGCAATTGTTGTGGGTGTCGTTAAAAGGTTTGCTTTCCAACCACCTTCAGCGCGTGGATTGGAGCCAATTTTTTTTCTGCGCACTCTTATCACCTGTACGTCCTCGCCGTTGAGCTCAGCGGGTGATACGTGCTGAGTGAAACTCAGATCAGGCGTAAGAAAACTCCATCATGTCGACATGATTCTTAAAAGACACAGTCTACAGGGCCTTAGAAACTTTCATAATATTTGCGTCTAACTTCTGCTCATGTATAAATCGAAAGCAAAATTCATTCTATTTTATAATTAGGCAAGTAGTAGTACAGTTTTCTTAATTCAGCCAAAACTGCATTCCGAGCAAGTCGACCACGTGGACTATAGATAATTTGTTCGTAACTACTGTTTTTTTCAGGAGTCTGAATAACGGAAAACGGTACAACATGAGTTGCATGCATGGAATAGGGAAAATTCCATTTCCAAAACCGCTCAGGAGATATACGTGCAATCTCACGCTCAACTGGGTAGTCACCCAACAACCAAAAAGCCCCATTTACTTCCGCGTAAGGCTTCCCTTGATAAGTCCTCCCCGAAAAAAGAAGGAGCTTTTTATTTTCGCAGTACCTTCAAAAAGAATTCGAATGACCCTCCCATACAACTGGAAACACCAAAAACGGACGCTTCGCTTTCGATTCAAGGTGAGTATATTTATAGTTCTGCTTTCAAAATCTCTACTTTACTTTTGTTTTACCAGGCAGTAGTATTTTCTACAAACCAAAAAGATAACAGCCCGGGAAGACGCGTTTAGACCACAAAAAGGCTTTCGCTGTTCCAATTTCAAGTATCTCAGTGCTGCACTTAGTGCGATATTGGGGCTCGGTACTACAGTATCCAGGAACTACAGCATATACGGGAATATAATATTACTGCTTGTATTGACAGATACTGCCAGAGAGCTGAGGGGATACAGAAGTGATACCGGGCACTGTACAGGCATACCGGGCGTGATACCGAAGTGATACCGGGCGGAGTACAGGCACTGCTCCGCCGCGCTCTTATCACTCGCCGAGCGATTCCAAAGGGGGGTCCATTCACAGTAGCATCTGTCAATAGATGGTGTCCAAATGAATGTTTCGCCGGTAGTTTCTCCTCTTCACAACTCTGAAAAGCGCTATTAAATTCTCCATTGTGTCTGCTCATGCGTCCCGATATAGCAGAAATAAATTAACGCATCTCCACGAAGTGAATCATGACGACAAGGCGAAGCACTGGGGATCCTTCTTATGGTATATAACCCATGGCATTGCCACTCGAGCATATAAATGGGTGACAACGCGTGTTTACAGTATTTAAAATTCCAATGCAATCCAATACGATACAATACAATTCAATTTATTCCAATCCAATACAACCCAATTCTCCTCGCGCGTGCGCAACACTGTGTACACGGACGTAAAGCCACGGAAAGAGCGAGGTCCTAAGGTGCTTCGCCGCTAATAAAACAGGCCCCGGTGTCCGTTGTCTTTCCCGTGACCACCTAATTCTCGACCGCGGAGTCAGCAGATATGAATAATCGCAGTGGCCTTGTGTGGTGATGCTCGACGTGCACTTTGGTTGAGAACCCCGCATCAGAACCGGAGAATAAAGCCGGTGTTGAGAAAGAAAGCCGCATGACGCACGAAATCCCCATACTGCAGTCCAGTTGCCTGCCAGCACGGATATCAGCACAGGTGCTCCAGTGCCTTGCCCACGCAGAGATTTATTAGGTACAAACAGAGCTTCCGAAAAAAATGTGCGGGTTCACGCCCACACCCATACAGATAAATTGGCAGCGTTGCAGCAGAATGCATGGATGGCTGGAGGCTAGCGATATCTGTCGGCAAGTGGCCGGGCGGCCAAAGGGGAAAGCGCTCGCTGAGAGCTCAGCATTCTTAATAAAACTTGTCACTTCTCATTCTTAATAAAGCGCCGTGATGTGTACGTCTTCCTTCGTCACTGTTTTTTGAGAGCTTCTGTTTCCACCAAGACAATACCAAAACACCCCTGCTGGTAGTCATCTTATTTGTGCTGACGACTTCGCTGGTGTCTTGCGACAGGTAGGCTGTAGACCTCTACAAGAAACAGTACTTGAGGTAGAGCTAATGGTCTTCAGCTCGGTGGGGCCACGATACTGATCCTGGTGCTGCCCGCACAAACGCTGTCGCACGCCGGCGCTACTGCGGCATTCACTTTCCGGCATTTGAGCCACGTCCAACTTTTAATCCCTCGTAAGGAAGTTGGGGCTCATTTGCAGCACCAGGTTGTCACACCGATGAACAGCCCAGCCACTCTTTTCGTGTAACCAACGTTAACGCGGCACACCTTTGTTAGATGTGTAGAAGTATGGATGGCCGAGTGGTGGGAGTAACTACTGCGAACAGTAGGCCATCAGGCCCGCGAAAGACATGAGAACATGCCAACCCGGTTGCCCAGAACGAACTAACTTTATTTTTCCAAAACGACCACTCGCCGCTGTGCCAGGCTTGCCTGGCTGAACATAAAATTTCAGCGCCGCGTGGGGGCGTTTTAATTTGTGCAAAAATTGGGTAACACTCCTCCCCCCCCTTAAAAAGGAAAGACTATGGGGAGTACCTATTCACTGGTTTCCTAGTCCTCGTGCTACGTCGCAACTTCGGTGTGCTAGGCGTAGGCACGACAGAGTCACTGTTCACATTCACACCACTGTTGAGCGCAGTCCCTTCACTGTCCATGGCACAGCTACTCCCAGATGGCTGTTCCTGATGAGGCATTTCCCGGGAACAGCTGGTGCATGGAGAGGCGGCGGCTCCAGCTGTGGTGGAGCTGCAGCGATAGCATTTCAGGAGAAGTCAGATGTGCGTCTGTCTGCACAAGGCGTAAGTGGTCGCTTGTGGGTTTTCCCCAAAAGGTGCCATCTTCAAAACGGACACTGGCTGATGACGGATTTACGTCCACAACACTGGCAGGCACCCACGGTGTACCCCTGCGGAAGTTTCGCGCATACACGTCATCACCTGGCTGCAGTGATGGAGCCTGCCGGGACCCTCTGTCAGCTACAACTTCTGCTTGAGTTTTTTTAGAAGTACAGATGCCTGCAGGCTTGGCCTCAGGACACCCAAACGGAGTCTTGAACATTCTTCCCGTCAAAAGCTCACACGGTGGCCGACCTGTAACTTCATGTGGTGTGGTCCTGTAGGGGAAATAGGAACCTGGAGATCTGCGTTTGGAAGTTCCCAGAGCCAGACTTCTTGAGTTTTTTCTTCACAGTTTGTACAACTCGTTCAGCTGCACCGTTTGAGGCAGGGTGATACGGCGGTACGAGCATGCGGCGTATTCCATTTCGAGTTAAGAACTCAAGGTACTGGGCACTGGTGAAGGCAGAACCATAGTCGGAAACTATGACGTCAGGCAGGCCATGCTGAGCGAATGCAATTCTCAAGGCAGAAATGGTAGCTTCTGCAGATGTGGAAGACGAAGGAAAGACTTCTATCCACTTTGAGAACGCATCCACAATAACCAAGAACGTGTGACCTAGGAATGGCCCCCCAAAGTCAATGTGAAGTCTTGACCAGGGTCGTTGGGGGAAAGGCCATGGCGTCTGCTGAAACGTCTGTGCAGCTCAATGTTGAGTCTGGCACGTAGCGCAGCTCTTCACACTGTTGCCAATGTCATTGTCAATGCCTGCCCACCAAACATGGCTCCTGGCAATCATCTTGCTCTTCTCGATCCCCGGGTGGCTGGCATGAAGAACCCAAGAACTTGGGCCTGCAATGATTTTGGAATCACGACTCTTGCCCCCCGAGTAGGAAACCCCTGGAGACTGAGTTCTGAGCTTCTGGTGGTGAAGGTGTTCCACTCTGGTCCCACTGTGAGGCTTTCTCCTTTCAGAACAGCAAGAACAACATGACCCAGAACTGGATCATTTCTTGTGGCTTGGGCCACAACACCAGGTGAAAGGAGTCGCGGATATGCCTCCTCCAGCAAGAAGATTTCAGCAGGTCGTGGTAATGCAGTGGTGTCAGTTGGCAGAGGCGGGCTACTAAGAGCATCAGCGTGACTGAGCTCTTTGCCAGGCTTGTATACAAGTTCGTACTTGTACGCAGAAGTTTCAGAGCCCACCTGCCCAACTCGAGGCAAAGCTTGCACAGGAACGGGCTTGTTGGCCCCCAAAGCAGTCCAAGAAGTGGCTTGTGGTCAGTGGGGCTTCGAATGAGATGCCCCACAAGTACTGGTGGAACCGATCCACGCCAAACACTAAAGCCAATGCCTCCTTGTCGAGTTGACTGTAGTTTTGTTCTGCTTTTGACAAGTTTTCCCCCAGGCAAAAGCACTGGGATGTTCCCGGCCATCACCATCTTTGTGTGCCAAGACTGCCCCATACCATAAGGCGATGCGTCGCAGCTGAGGCAAACAGGCCTGGCAGGGTTGAAATGCACAAGAACTGGAGCTGATGTCACCAAGTGCTTGCAGGCAGTGAATGCATCTTGTTTTTATTGTCCCCACTCCCACTTTTTTCCCTTCACAAAGAAGCAAGTGCAGTGGACGAAGGAGTGACGAAAGATTGGGTAAGAAGCGCCTGTAGAAGTTGACAAGTCCCAAGAAACTCTGAAGTTCCTTGACACCCTTGAGGCACGGGAAACATGCAGAATGGCTGCTACCTTGTCAACGTTGGGGGAAAGGGCCTTCCTTGCTGATTGATGTGCCCGAGATACTCACTTGTGGCACGAAGAAGTGGCATTTTTCAAGTTTCAGCTTGAGGCCAGATTCCTGAAGCTTGCTAAGCACAGCACGGAGGTTGCGAAGGTGCTCAGCATCGTTTGCGCCAGTTACAAGAATGTCATCGAAATAAACTGCTACTTGTGGCAGTCCACTGAGCAAGTTTCTCCATTTGACGCTAAATATGGCTGGAGCAGATGAGCACCAAAAGGCAACCGGGTGTATGAAAAAAACCTCATATGCGTCGAAATGGTGACGTACTCTCTAGAGGCCTCGTCACAGACAACTTGCTGGTACGCATCTCGCAAACCAATTTTGTGAATTTCTCACCTCCAGCAAGCACAGTCCACAGGTCCTCGATCCTTGGAATGGGGTACTGTTCCACTGTTGCCACTGGGTTTATGGGGACACCAAAGTCTCCACGGGTTCTGATGCGTCCATCCCTTTTGGTCACAGGAACAATAGGTGCAGCCCACTTTGCTGTTTTGACTGGAACAAGAATGGAATCTCTTCTTAATCTTTGGATTTCTTGAGTGACTCCATCTGTCAAGGCATACGGCAGTGGGCGTGGCTTGAAGAACCAAAGGGGGAGCATCTGAAGGAACATGTAGAGAAGCTTTAGCACCCTTGAACGTACCCAGGCCTTCTTCAAACACTTCGGCATAGTCTTGGACTAGGTGTTTGATGTCGGAAAGTGCGTGGAGTTCACTTCAACGTCGGAAACGCCGATGCCCAGCTCACGCATCCAGTTGCGTCCGAGAAAGTGGGCGATTCGTCCCCGGTAAGAAAAAAAGGTAGGTCCCCGGGCCCCCTTGCCATGAAACTTCACCTGACGTCAGCTTTTCCTTTTAACCCTTTTTTAGTTCCCCGGAATAGCTTCGCAGAAGCACTTGTGAGGCTCCCCAAAGGAAACCCAAGGCAGAAGCTGAAGCCGTTGGCAATGGGCGGAGGACAACCCCTTTCCCCCGTGTCCACTTTCCCTGCCGGGGCGGCTTGCCGCAAACGTCAACAGTGACGGTGAAAGGCGGAAGGGGGCGTGGCGTAGTCAGCTTGCCACATGTCCAAAACTTCGGAAGATGAAATTTAGCGGCGTCCTCATCGTGGACAGTATTCACACGATGACGGTTGCTCGACGACGGTGAACTTCGTGCCGAGAACGAACGTGCCTTGGAAGGGCTGCTGCTTCCGGCCCTTTGGGTGTCCTTTTTTCCCTCGAATTGCAAACCTTCGCCAGTGACCTCGTTTGTGGCAGTAATTGCAGATTGTCTTCACATGCTTGCATTTTGATGCCCGGTGTCCGTCCCCGCAGCGGTAGCAGGTGACGCCCCCCGAGCCTGAGGAGACACGGTGAGTCGAGAAGGCGCTGCTCGTGTTAGCTTGGGCTATCTCGCCTGCGTCCTTTTTTTGCTGCTTCCATTGCCAGGGCGGTCTGCACGGCATCGTCGAAGGTGAGGTCCGGTTTTTCCAGCAGTCTTGTTTGGACGTCCGCGCTGTTGATGCCACACACGATGCGGCCCCGGGGCATGTTTTCGAGTTCAGCACCAAAGTTTTAGTGCTCGGAAAGGCTCTTTAGTGCTACGATGAAGTTGCTGACGGATTCCCCTTCCGCGCGAAAGCACGAGTGGATACGAAAACGCTGCACGATGGCAGATGGCTTCCGACAGTAATGACTTCCAAGAACTAGTAGAAACTCGTTCCCCGCGTCTTGTCACTGGGCATGGCGGGCTTGACCAAATTCCGGAGCAAAGCATACGTTTTCTGCCCGCAGCAGCTGATGAACACAGAAGTACGCTTTTGGGGGGATATCTTGGCCAAGAAGAATGCTTGGAGCCCGGGCCACGTAACAGGGCCAGTCGTCTCCTCCCCCCTTCGAACGGCTCGAGGTTGCCGAAACTTGGCATTGTGAACGGATGGCAGAACGGTGCGGGAACGCAGACTCACATGAAACTTTCTTTCATCCTCGTCGCCAGTTGTTAGATGTGTAGAAGTATGGATGGCCGAGCGGTAGGAGTGACTACCGCGAACAGTAGGCCATCAGGCCCGCGAAAGACATGAGAACATGGGGCCCAGCCGTTTGCCCAGAAAGAACTGTGTTTATTTTCACCAAACCCGGGCCCCTCGCCGCTGTGCCAGGCTTGCCTGGCTGAACATAAAACTATCAGCGCCGCGTGGGGGCGCTGCACGTGTGCTAACATTGTAACAACCTTACGTTATGGAATCATGCGAACATGCCTTGTACACGAAAAAGAAAATGCGCCGTGAGCAGCCAGGCAGACATGCAGAAGCCGCGGCTGCCTGCGCGGCGCACAGCTCATGCATAGGGCGGCGTGTTAGCAACAACGACGAGCAGGTACCGGTCTGGCGGCGCACACTCAGGCTTTATGGCATGCGCCACGCCAGTGAATACTATCTGTAAACCTCCCCGACAGACTCGTGGAATAACTTCTGCATCGGAGTGCCAGAAAGAGTTTCTGTGGCGGATCCGTATCTCAACTGCAATAACCCCCTGTTACAAGAGCCGTCATCGTGGCAACTTATGGGTTTAAGCAGAAAGTAGTTCATGTTACCGCTTCAAGTGTTCCACGTGCACAATTTCAGGACCCGGTCGATGCCCGTCCACAGCGGGAGTCACTAGCTCAAAGAGCAAATTCACGGCCAAATGCGGCCAACCTATCGGTATTGGCCGTGGAACTTGAAAATGAGTTTTGCACAAAAATCAGGAGTCGGGCATGGCACCAGGAGCCAAGCAAGTGAACGCTGGTTGAATATAGGTTCTGCATGAGACATCGTGATAATACTTCTGGCGGGCCTGATACTGAGGCGTCAACGTGCGGACGACCTGACGATTCTTCTCAGATCTAAGCAATTCACGAAACTAGGAAGGCGCGCAATGTTACTTGAGGCACCAAAGTGTAGGGAAAGGGGCGGTGTTTCTGCCATGAGCCTTGGATTCGGCTGCCGGGTTGGCATGCGCAAGTTCCTCTGCGGTATCTTAGAACGGGGAGCAAGTGGGCTGGTCGGTGCATGTTTAAAAATGTAAGAAACAGCGCTAAAGGACAGGACGTAGATTAGATGACAAACACGCGGCGCTGACTAACAACCAGGTTTTATTGCTGGCAGGCGGCTTATATACACATCTACATAGAAATGGAAAGGGAAAAAAGGAAAATACAGAGCGCAAGGGAAGAGGAAAATACACAAGTTATTGTCACATGGTCATCGATAAGTAATGTCCAGTTATACATTTGAAAGATACGCGATTTCATTTTAATTCAGAAGCACGGAAGGTTTGCTTACACATTTATCGCCCCTCTGACCAATGCAAAAGGCTTCAAAAATTTTACGTGTACGTTTGTTGGCACTTCTTCGAATAATACGACACTCATCAAACATTGGTTGGCACTTACACTGGCGACAGTGCGCAGCTAGGTGACCACCGACTTTCGATTTTAGTGAATTTGCATGCTCCTGGAGCCGTAGATTAATACATCTTCCCGTCTGACCCACATAGCTTCGTTTGCAATCCAGGGGGATTTCGTAAACGACATTCTGACGGCAGCCTACGTACTTCGTTTTGTGGTTAATCTTACATGAGTTGTGCTTTCTGCCTACCTTATTTACCATCGCACAGAGCTTGCTTAGTTTGTTGGGCGCGGACATAAGAACTTTTGCGCCCCCTCTTTCGGCAATCTTCTTAACTTTGTGCGATACCTGATGCACGTAAGGAATGACGGTTGTACGGCATTTTGCGTGCTCATTTGCTTCGTTAGGTAACGGCTTGTTCTGTTTTTGTTTCCGGAGATCCCGTAACAGAATCCCTGTTACGGGACCTCCGGCTGCAGAGTTTTCCAACTGGCCTAATCTAAAAACGTTTGTCGTAGCGACTGCGCTGGTTTGCAAGCGTAGCAAGGCAGCCACATACCAAGTGCCTTAAACGTTTGTCCGTTCTATTTGCCCAAATTTGGCGACCGCAGTTGTAAACAAGTAAGCATTTTTCTTGAGCATTGTCTATGGGCTCAAGAAAAATGACGTCACTTTCTTCACACTTTTCGCAATGCATTGGGATGCTAGGGGCCTCTCCCATAGAGTTTCTTACAATATAACTAGAGAGGAAACTGGCGCTGCAATCGTACGCCTCAATGGGCGTGATGGGTAGTTGTGGATTCGGATTGGCGCTCGATGGCTCGTGGAACTTGCTGTGGATTGCAGGCAGTTTTGTTTCCGTTTTGGATTTACATGAACGCATTTGCCTACGCGGGTGTTGGGAGGAGTGATCAAAATACGTTTCTCCTTGAACTGCATGCCTCGCGTGCCCTGACGCCGCCCTGAGTGGAATGTTTTATAACCAGAGTTGTGAATTGGGTGCGTTATCAATGCATTGCCGCACAGCGAGCATGAAAACACAAATGACGGCGCTCTGTGCGACCAAGTTGTCTGCTAATTAGGAGTTGCGGCGCTGCTCATTCGGCAGAGCAATGTATTGTCAAAGCTGACGACGGTTGCGAATTGCTTGGAACAGCCCAACCTTTCGTGCCATGTTTCGTGCGAACGCCGGCTCCTACGGCGTAGAATGGTAGAACAGCAGCACCAGCGGCTGATAGGAACGCAGCTTGATGGATGTCACTAATTCAGGCAAGAATAACTTCTCCAAAGTTGATCGGTTTCGTTTTTCATGAGCACAAAACTTTTCACTTCCTATTACAAACCACCAGCGCCGAAACTTTTACAAGTAGTTATTAAAGAAGTCCGCGTCGTGCTGTAGTTGGCGGAGAATGGCAAACCTGCTCCATAAACCTCCTCCACTCCGCGTCTGCTTTGTATTTAAACGCACCGTTTGTTTTCCGTATAAACCGGTTTTTCGTCACTAACTTTCTTGTTTGCTATGTAATTTGTAAACGGAGAACCGGGAAATAAGGCCTTTTTTGTCAAAAAAAAACATTTTGCGCAGCCACAAGCCTGTTTTGAGCCTACGCACTCCGGTTCCAAAACTACCCATCATTCCCATCGAAGCGTAAGCGCCGCTGCCATGTTCGCGTTGACACTAGCGCCAGTTTCCCCTCTAGTTATTTGTATGAAACTCTATGGCCTCTCCTGAGTATTCTTTCCTCCATGTTTCCTCCACGCCGCTGCACAACACGAAACTTCGCACAGCACGCCGCCAGCGCGTTTCCGTGAAAGAAGTCTTCTAAACGGGAGAGGTGTTTTGCACTTGATCCCACCCCGGACGTACTCGACTCTCCTCCTCCGGCGCTTCCCTTACGACCTTCGTAATACCGGCTCGGCGCATGGGAGTTTTTCTGACGCGTAGTTGGATGGGGCTGACCGCACGACGGCAGCACCACCTCACCGCGAGCTCCGCGTCTGCGGGTCTCCGCGCAAGGCAAGAGCAAGGAAGCTTGAGTGTCGACAACATAATCACTGAGCTTTCGCGGTGGCATTTCCACATGAAACGGGGCAGTTGGTGAAACTGATATGGCCCAGATTTTTTTGTTCGGGTACATAAACGATATATAAGCAAGGCAGTTGCTTACGCAATAAGGTCAGAGCAAATGTTTTTCGCGTATGTACTATATTTGCTTGCAACATTCCTGGCTTGAGGCATACCGTGAAACAGTTTTATTTTGTGCCCAGCATTATACAGTTTATGGAAAGAGGCATATCCCCTATGACTATACCTGAAAAAACAGCAACTCACCCCACAAGAACTGCCTAATGTAGACGTGTAAAACACAAAAAAATTACATTAAGGACGAAGGAGTAAAACAGTGACAAGCGCTACTTTCAACTAGCATTTACTCTTAGCTCAGGAAAAATGGTTCGATTCCCGGCCGCAGCGGCTGCTTTTCTGAGGAAGGCGAAAAGCCAAAACGCCTGTGTGTTTGAGATTTAGACGGACGTTCAAGATACCCAGGTGGTCAAAAATTAATCGGGAGCTTTCGACTACAGTACACCCAATCACCTGTGTAGCGTCGGTTTATTTAACCCCATTCTCAATCAAACACTCATATATTACACAAAAAATGCGCACTTCGGCGAAAAATTAGATTCTGCAGCGTATATAACCATCTGTCAGGCGACAAAATGGCAATATGCTTTGACACAGCTCGTGTTCTTAAGTACAGATTACAACTACGCAACAACCGACACCTGTGTAACACCCAGTACCACACACACACACACAAAACAAGCCAGAGAAAGGACAGTGCGGTAGTTTGTAATTATTCAGCGGCACGATACGCAATTTAATTTGCCGATATACCCAATGACCGCATACTTATGCGAGTGTGATCAAGGCGAGCCGTCTAAAACGTCCCAATGTTTTCTCTTGCGAGCTGGTTTTTCTGCTTTGCTATCTCTACAGTCTCATTAAAGAGAGGTGTGCATTCGAATTTCCAGCAATGTGCACTGAGTTGCAGTGTGCACATTCTTCACGTACCGCAGGTGCTCGCGCAAGCGCCCGTTGAACCATCGCGATGTTTCCCTACATATTGGTAACCGCATGGTAAGTCTACGATGTAATACAAACTTTCCCAGAAGTTCGCCGTAATCTGCACAATACAGACCATTAGGCAACTGAGTATGAAACACCAGTCCTTAAAAAGTAAACAGGATAGAAAAGATACAAAGGCCTACTAGTTGTCCTGTCTGTTGCAACTATTACGATCCCATCTGTCGTTTACAGATTCAAAAAAATATATTTCTTGTGAGGTGTGTTCCTACCCCGCTGTAAGAGTTTTCCCGGTTGATTTCTCGGAAGAATTTATATACAGCTTGCAACTAGCGGCGGCTGACAGCAAGAGGCCCCAATGCGCACGGCCGGACTCGACTCTCCTCCTTCCGCGCTCCCTGGGAGGAGGATTGTCCGGTCCGGTCGTGCACTGCTAAGGCCGTAAGGGAAGCTAGGGAGGAGGAGAGTCCAGTCCGGCCGTGATCCCACCAACACGGCTGAGCGGGCATGCGCCGCGTTCCTATATCAACGGATGAGCGACTGTGGGAGCATCGTCTGTTGAGACAAATTGGGCACACTGCTTCGGCGGTGTGCTTGACTAACCAAGCGGCCGCAGCCGCTTGCTGAGCGCATCGTTGGTTGACCAATCACGCGGATGGTATGGCCAGTACGGGAAGATTCGTTGGCTTCGTCCTCCGCAGCTGTTTTCGCCTAGTGTTTAGCAAGCCAGCAGAAGGCGCATCCTGTGGCGATATGTTTGAAACATAGGTACCGCTGGCGCGCCGGCTTCTGAAGGACGCTTCCTTCGGGATGAATGCCCTACAAAGATGTGACTTAGCAGAGCTTCAGCTTGAAAATTAGTATCACTGGGGCTCGAATCAAGGCCGTTAGCGTGGAGACTGACGACTTTACCCTGAGCCACTGAGGCCGTAGCCTTATTAGTGGGGGTAGTTACCGCGTTGGGCTCTAACTTGTGTTTATGTTGATCCAGACACCATGTTGTGCGTTGGCGAATTTCGTTCTTAGAGGGCAAGGGGAGAGATTGAAAACAAAAGATAGGAGATTTTTCTTCTGTCTTCGTTCAAAGCACTAACTGCAATACGAGAGTTCATGATCTTCTGGGGGCTTTCGAGCAGAACGGTTATAGTGGAAAGTAAAAAGGCGGAATAAATGTATAGAGGCAAAATAAAAATAATAATAAATAAATAAATAAATAAAAGTTCCTTGTAGAAGCTCCGTAAAACAGTAAGCTACAATTCTTGGACGTGGAACATTGCGTTTTCTGTGATCATGTTTGTTGGAGTGCAAACCCAGAACATAGAAACCTCTTCTGAATAACGACTCAGGCTACTTTAAAATTATTACATTTGGTATGGCAGTGTCACCCTAAAACACAGCTGTTCAAAAATATTCTCACCATATTGTCTAATCCATAATTTTTGTATAAGTGGTCTGTGAATTTATTTATGAATGCAGTCTATTGATACTTTTTTAAGCAAAGAATGATGACGTCGCATAGGGGCCTTACACCCTTTCAATAATATTTTACCCGTCGCTCAATCCACAGTCTCTTCAGAAGACGCTTTCATCACATTTTTAAAGCGCTATTAAAACTGGGCTGGTAATTATGAAACAAATCACCACTTCCATTTGACACGGTTGCAGTTATTGCGTGAAATTTGAAGAGGATAAATTGCTGTGCTATCTGGTTTATAATGGGCTGAAAATGAAACCAGCCAAAAAGACGCATGACAAGAACTGAAGGCACACAAACAAAACATTTTCTCAGACCAGTTGTTTCGGTACTTAGTGCATTGTTCTTTGTTTCCCTTTTTCTCCTCAGCCCTTATCGCACTTTAAATTCTAGGTATATTATGTAAAAGCACACCTGTATATTTTTTCTTGAGTTGTTTTGTGTTGTGGCCGCTTATTCAGTGTAGACCAAAAGCGAGAACGTCACAGGTTGGACATTTTGGCGCACATAAAGATTCAAGGTGGTCAAATTTATTTCAATGCCATCTGCTACGGCAGCTGCGAAACTAAACTTCGGCACGTTAAACGCCATAATTTTAGCTTCAATATTCAGAGAATTTCTGCCTTATACAAATCTACATGCAACCAAAATAGCCTAATTTTAGCATGACGGTTTGTACTTTACAGGATTGCAAATTTGTGGTCGTGGAAATGGAAGGTGGTAAAGCAAAGAGGATTGAAGCGATTGGACAATATTACCAAGAGTGGACATGTTAATAATAGAATAAAACAAATCCGTCCATCGTACGCAGCTCATTTCTGTTTGCATTTTTAGAGATATACAGCAGTGACGAATGTTTCATTTCTATTCTGTGGCAGGCACCGCTAGGGTCATTGTTACATAATCATGTTACTCCCCGCAGCATTCTGCACTTCTTGGTAGGAGAAATAGTTATGACCCCTTTTTAGTTTTTAGTAACCCTTTTATTTATCGCTCTTTAAACCTACATTTAGAATGCCACACTCGTCGATTTGGCGCATTTGCGGGGAATGCAGAGCCGAGTTGGTCGTGCATATTGTGTTTTGTCTCAGGCAGCTTTTATCGGTGATGTTCTGCGTCCTCATATTGGCAAATAAAAGCAGCCGTTTGGCGAACACTCACCGTGTCGTCTTCCGCGTCGCAGAGCGTGCCAGAAGCGATAAAAACGAAGCGTAATTTGAACTACCGCACATTGCCGCGCTTTTGTTTTTTTTTAATAAATTGAAACTCTTAGCTGTATCCCGTGCACAGTCAGTGATTTAGCCCCTTCTGATTCCTTCTCGCGGGTATGTATCAAACACGCAGATGGCATCATCTTCATCATTAGTGCCATTGGCCCCTCCATTACATGGAAACTTGATACTAGCTAGGATTGCGACATGACGAAAACGTGACTGCTGACCTCACTGCAAATGACGTCAAAAGACGGTAGCCTTCTGTCACACCTGCAGCATAAATGCCTCTTCTCTCTTTCATGCTGACCTCTCACGTTCTTTTTCTCCAGTGTCGCTTCTCCAGCAATAAACCGGTTGGAGGTTTGCTCAAAACAGTTCACATTTCCCGCCTTTTACTGTCCGCGCGCCATGTAATGAAACCTTTCATTACTGCTGGTCGTACAATGGAGCCCTGAGGTCTGGCTAGGGAGCCAGCTCTTCCGTATTGGTTTGTTGAAATATTGTTTTCAACATAAATTTAATTGCTGTGGCAAACATCAAGCGTGACTCTATTTTTAATTGAACGAACGCAGTATAGCACCTGTTATGTCTCTATTGCTTTCCTCAAATATGCCTATTGTTTTCTGTTTGCTCAACGATGTTGGTAAGTATAAAGTATGGTACCACACTTAGTGTATCTAATCGTTTTGCCTCTGTAAACTGCTTGTTTCATAATTAGTTTATCTTTTCACCCGGCTGGCCGAATCAATGGCTAGACGGACAGACAGACAGACAGACATATATTTGTTTAAGTATCCATAGGAATCTTTAAAACCGGTATCGTGGGCATCTATCGGGCTGGGTAGCGTGACTCCAGTTCTCTGTTAGCCTTGAGAGCGAACATTCCCATTGGCTAGACAAAGTACTGACTTGACCGAAAAACCTTCCTAAATACATTTTCTGAAGGATGGAGACAACAGTGCGGCATGAGGAAAATTGTCTGTATTTTGGGAAGGGTGCGCATAGAGAGCAAGGCCACTGCCAGAGAGAAGTTTCGGATAGCGCTACAAACTTGGGGTTCTCTAAACGGTGAACAATTAGGGCTGTACAGTTCGACTTCCACTTTCTTCAGTCTGGTAACAGTTCTGTAGGTGAAAAATATTAGAAACATGTATAAGGGTGTCTCCTTTATGGGTTAGTACAATTGGTAGTTCGTGTTTAAATGAAAGGAGAATAGTAAATGTAGGTTGTGTATTGTCAATATCATCAACGTCCCACAAAGAGGCAAATGTACGTGTGCTATTCGGCGTCTGTAAATTGGAACCCATCTTTTTTGCGGTTTTTCGTTCTTGCTACCTCGATGTCTGTGTGCCTGACTCTGCGGCCATCAGGGCTTTCGTTAGACCTGAGAACCGGACAACACGGTCACCTTCTCAGGGAGTGGCATGCAGGCTTCTGCCCTGTGAGAATGACCACACCAACGTTCAAAGTTCTTTAGAGCCTGAGCAGACAAATGCGAAATCCACTCGATTCTGCGGTCGATTCTGGATTTCACCAATACTTGCACTGTGCTTCTCTGCCTGATATTACCTTTTTTACTTTTTACATTGCTCCGAAGTATTACAAATGCCCTTGAATACGTAGCCATAATGATTTGAACACGCATGAGTGGAACAGCTTGCCGGAAGAGATTCTCTGCGCCTTTCTTTCTTTTTGTACTAATTTGCACTTGTTGTAGTTAATATAGCTTGCTTTACGTTTTGGACGCATGGGTACTCCCTGTTGATTTTTTCGCTGCCTTGCGTATGGAGTAGTACCTATTTTTCATTTTTATTTACAATGTACTTTTACTTATATTATTTCTTATTGCTCTCACTGCAAACACTTCCGAGTTCCATTTGTAATGTTCCGTCTGCAATCATTTTCACCAAAGTATATGGTATTGTAGTCTATTCTTCATTCTCCCTTACAATTAGTCCCACGAGGGCAGCGTCGGTACCAGTAAAAAAATCATTACACATAAAACAGATATAAAAGCCAGAGTGACCACTTGGCCACAGCCCCAGAGTGGCCACAGAGTGACAACTCTGTCAGATATGTCCCAATCGGCCTCGTCCTGCAATGACGTACGGTTGGTGCCTCTTAACCTTCTGTTGCACGAGGACCACCTAGGCTAGGTCCCCCCATAACCAATCTGTTCGGCCAGGCTCCTCCTCGTGTAGCACTGTTGTAGGCCACCTCATACACAAAACGCACCAGTTTTACAACAAAAATTTCGCTTCTCAGGACAGGGTAACCACAAAGACCTGTCCATACTTTCATCGGCAACAAAAATACACCCAACGTAGTGTGTGTGCAAGTAAACACGTGATCTCGCTAAGGCGTGTACTCAACGACGTTTTCTCAGACACAAGTCAAAATGAACAAACCACTCACAACCACCTACATTCTCAGCTCTGACAATCATATGCCGGAGGAACTGTCTTCTGTGCCGTCAATAAAATTCATGCCTATAAGTGAGCTACGCGCCTACAATTACCCCCCCCCCCCTTTTCAAGGAACATTACAGTTTTAGAAAAATCGCACTGGGGGCGAACCGCAAAGAGAGAGCTGATCAGACGTTCGCATATTGCCGACTTTGGGTCAACAAACACAACGCGTGACTGATTCGCATGTCACGGCATATTTTATGCAATACAAATTTGACCGACACAATGTCGCCTTTTTGATTACCTACTTTCCCGGGACTTGACCCATCTAGTGACTTTTCAGCTGGGCTCTCCCTACCGACGAAAACGGACCTGCAGAAGCCAGAAAAAACAAAAGAGACACACTTTGCCAGCTTTCCAAAAAACGGTAGAGAAAAATAAACATACCATTGATTGGCACAGAAAACAGTCCTAGCATTTGACCTAAATGGATATTACAGAAAGAGAATGATTACAACGGTCCCCCTGCAAACTCTGTGATAATAGTCGTGCAGCATCTCAGAAAGCCATCTGACTATTGCCAGTGCTGTCGCTGGGAGTGCCTTTATCGGTGCAACGGCTTATCACCTTAACAAGACCCATCCAGGTTCTGCATCGCGCGACCTTCCGTACAGCCAGCGGCTTACACAAACCTTCGCCCAAAGGACTTCAAAGGCCCCCCCACACAAAAGGCCTTACCCGCGTGGGACGCAAAAATACCAATTATACTACCCGGATGCGCAGTTCCCTTATCAGCCTGGCGGGGAACAGCACTTCACACCGCTACACAGAGAAAACCTGTAGAGCATAGTAAAACATAATTACGACAGTGGCCAATCCGACTCTTCAACAGAGGTCGCTTGGGTGAAAGTGAAATTTTACGGACGCAACCCTAAACCAAAATGCGTGGTCATTGCTTGGACATGGCTTGAGGCCCCCGTTCTCGCATGGTACACACTTAGAACACTTTTAAGCCTCGATGTGAGAACATACTCTATCAACTATGCCATATCGTTTAACAACTTCGATTGCGATCACATCTACAGTTCTCCATACGCAACCTTACAGACTCCTCCCGCACAGCTTTGAGATCTCAGAATTAGTCCAGCCCTGTTGTACATAAAATACTCCATCAAATCCAACTCCGGTATCTATCAAATCCAAACGTATGCATTTACTGCGCACCTGGTCACGAACTCCCTTCTACGGGCTACCAGGGTGTCATAAGTTCGCCCAAGAGGGTGCTTCTGCTCACATTTTATTGTACCAGGAGTAAGACCGTCGAGGTCTCCGCCACCCCGCCAACCGACGCGCACCAAGCACAAGCAGAAGGATCGATGCGTCCGTCCATAAGAAAATTTGCAGCTGGCTACATAAGTCGAGTACACCAACTCTTGTGCTCTAGCGAAACCTTCAGTTTTAAACTTCTCTCATCGCGGGCACGACAGCACGACCAACGTGGGTGGTGCTAAAGAACCCCGCACCTTTTTCTTCCAGATTTTCAGGTATAATACATGCACAAGAACGTTACTCGCCCTACCACCGGTTACAAGCCTGTTTACCGGCTCACTATACAGGTATTGAACCGTCATCTGAATCGACCGACCTACAGCAACAGCCACTTTCTGAAAGATTGCTGATCCCGACTAGCACAACCCCGGCAGCAGCCCGTGCCTTATCTTCAGTCGTTTTCAGCACCCTGGAATGGCCCGAATTGTGGGACTGCCACTGCCAAATCGCCGGTTCGAGATCAGGGGTCCTATTCTCGACTGCAAAAATTACCGGGAAATCTGAGAATTTTCCAGAAGTCTTTCCTGAGCGGCTTTCAATTTTGGTCACGTGATTCCGGTTGACAAAGCGGTTGCTAGTGCTGTCGTCATTTTGACGTTTCATGACGTTTACTGTCAACAGTTCTACAGTTTGCCTTATTTCTCTCTACGTGAAGTGCACAATTCCTGGCCTTCAATGAAAAACTAGACTAACTACACCGGACATGACAACGTCAGCCTGGCTTTGCTACTCAACAACACTGGGCCTGCTCGGTTTACGGGCGTCCTGGCAGCCCGCGGGCTGCCAGAAGCTTGCTCTCTGGCAGGAAGTTGAGTCATAATTACGTGGTTCAAGCGACTCGGGATGCACCGGAAGCCAGGACCGAGCGCTGCGGAACAACTTTTTTTTTTCGGTCGTCTGCTACAGTTTCAGCGGCAAAATGTCGGACGAAGCACGACGTGCGCTCGCTGCTCTCCCCGACGCGTTGTTTGCAAACCGCCTTCTTCTTGAAGGTACGATTGCGAAGAGTAGCCTACGATTGCGAAGAGTACAATTGCGAAGCCGAAGTTTTCTATGTGTGCGTCGTCCTCGCGATGGTCCAGCGGGAAGAGCGGCACCGTGTTACCCCTCTATATGGAGAACGTTGCGCCGACCTACCCGAGTTCGAGTTCAGGAGACTGTTTCACCTGTCGCGGTGTACGGTGGTAGCCCTGGTTGCCGAATTCTACCCCGAAGACCTGCCAGGACACCCCGAAATGCCTGCCCAGAAGACAGTTCTGATTGCCCTGTTGTAAATCGGTACACAGGGTACCATCTCTATGATCGCGAACTCGGCGTGAGCGAGTTCTCTGTTCACGCCGTAGTCTATCGAGTCATCGGATTTGTACATTTTCATCAGTGGAGGAAAAATATTCTGGCCTGGCTGAGCAGTATTGGAGCTAAACAAGCGGGCGTTCTACACTGTCGTTCGTCGAGGAAGCGGAGGACTGCCGGACATGATCGGCGCGATTTATGAATGCCGCATTTCTAGACCCTCGGAGTCCGAAGGAAGCTACTACAATCGCAAGAAATTTTACTCCATCGTAGTCTAGGGGATCTACAATGCGGACATGGTGCTCATCGACTTGTTCGCCGGCTTTTCTGGCAGAGCCCACGACGCCAGAGTGCTGCGGGAGAGCTTTTTTTTCTTTCCGGATGAATAAACTAAAACTTTCATTCATTGAACGCGAACAACCAATGGACTCGCTGAAGTAATAAATACAGACATAGCTTCATCTAGAATTGTGACGCCATCCTCACCCACGAACTAAAATAGGCCCTGCACATCTGTCGGAAGACGAACCGCAAATGACCGTTTAGGCGCGAATCATATGTCATTTCTCTTCTCGTTAAAACAAAACGGGTGTTGCAATGCGAAAAATAAACTGAAATGTGCACAAAAGTGATTTTGCACATCAAATAAATAAACTCCAAACCATCAAATCTGAAAGAACAAAAAATTTTCGCAATTTTATTTTGAAACTCGCCGAGCCGCTCCCCTTTTGTAGTCTGCTAGCAGCGACAAAAGAAAAATCGAAGACGATCTGGCGCAACCGGAAGTGACGTTTTGGGCTGCCGGAGAAAAACGAATGACCGGCTCTCGCCTCTCGCAGCCCGCGGGCAGTCTCGGGCAGCCAGAAGTGGAAAATCGAACAGAGCCACTATTTTTTGTAATACACGTCCTCTCTGTGATTGGCTGAGAAGGTGTGACGTAATTTAAACAGTTGGTGGAAACGATTTTGTCACACAATGGCAATTTAAGCCTGCGTAAAAGTGACGTAATGTTACGTAACAGCTTGAAAATGGCGGCTGCTTTTGCCGCGAAGTGGGCATGAAACAGGGCAAAAAAATTTTTCCCGACCTTCGGTGCCTCGAAATGTCCGCGAATTTTCAGCAGGCGCAATTTCGCATGTAGGCGGTTCAAAGCATGTTTTCTAACAAAACAAATTATGGTTTCAACTGTTTCCAAGTCAGCCATCACGGAGCATACAAATAACGCGCAGTATTTTTCTTTTATGTTTGCCAATAAAATATTAAATATTTGTTTGGCGTAACCGCAACATAGGAGGGCAGTACAAGCCTCTCCATGACAAAGAGAACCCAGTGCATGGAATTTGTCCCCACTCGTCCTAGTAAGCTGCTGGGTCACATGATCGAACTCTGGACAAAAATAAAGAAAAATGACTCTGGTTCATTACAGCGCTGATTGAAGTCGAGATTGATGAATAAGTGAATCGGCGACATCGCTACGCTCCGCGGTTACCAGGCGTAGAGCTTCGCTCCTCTTATGTGTCATACAAGCGATGGTCGCGGCCGTATTTTTATGTGATCACGCCATAAACTTGTAACATAGCAGCAGACGATGGCCCCGGCGGCGGTGGCGACCGGGAAGGTGATAACGCATCAAAGCTTGCCATGAAGCAGAGCCAGACTATGTTACTAAAAGAGATTAAAATAAATAAATAGATACGGGGCCCTATTCTTCACTGCACAAATTGCCGGAAATTCTGGGAATTTGCCGGAAGTCTTTTCTGATTGGCTTTCAATTTTGGTCACGTGCTTCCGGTTGACAAAGCGGTTGTGTGTGCTGTCGTGATTTTGACGTTTCATGTCGTTTACGGACACCAGTTCTCAAGTTTGCCATATTTCTCGCTACTAAAGACACATAATTCTTGGGCGGCAATGAAAAACCAGACTAAATGCAGCGGACATGACAACGTAAGCCTGTCTTTGCTATTCAACAACAAAACTGCTTGTAATACACTCCCCGTTTGATTGGCTGAGAAGGCGTGACGTAATTTACACAGTTGGCGGAAACAATTACGTCATGCATTGGCAACTTTTTCTGATTCTGATTGTTCGGTTTAACGCGCCGACGCAACGCAGGCGATGAGGCGCGCCGTAGTGGAGGGCTCCGGATTAATTTTGACCACCTGGGGATCTTTATCGTGCGCCGAAATCTCATACACACGGGCGTTTTTTGCTTTTCGCCTCCATCAGAAAAGCGGCCGCCGCGGCCGGGAATTGAACCCGCGACCTCGTGCTCAGCAGCGCAACGCCTTAGCCAATGCATTGGCAACTTGAGCCTGCGTAAAAGTGACGTAATGTTACGTAACAGCTTGAAAATGGCGGCTGTTTTGGTCGCAAAATACAAGCACAATAGTGCAAAAACTTGCCCGGTCAGCTTCGGCTCATGGAGAGGGCGAAGGCGGCAGCAAGCTCTTTTGGGGTCCTGGACTGAGGACTCCACTCACAGCGCTCTTGTTTGATATGAATAAAAGTTTTCCTCCATCTCCTCCTCCGGCTAACAGTGCCGCGAAATGTGCGGCAATTTCCAGCAGCCGCACTTTCGCATGCGCGCTGTTTAAAGCATGTTTCGTACCGAAGCAAATTATAGTTTCAACTGCTTCCAAGTCAGCGATCATGGAGCATACAAATGACGTGCAGTATTTTGCTTTTATGTTTGGCAATAAAATAAAAATTATTTGTTTGGCGCAAACGCAACAGAAGAGGGCAGTACAAGCCTCTTCATGATAAATAGAACCCAATTCATGGCATTTGTCCATACTCGCCCTAGTAAGCTGTTGGGTCACATGATCGAACTCAAGAAAAAAATAGCAAAGAAAAGTGACTATTTGGTTCATTACAGCGCTGATTGAAGTCGAGATTGAGGAATCGGCGACATCGGTGCGCTCCGCGGTTATCAGGCGTAATGCTTCGCTGCTCTTGTGTGTCATAGAAGCGATGGTCGCGGCCGTCTTTTTTGGTGATCACGCCATAAACTTGTAACATAGCAGCAGACGATGGCGTGGCGGCGGTGGCGGCAGGGAAGGTGATAACGCAACAAAGCTTGCATTGCAGCTGAGAGCCCAGCTATGTTACTAAAAGCGATTGAAAGAAATAAATACATACGGTAAAAAATTGTATGTTCTTTAGCTCGACATCCGCCTTTCGCTCGCTTTTGGATCAACGTTACTCGATCGCCTTGTGGTGTTGACGCCAAATTTGACCCCCAGAAATGCGTTTTTCTTGTCAGCCTCAGCTAACGTCTTAATTTTATAGCACATGCCAAGTATTTTTATATCTTGCGCAATATTCGATACCTTGGTAGCGATCTTTATGAGTGACTTGTCAAATTACACAGCATGTCGTCATAGCTATAGGTGCAGCACGTCACTGATTGTTTATGTTGTGCTTACGCAACAAAACATGGGGGAATTGCCGGCAAGTTGTGCAGTCGAGAATAGGGCACACGGTAAAAAATTGTGTGGTGTTCTTTAGCTCGACATCCGCCTTTCGTTCGCTTTTGGATCAACGTTACCCGATCACCTTGTGGTGGTGACACCAATTTTGACCTACAGAATTGTGTTTCTTTCGCCAGCCTCAGCTATCGTATTAATTTGTATAGGACATGTCAAGTGTTTTTATATCTTTTATGCACACTATTTGGTACCTTGAGTGTGATCTTTATGAGTGAAGCGTCAGATTACACTGCATGTCATCAGAGCTATACGTGCATCACGTCACTGATTGCTTACGTTCTGCTTACGCAAAAAACATCGCGAATTTCCCGGGAATTTATGCAATCGAGAATAAGGCCGCAGCTCAAAAAGCCGGATTTGAGCCGGGCACCCTCCAGTGGGCTTGACAGCACGACTAAGATGGGCTGTGCTAACGTTCCCGTCATGTTTTTCGTGCAGTTTTTCCAGTAGTGGTGAGTGCAGCTCATAGGCCCTCCTTCCCGGCACGTCACGTGCCCTGGCACTGTCGATCAGCTTGTTTCCCAATTTAGGGTTCAGCTGTTGAACCGCCATTTCAATCGACCGACCTACAGCAACAGACAACCCACCACGGTGGTTCAGTGGCTAAGCCGTTGCGCTGCTGAGCACCATGTCGCGGGTTCGTTTCCCGGCCGCGGCGAAAGCTTTTCTGATGGAGCCGAAAAGCATAAACGCCCGCGTGTACGAGATATCGCCGCACGTTAAAGACCCCCAGGTGGTCAAAATTAATCCGGAGCCCTCTACTACGGCGCGCCTCATCGCCTGCGTTGCGTTGGAGCGTTAAACCCTACAATCATCATCACAGCAACAGACGCTTTCTGAAACATTGCGGATCCCGGCTAGCAGAACCCCGACAGCAGCCGATGCCTAATCTTCACTCGTTTTGACCACTCTTGAATTCTCCGAATTGTGAGACTGCTACTGCGCAATCATCGGTTCGGGATCAGCTTAAAACGCATCACCGGAGCAGCTCACGCTTCAGTGTGTTAAGCAGCACGACCAAGGTGGGCGTAATAATGTTCACGGCATCTTTTACGGGCGAAGCTCCTAAAGCCATGGGTCTGTCCATCCCTTGTGTCTCGTGGTACGTGACCGCCGCATGCTTTCGGAGATGTCGCAAAGTGGGCCGCGTTGCACGCGCAAGAACCGGCTGCAACCACCAGCGCAAACTCGGCACCGGGAGCGCGAGCTTGTCTGTGTTCGCCAAGCGGAGCCACTGCACTGCGAGGGGGAGACACGCAAGAGATCACGCCACGAACGCAGGCAGTCGTTCTCGGAGATCGAACGAGACGCAAGGACCTTTGCTCGTTTCCTCTCGTCTTGTTCGGGCACAAGTTCACCCTAAATAAAAGTTCTTTCTTTACCGTTGTGTCCCATCCTACGTGACAAATTGTGGTGGAGGTGCGGGGTAGTCCTCGATGGCGCGGGTCTTTCACCAGGTCTGGGCCTGGGAGCATTGACTCCGAAAATAAAAGTTGATTTGTACAATGTACGCTCTTACGTCTTTCTTAATGATGTAATGGGCGAACTTTCACGGGAGAGTTACGGTTACCGATGATCTCCCCCTCCGAGCTTCGCCCCACTTATCATCATTCATTCCGTGGATATGGCGTGATTTTTTTCGTGCAGTTTTACTGCAAAGCGGTATATGTCTCACCCCACTAGTTTTGATTCCCGTGAAGCAGATATACTCGGTGCCGCTCCGAGGCTTCTCCTCGGCACTTCCGACCTCTCTTTTACAACGGTTATCACAACAAATATTCCCCTTGGCTCCACTGATGCCTCTTTCACGAGTTGCGCAGTCGGCTGACAGCGGCCGTAGCGCCGTTATGAGATGATTGCGGAGAATAAACACCAGCGCGCATGGGTGTAAAGACACCCGAAAGTCGTTGCCACCACGACGCCGAGAATGTAGCCGTTGCCGCTTCAAATACCACCTCGACCAGTAGCTGCGCACTTGCCGGTTGCAAGCCGCTTGCCTCTTCGGAACGCCAGCGTGAGCACATTATTCTTCTTTGGCTTGAAAGCCATTCCGAGCAACATTGTTGCGTCGGCATCCCTCGTTGACCAGCTGGTCATAGTTCTTCTGGCAGAATAATGAAGATATATCTTAGTCTGGTCGCATACAAAGTCTTTCTCCCTTCGCCACTGTATTGCACACCTAATGAGGCGCCTATCCCCCGTTGTCGGTTGAGGAGTGCACGAATCGGGGGTGAACGCACGGGGCATGCATGCACCGCGGGACTAAATGCCGCTACCGATGACATACCTGTTGTCCTGGCGGGAGATTTATTTCTGGCGGTCGCATGGCTCAAGGCGCCCAGTCAGCTGTCCACCGCAATCGAGCGGTTTGGTTCTCGGTTGGTGTGTTGCACAGACAATGAGATGCCTACGACCGGGATGCAAAACAAACCCTATCGCGTGTGTCCACTAGTATGGAAGTCGAAGCCCTTGAAGGGTTAACTCGCCAAGGGACGAACGAATGTCGCTCGCATGGAAGAGGAAGAGCGGAAACTTAAGAAGCGTAAGCCCGAACATAAGCGTCAATGGGCGCGAAAACCACAGAAAGCCGCTGCCGCCGCCGTCGCCACCTCAAGTTCCAGCTAGTTGTGTAGCTTCGAATCCGCAGGGATGAACAGAAACTGGCCCGCTTGGAACGCCGACATGGGCGACGATCACTTGTTCTTCTTAAAGGGCTTTCAGAACGACATGTTCAACAGTATCATTCACTTATAAGCACCCGCTCATGACCGGTTGACGGTTTCTGCGTGCACGTGTTGGGAGAAGGGCGGTAGGGAGAACGCGCAGATATAGGTTTCATACCCTTACTCATGATATGTACGTTGTGTTGGCGTGAGGTTCAACGTGGCTGTCAAACAGCCCAATGCGACGGGTATGGTGCCATCTGTGGTAGAGTGGATTGGCTTAGAGGGTTACAGAAACGGTAAGATTTATAGAAGCCGCCGGTGGCCTATGCATCGGCGTTGTCTCCGCTTGTAGCTGCCATGCTATTGGCATGGCAGCGAAACCATCGGCCGCCTGCCAAGCAGTCGAAATGAGGGAAGGGGAAAAAAAGAAGAAATCCACCTCGCATGAAGTCGCGCACATATAGGTAGAGACGTCACGGTGCTGCGTCCAAGGAGGTTAAAAAATTGCAACTTTTTCAATCTCCTTGGCTGCGCCCCTGCTTAGGGGGTGTGGTCGGCCTGGGCCGCTACGGGATATGGTTTGGGAATACGCCTCCCGGAGACGTGGGCGGCTCGCGGCGTTCTCTTCGGCGGCCTACAATATATCATAGGCCGGAGGAGTTTTCTTCTTTTCTCCGCAACGTGGAGACGCCTATTTCCGGTCTGGTGCCACAAAAAAGCAGGCATTGCGGCCTGCTCGCAAGCGCGCGCTCGGGCTGGTAGGGCGTTTTTGAAGCAATAAAAGTTTGTAGTCGAGTGGTCCCGTTGAAAGGGAAGCACTGAGCTCATCACTCAAACTCCACGCGCACTCAAAACACAAAAGAAACGGCAAAACTGTGCTACAGGTTCAGGCATAGAAGAGGTTTGTTTACAGCGATGGCGAAGGTGGAAATGGGAGAAATTGGCCGCGAAGTTGACCAGGGACAGCCGATCGGGCAGCTATGGCATCAATGACGTCGCTTAGACCATGCCAGGGGTGCATAATGAGAACTGAAGAGAGCGCGGTTGCTATTTCCGCGTCTTATCCAGCGATTGGCGCGATCACCGCTTCACGTGCACGTGTAATATTTGGCTCAGGTGTTCCTGGCAGTGTAATCTAAACGTTGCGCAGGTGTACTTGCACTGCTCAAAGAGTGTTGCAGGGTGCCTCTAATGTAATGGTTTGACCACTCCGCGCGTTCAGTGACTTTATGTCACAGATGTCTTGTATTTGCTTGTAGGCTGCAATAGGCCTCCTGCGCTGCCCAAGGGGCGCTGCACAAGCGGCTTCGGGGCAGTACTTCCGGGTAGTACAAAGCTGCGCGGGTCCCATAGGATCCCGTGTTGACAGAAGCAAAATGAGCTCGATGCTCCCTATTGTTTTGCGACAGGGTCGTCAGCCCATCCCCGACGGGTCCGATCACTTCCGGCGATTAACTTGCTATTAGGGGAAAAAGCTTTGCAGCGCTAAATAAGTTTGCAGCACCGACGAAAGTGGCGGGACGATGACACCGCTCTACCTCTCGCAGGTTCACTGATCGATGGTGGCATAGTGTGAAATTTGAAGTGAAACTTCTAGTTTAAAGTACTTCCTAATCTAGCTGACAAGACTTTTCAACAAGAGCCGATCAAAAAAGAAGAGAGATGCAATCGGCGATCATGGCGCTTTAAAAGCCACCGAGTCCGGCGAACCGCTGGCTCGCCTGCCGCGGTGCGCCGCTCTTTTGCATACCTGCGCACTTTGCGTGCACTTTCATGAAATGGTGCTCGTTTGCGTCGCCCTTACGAATACATACGTTCTCTACTTTTACTACTATCTCCTACTGTTTCTCACCTTTCTAATCTTTACTTTTCTCTCTCCTATCCTATTCCCCTACTATTCGCGCTTCGGACTGTTAAATGCAGGTGAGCTCCCATGAGAGAATAATCCCCAGTTCATTTATTTTCCGTCTTCCTTTAAAAAGAAATCCCTTCCCCCTGATTGCTTTTTCCCCTGATTTTTTCCTTGTGGCTTCCGCGTATTCGCGCATGCGCGTTTCTGTATATATCATGTTGTGTGTGGTAAAGAGTGCAGTTGATATGCAGGGCTAGTCCTGTGTAGTCTTTTCTTTTGTTCCGCTGTCAGGGTATTTTAACATGTTTCACACCCCCCCCCCCCTATGCGTCAGCGGTTGTTTTCGCAATCTATATTTAGGTGCTCTTCCAACTACTGGGTTTTCTAGCGAATGGAAGTTCGAACTGGACAACGCTTCCAAAAAATGCATGTAAATGGAAATCGTATTTGTGACTGCACTTTATGCTAAACAACCGCTTTCTGTGCCTGTTCCTTGCCCTTTTCTACGAGGCCCCTGCAGCACGTGTGTCAACTTTTTTCTCCAGTGAAATGCTTTTAGGTAGTGGCCCTTGCAATTTTGATTCAATAACCGTGAAATACCCAAGCCTAATATTTCTATGTTAGTGCATCATGAAACTCACTCGAGATTTTCCATTTTTTAGGTACGCTTAAAAGATTTGTAATTGATTGTATGCTTGGGGGCGTCACACAAGAACATGATTAATGTTTTCAGGTTACATTTCGTCGCAATTTAAACTATTTAATAGCAGCCTAAACAAAATCTCAGAGACTAGAAGATGTGTAGAACGCGCATTTCCCTCCTGGGTTTGTGGAACTATAGCTTTTAGTACTTTAAACTGCAGAGAAAGTAGTGCAAGTGTTCTTAGTCGTGCAGGGCTCTTTTCCTTTTAAAATTTCATGACCCCTCTCCCAGAATAAAAAAAGAGGAAAATTGTGTAAGGAACTAAGGATTTCCAGCAAAGCTATGGGGGTTTAAAGCCAATAAACAACAGGGTTAAAAGCCAAAAAACCTTTTTGAAGAAAAAAAATTTTAGATAAAAAAAATAAGCACTGCAGAAGAAAAGAACGAAATAAAAAATACAAGCAGAGGCAGCATAAAAGAGCAAAAAATGAACAAAACAAAGCAATTCTACGAGGCAGTTATCACGAAAGCGTTTTACGAAGGGCAGACACTTTAGCAGAAATTTTAAAAAAAATTTAAAAATTTTGCCCCCAATTTTTATTATCTGACAGAAAATCAGACATATTTCAGGGTTTTTAGACAAGGTGGAGCTGAAGTAGCCAAATAAGTTCTTTCCTTGAAGAAGCAGATTGAAGTGATTAAAAAAGAAAAAAAGTCACAGGTGCTGTAGGGGTGTTTGCATTGTTTGCCGACGACATCACCCTCTGGACTGCGTGGGGGGGTCGGAGGATGGATGGATGGATGGGGACACGCTCCAAAAAGCAGCTGACATGGTCAACAGCTATGCGAAGTCCTGTGGCCTTTGCTGTTTACCCAGTTGACCATTGTAAGACCACGTACATCAGAGAAAAATATTGAGACGGGGTGGACGCGGTTATAATTACATGTATTTACGCTATTTACAAAAGGGGGGAATCAGAGACAACAGATGACCTTTTAGCTCCTGCCGGGCGCCACACCGATCGTCATCTTTCTCGTCCTCCACGGTTGGCCTCACGCCGTGCAGGGGGATTCCTCTTCATAGCAGTGGATTCACCACTTCGCCAAGGAAGTCTGCAGCGTAACATAACCCCCGACGGCGAAAACGCAGTCAGGCGTGTTCTATGCAGGAGCCGACAACGTAGAGGTGTAGAGTTTGAGCCAAACGACATGGACAAAGTCTGTCGTAGCGACGAAAGAGGATGGCTGAATCGGGGTGATCTCGTACGTCACGCCGCGGTAACCCGGCGTAACACCTTGTAAGGGCCGGTGTAGCGTGAAAGTATTGATTCACAGACCCACGTGGTGGCGAGGGGACCACAGAAGAACGAGGGAGCCTGGGGCATACTCTGCGTGACGGTGGCGCTTGTCGTAAGCAGCCTTTTGGTGGGCTCGGGAGTGGTTTATGCGGTACGGGCAATCTGTCGAGCGTAGTCAGAGCGGGCGATAACATCGGTCGCGTATTCTCTCACAGAAACCTGGGACGAAGGAAGTAAGGTATCCAGCGGCAAGGCAGCTTCCCATCCGTACAAAAGAAAAAATGGGGAATATGTGGCGGTGTTAGGCCGTGACGAGTTGTAGGAAAACGTCACAAACGGTAACGTTACATACCAGTCGCGATGTTACGGTGAAACATACAAGGCTATCATATTGGTAATCGTATGGTTAACACGTTCAGTGAGCCAATTCGTTCGTGGATGATACGCAGTAGAAAACTTGTGCTTACTGCCGCATGAACGCCGGATGTCATGGATAACTGATAATGATGATGATGATGATGCTTAGTGGCTTCCCCTTTGTAACGGGGTAGCGTTGCACAGCAGCTTTGTACGTTGCACAGTGGCCTTGCACTGTACAATCACCTCGCCAAAAATACAAACAAAATAAATAAAAAGTAATGTCAAAATAAAAAGCAAATACTTTTACCAAGTTTTTGTGCTAGTCTCACTTCTTTGTTCGCATGTCTTCCGAGATTGTTCTCTGCTCTTTTCCCACCAACATTCTAACCTTCTTTTACTAACCTCTACTGCTGTCCAGTTCCCTTTTCCGCTAACCTTAAAGCCAAGGGCTTCTGGAAGCTCGATGACTCCATCACTGAGGACTGGACGGATACTTTTGCACTCCGTTACAATATGTCGCATGGGTTCTGGCTCATCTCCGCAGCCTGCGCATAGTTCTTCCTGTACCGGCTCGCGGATAACCGTTTTTGTCCGCAAGCAACCCGCTCGGGCTTGAAAAAGCAATGCACTCCCTTTGGTATTATCGAATAATTTTTCCCTTGTGATCTCCTGCTTCCCGATCCTGTAGGTATGTAAGAACTTCTTCGCATCCATGCTCTTTTTTCAGGTCGTTGTTTCTGTTTCTTCCACCTCATTTTTTATCGCCTTGGTCGTTTCCCCTGTGCTTCCATGTTTCATATACTTTGTCCTGAGCCTTCTGGTTCTTTTCCTCCATTGTGTGTCCACGCTTTTCATGTAAAGATACCGTAACACTTTGGCCACCCATCTCTGATCACCAATATTTCTAAGTCGTTCTTCGAAACATATTTTGCTCTGTGCTTCTCTCACTTCGAAGGATGCCCACCCCATGTCTCCCTGCACTGCCTCATTTGTTGTTTTACTGTGTGCTCCTAATGCCAATCGACGTACGGTCTTCTGATTTACTTCTAGCCCTGATTGAATCTTTGATTTAACACAGACTACTGCGTTTGAAAAGGTGAGTGCTGGTACCATTACTCCCTTGGGATAAAAAGGACCGCCCTCTATCGGTGAGAAGTTGGTGAAGGGCTCCATTGTGTAGATTAATGTCATAAAAAAGGAAGTCCGCAACTTCGGTAGCACAAGAGGTTGGAAGGGCCCTGGTGGTTGCAAAGCGAGTTGCATAGTCAATGGCAACGGCAACCCACTTGTTTCCCTGAGTGGAAGTAGGAACAGGTCCGAGAAAATCAGGGCCGACATGGTAAAAATGTTCAATGGGGACGTCGGTGGGCTGCAGGAGGCCAGCGGGGGCCACGGTAGGGGCCTTCCGCCGTTGGCAGGGATCACATCAGGTTACATAGTGCTTCACCGATCGGTACATGTTCACCAGAATAACCGGCGGCGAACGCGGTCGTCGGTCCGCGCAATGCCTAGGTAGCCTGCAGTTGGTTCGTCATGAAGTTGCTGAAGGACGGACAATCGCAAGAGTTCAGGAACGACGAGCAAAAGGTCGGGGCCATCCGTACGAAGATTTCGGTATAAAGTCTAGTTCTTAAAGAGATATAGACGAAGGGAAGCATCCTGCTTCCCTTCGTCTATGTAGGTGTTCGATGATGTGCCGCAAGCATTCATCACGTCCTTGTTCGACCCCGATGTTGAAGAGGCATAACATAGAACAGTCTTGGTCTTCTATCTCATTTCCATCTGGGCTGCCGACTTGATAGCGCGACAAGTAGTCGGCGTCCTGGTGCAACCATCCGTACATATGGACAACAGTAAATGAGTATTCTTGAAGCCGGAGAGCCCAGCGGCCGAGCCTTCCAGTGGGGTCCTTTAATCATGAGAGCCAGCAAAGAGCATGGTGGTCTGTGACCACAGAGAAGGGCCATTCATAAAGATACGGTCGAAACGGGGTGACTGCCCATACCAGTGTGAAGCACTCATGTTAAGTAATTGAGTAGTTGCGTTCGGCCGGGGACAAGAGACGGCTTGCATAAGCAATCACGCAATCTTAGCCGTGTAAGCATTGCGCCAGAAACGTTCCAATCCCATGGCCGCTCAGATCGTGCGGACTTGGGTAGGGGCGGAAGTATCGAAATGGCTAAGAATAGGAGGTGCTGTCAATCACGTTTTTAAGGTGAAAAGGCACGTTCTTGATCCGGCCTGCAGAAAAAAGGCACATTTTTCTTAAGAAGCTGTGTGAAAGGGCGTGCGATGTCGGCAAAACCTTGAATGAAGCGTCGCAAGTATGACCATAACCCAAGAAGGCTGCGTACGTCTTTGGAACAAGTAGGGACAGGAAAGCTTTGAACTGCCTTGAGTTTTTCTGGGTCAGGTTGTACACTCCGCTCGTCGACACGATGGGCGAGCATGGTAATTTACTTGAGTCCGAAGTGGCACTTGGAGGAGTTCAGCTGGAGACCGACTTTGAGGAAAACGGCAAGAATGGCCGATAGACAGGAACGATAAGTCGCAATAGTAGGGGAGAAAACGATCACATCGTCAAGGTAACAAAGGCGTGTGGACCACTTGAAGCTGTGCAGGAGTGAGTCCATCATGCGCTCAAATGTCGCTGGAGCATTGCAAAGGCCCAACGACATGACCTTAAACTGGTAAAGTCTATCCGGTGTAATGAAAGCAGTTTTTTCTCTGTCCATGTCGTCGACCGCGATTTGTCAGAAGCTTGAGCGAAGGTCAATAGAGGAGAAGTACTAGGCGCCCTGGAGACAGTAGAGGGCATCGTCTATTCGGGGTAATGGGTAAACGACTTAGTAATGTTGTTGAGATGACGATAGTCGACACAGTAAATCCCACGAGGAGTATTTCCCCTCTTGTTTTGACGGCCACGCGCCACTCCTGGGAGGAGTAGCCCAATGCTTAAAAAGGAAGTGAAATATGGGACAAAAGTTTTTCTCCTAGACAGAGTGCGCAATACTCCTCGAGTTCTTAGTGTGAAGGCGTAAGGTATTCTTCGTCGGTACCCCACGTCCAGAAACCTCCGTTTGTTCAAAAGGGCAAAAGTGTTAGGAAAACATGCGTGCCGTAAGGCAAAACGAGATAGTTGGCATTCCTTCATTACATCAAAAAGTCTTACACGAACACAAGAAAAGTACGGACAAGAATACGCAAACTCAAAAGACAAGAAACACACAGCCTGCTTCTTGTCAGCACAACAGGGGCACACTCGAAGATTAGGCTGACACACTCGCACAACACTTGTTGAGCACACTACATAAAGAAACTCCTCCCACCTCCCCGAAGGGGATCGTGCGGAAATGCGAATGCATTGGGTGCACCGATGAGTGCGCTGCGGCAAGCAGTAACGGAGAGAGGCGTGCGCTCCACTGCATTTATATACATTTTCCGAGCGCAGCGAGCGGAGAGAGGGTACGCGGAGAGGAGAGAGAGACCCGCGCAACACGCCCGCCCCGCGCGCGAGCTCTCTCTCCCGCCGAGCTCCGCGATGCGAGCGCCCTCACACGCCCGAGCGCGCTCCTCCTCTCCACTCACTCTCCGCTACTCCGCCCGAGCTCCGCCATGCGAGCGCCCTCACACGCCCGAGCGCGCTCCTCCGCTCCCCTTGCCCTCCGCTACTCCCGCCCGAGCTACCACCTGCTCTGGTTGCTAGGCGCGCCACAGGTGTTGCTAGGGGCGAGGAGGAGCGCGGAGAGATAACACCTGCGGGCGCACGCCGACGGAGCACGACAACCCCCGACTAAGAAATGCATTCGCATTTAAAACTTCCATAAAACACAAACAATCGGCCGATAAAAAGCCTATACCAGATAACAATAGGTCACCATCGTCTTATAATTCAGTTTTCACTGCATGAGCTGAGGGCTGTTCTGAGCCCGTGTGAACCCTCACCTCCAGGCCCAACAACGTCACATACACAATGATACAACATCTACACGCAGACACACTTCAAACACTTCTACATCTATATAATACAATATGGCTTTCGGGGCACATTTTCCTGAAGGAGGGAAAGGACCCGCCGTCCCCCTCAAGTTACCGTCCCATAGCTCTTAAGTGCTGTCTGTGCAAGCTTCACGAGAAGATGATAAATCGCAGGCTCGTGTACTTCCTTGAGTATAACGGTCTTCTCAAGAGCTGCCAGGCAGGCTGCAGGGTGGGGCGATCGACGAATGATCAACTCGTCGCACTTGACTCGTACATCAAGGATGCCTTCGTTCATAAACAGTATTGTGTAACTGTGTTTTTCGACCTCGAGAGGGCTTACGACACCGCTTTGCGTTACGCGATTCGTAGTGACCTCAAGTCAATCGGTCTTCCGGGTAACATGTTAAACACCTTGTTCGTTACTTGTCAGAGACAACGTTTCGAGTGAGATGCATCGTAAGCAGCTATGGTGTGGTCATCATCATCATCAATTTAGAAAACGGCGGGTTATTCATGGCAAGCAATGCGCAAAAGATAGTCTTTGTATAGCGGCAAGATGTCGAGAGCAGGATTGTGGTATCGACATTTTGTTTTCGTGTCCTGCAAACCAATCTTTAACGCATCTTTGCCGCACGACCACTTAATTCCGTCGTGTTCGTTTTACCCAGAAGGGGCTTTCGAAGAATTTACTCAAGCCTTGCGATGGAAGCGCGCAATGTACGCGAAGCTCCGCCTAAGCTGGCCCAAAAGAACCGTCGCTAAAGCAGACGACAAGGCCGGATTGCGCCGATGCGCCCGCCGGCGTGTGCGCGCGGGGAACGCTGGATAAATTCCCCGTGCCATATACACTGTGCTTCGTGAGTGACAACATCCCTCCCCTCCGCAGCCGCGTTAGGAGTTTCTTGTCCCGCATGACACGAAAGAACCTTTGAATGGAAGAGGCAGAAAGCTTTGCTTTAAAAAGCAATTTCTTAGATTCGACTAAATAGGTATCAGCGAGGTGCGGGTAGCCCGACTGACGAGCTTCTAGGCACCACTTTGATCCAGTTCGTTTGCAGGATACCTGCGACAGGCGATGAACACCTAAGATGCTACCGGCATACAAAACAAATTGCTCCCACACCAGTTATCTTAGCGTGATAAAACCAGATGTGTACCTACCTGGTATGCGCATGCAGGCATGTGCACGTCATTGTGTGTGTACTTAAATTCGTGAAATATACCCCGAAGCGCGCAACGATTACAAACATTCCCTGACTTCTCCCCATCCACCCCATTGTTTCTTATCATATTTAAACTGTCTGCTTTAGTTTGCTTCAAAACAAAAACGTTTCAGGAGGTAGGATTCCGAAGATGACTTATGTTTCAAACACGGACGATTTGGTGAGTTTGCACACATTCATAGTAGCACCGCAAACAACACGAGACAAACAGAAGAGGGCACAAAGATAGCGCTGACAAGCAAATGATTTTTATTTCTTATGGCAGTGGTTTTTCGGCACACATAGGCAAAAAGCAACAAAAAGGGAAACGAAGTAAACAATAGACTCGCGCGTGCACACTTGAGAGGGCTGAGCGTCGCATGGTAATCACTTGACGTTTGTTTTCTGCGTTAATCTGCTTACAGGCCAAGAAGTCAGATCAATACAACACGCTAACCATTTTAAAAACCGCAAGAACTGCTGGAAACCTACCATTGATTAACAAGGCCGGGTAGTCTGGGCCAAGAATCGACACTCCTTGTCCAAGAGGGCAATAGAAGGGGTGCTTACGCATTGGTCTCCCAACTATTTTATTTCCGTCGCACCTAATATTTCTCGCACAATTTGGTTTGCGCGCATCCCTATCACAACGCTCTGGTCCAGGAGCGGCAGGCATTTGTGAATGCATTTGCGACAATGCTGGGCGAGATTACCCCAGAACGTTTTTGAAACGTTGTAGTGGTGCTCCTTCAGTCTGTCATTGAAACATCGGCCAGTTTGGCCGACGTAATGCTTCCTGCACGAAAGAGGCACGGAATAAACAACTTTTTCAGCGCAGGCAACAAATTTCTTATGGTTCTTCGTTGTACACTTGTTAGACATTATACACGAGTTTACTTGTGCACTTTTGCAACAGTTTCAGGAGCTCTGAAAACACTACCGTCACATTTTCGCTGCTTCCTACGTTTTTTACAGGGCCTGATGATTTGCTGCTTCTCCGCGTAAAAAGCCCAAAAAGCGCATCTCGCCTCATGCCATACAAGTAGCATATCGTCAGGCTCGTAAAAAGCCCAAGAACCACATACCGCCCCGCACTTCCGGCAAGGACTTTACTACATTTAGAATATGCCCATGAATAGATCCTCACCACCCAGGAAATCCTCCACTCCGAAATTCCGTTGACCATATGGCAATGGAACTGTCGCTCATTCCGCAACAGACGACCGTCTCTCACTCCCCTCGCCCTCCAACACTCGCCAGACCTCATCGATCTTCAAGAAACTGATACAGGGAACTTGTCACTCCGCGTGTATACGACATATGCCACCGACGCAACATGTCGAACAGCCGTCCTCGTTCAAGCCACCCAAACAGCCCAAAACACACACCCTACCTAACACAACTCATTACACATTCGTCGAGCTCCTATCCCACAACAAGTCACAAGCCAGCCTGCACGTCCTGAACATCCACAGTCCTCCAAACAAGCCCTTCCCAGGGGTCAACCAGCTGTTACGAACCGTCCGCCAACATACCAGATCACACAAACTTTTTGCCCTGTGGAAATTTAATGCACAGCATACGGCCTGGGTTTATCCCAGGAACAAAAAAAGGGTACAACCTTGCCTGAAGCCACTCTACAAAACCAACTGCACCTTTAAAACTCCCTTCACATTCTCACCAGACGTGGCAACAGTGCCTCGCGCGACAGTACCCCTGACCTGAGGTTCGCGTACAACTTCAAACGGGCTACATGGTCGTGCCTAGACGAAACTCTGGGTAGCGACCACTAGCCGATACAACTCCAAATATCTTATAAAATGGCGAGCAGCCAAAACATCCGCAAAGCACCCACGACGATGATGAAGAAAAGGTGGTGTTTTCTGACCTCCGTTGTTTCACTTGCTTTTGGCAATTCCTAGCCAAGGTCAACGCGTCTCATCTGTATAGCGGTCTTCGTGAACACCAGCGGCATCGCGGTGAGCTGGACCCCAGTTCCTTGAGCGAAGTTTTTCGTTTTTGCCGGTGAGACTTCAGAATTAGGCTTATCGTCACTGGGACGCCATTGCTTCCGGATCATATTAGCTAGCGGGTAGTGATGTCTCACCACTCCTTGGACAATTTCATTAGGTTAAACAGTTCTATATGACCGGGTTGCAAGTTTCTTCGCAGCATCTAGCATCTACTGACAACCTTGATTTGCAAGCTATGCAGTCCGACGGCGCCGTGGCGTACAGCCTTTCTGGTTTGGGCAATCCCGCTGGAATTGACTCGGAGCATTTACCTGGTTCTGTGAATCATCATCAGGAAGGAGGCGTCAATCCCCTTTTGGCCAATCCAGCGCACTGTTCAAGAGCAAGCCCTGTAAGCTCATGACTAACTTTCCAGACTGCGTCCCACTCAGTGGCGATGATTTAACGGCCATAGACGTTAGGGACCCCATTATACTGGGCAAACAGTTAATGATCCTCCTGTCGGACAACCAGAGCAAGGTTCCCGTCACCACGCGAGAGAAGATAATGGGACTGTTTTTTGACATGCAAGGCATTATTGTGGGCCTGAAGATTAATTTTGCTCGGGTGGATGGTCGCATTGAAGAATTACGAGCGCAGCTTGTTGAAGTAAGGTCTCACTGCGAGTCCCCTTCTGGGCCTAAAGGCAGATTTGTGTCCCCGGCGTCGATGCCGACTGTTGTAGAAGCAGTGCGTCGGAGTTGTGCCACGCACGTAAATCCTACTCGCGCCGAAGCCACGCAGCGGACCCCATCCGGCGCCTTTGCCCTTCAACAATCGACTGCTGTCGGCCCAGACGCTCACCTGGCATTTCACAGCAACCCAAACCATGTTCTTCTGCTGTCTCCCGTTGTGCCATCTGCTTGCCCAGGGCCAGACACAATCACATTACTTAAATCTACCTTCGGCAATGACCCCTCCGGTATCGGAGTAAAGCAAGTGAAGCTTATTCTCTAACGCTCGGGCCTCACCGTCGTCTCTGCCGGCCGAGAGTCTATCGACAACCTCGAGAAGGCTCTTGCTTCGAACGTACGAATCAAAACTGCTCTCAAGGTTTACCGTCCTCCCCGTCGTCTTCCGCAATTCAAAATTTCCGGTGTCGACCCTACCATTCTCCCTGGAATCCTGCGTGAAAATATCAATGCGCGCAATAACTTTGTCATTCCCGAAGACGGCTTCCGTCATCGGACATATTTCAGAGACCGCGCGGGGAACAATGTGCGCATTATCGAGGTATCTTCGGCGGTGTATGGATTAATTAAAATCGGAACCGACTCCTCATAGGATGGACCTCCTGCCCCATCAAGGAAAACTTCTACGTCGCCGCGTGCCAGAAGTGCTGCTCTTAAGGCCATGTGTCCACCAGCTGTTCAAATGATCTCATCAAATGATCGTATTGTGCAGAGGAGCACTCAGCAACTGCTTGCAATCTTGAAAACAAGAATAACGTGGTGTGCAGAGAGTGTCGTGCGGCTGGAAAAGAAAGGTTTCCTCATACTTTTAATGCAGCATGGTGCGAATTCTTGCATGCGCGCATCGGCCAACTTCCGGCGAAGGCAATCTACGAGAAAATTGCGACGGTTTCCCCACTGTCTTCTTAGGTTTTCCGAAAAATGCCATCGCTCAAGCTTTACAGGCTAATCTGGATCACACGCGCGCAGCGACAGCACATGTCGTCTCGTATATTGAAGCCCAAAAAATTGACTTCGCAGTTGTTTGTGACTCGCACGTTCGAGGTAAACTGGTCCCGGAGATTCCTCCCCGGTTGTATAAATTCCACCATGGTCAAACTCCGCGGTGCATGGTTGTTTCTCCTAACCCATCTTTGGACATCTTCACTGTTCATGTGTCCCCATTCATCATCGCCCTTGTGTTGAGTGCGCCGGACATTTCTATATTTTTGATAGGAGTATACGCCGCTCCATCAGTGGCCCTGGATTATATTCTCACGTCTTTAGCGTCAATATTAGACATTCAAAATTCTGGCAATATGGTCATTGCCCGGGGATTTTAATGCGAGAAACTCGTTGTGGGGTGGTGATGTGGTCAACACACGGGGGCAACAGTTGGCGCAGTTCATTAGCTCGCGGCAATTGCACATAATGAATGACCCGAATTCCCTTTCTACCTTTGTCACCGACTACACAGAAACATGGACTGACGTCACGTTGACTGCTGGACCTGTCTGGTGTTCTGGAGTTTTCTGGACAGTTCGGGGCACCCCGACCCTGTCGGATCATCGTTTCATCGTCTTTGGTATAGAAAATGTTCCAATTGAGCGAAAGAAGCGGTTAACGAAAGCTTCCGAGCCTCGTCTAGTCGAGGAATTGCTACAGGATTCCTGGTTTCACACTGTATCCTCTACTCGTATGGCATCTCCGGAGAGTCTGGATGGCATCGTCAATGTGTTTTATGCCAAGGTCGATTGCCCGAGGAAGCGATTGGAGCGGCTGCAAAAACGTCACAAGTGAAATGCTTGGTGAACGGATGAATTGGCTCGGGAACGCTCGTCTGTGAGAGCAATGCGTCGAAGGTACCAGATGTGTCGTGACCCCATCCTCCGTGCTGATCTCAGATTTTGGTATTACAAGTTACTCGCTGAGTACAAAAGACACGTCTAGGCAGAAAAAATATCAAGCCGTCAGGAGAAGGTGCCCTGCAGCCTCCAGTAAGCATTTATTTAGAATTCCCTTCACAAATTGCTTTTCAGAAGTTTTTGTCTCCTTCCGTTCTGCCCCCGCTTCACACATCTGACACCTCATCTGCTTCCTCCACTTTACAATCGGCAGCGTTACTGCTAAGAACTCTTCTGCCAACTGATGATCCTGAAGGCGATACCCTTGCCCATCGAGCTATGAAGACGCTGATATGCCGGACAGCATACGCGCAAACTGCGGACTACAAATTCAATGTGAATGAACTCCGACTGGCTGCTAGAAATTTGAATTTAAATTCAGCGCCTGGACCTGATGGTATTACGGCCAGTATGTTGGCCCTTCTTGTTGGGCATGCTTCCCAGTTTTTGCTGTCCGTGTTTAATGCGTGTCTATCTCTTGGCCATTTCCCGTCGGTATGAAAAGAAGCGAGGGTTATTTTTCTACTTAAACATAACCGCCCGCCGCATGACCCCTCTTCATACCGCACCATTTGCATTTCATCTCTACTCGGTAAGCTACTGGAACGCATGCTGAACGGTCGACTTTACTTTTCCTGCACACGTCCAGCCTACTACATGAACATCAGTATCGTTTCACTCAGCAGCAGAGTGCAACATCGGCGCTGCACAACCTGCGCTCGCATCTCTAGGCTTGCCGTGAAGAGGGATCGTTGGCTCTGCTCATTTCATTGGACTTTAAAGGAGCGTTTGACCCCATCCTTGCTTTAGTTCCTGCGAGCTCACCGCTGCCCTTTTAACATTTACCGTTTGCTTGAATACTTCTTACATGGAAGGTCGGTGCACTACAGAAGTCATGCGTGGATTGTGCGTGATTAGACAACGATAGGCAGCCCCCAGGACTCACTTTTGAGCCCGCAATTGTGGAACATCGCGGTTCATGACCTACTGTGCCTTCTTGTACCACCTAATGTGCATATTCAGGCCTACGCTGACGATACAGTAGTCGTAATCAAGGTACGTGCATGACGGGCGCTTGAGTACCTCGCCAACGAGACTCTAGAGAGAATATTAAAACGGATGCGTGCTGCGAAGTTAAAATTGAACCCCACCAAGTGTACATGCCTGCTGGTATCGAGAGGACAGAGAGGTGCACAACGAAAGCCGAGCATTAGGCTGTGCGGCACGTTTTTCGGCAAGTAGAGGTGAAGCTCTTGGGTGGGTTGTTCGATAGTCACTTGACCTTTGTCGCCCACACGAATCATTTGCGGAGACGCGTTGAGAACATGTCCGCCACCCTCATCGGTTTTGCGCGTCTTCATTCCTTTATGGACCCGCAGTCACCTTCGCCTTCTTTACCACAGAGCAATTCTGCCTACTGTAACTTATGCTGCAGCGGCTTGGTGGGGCGATCATAAGCACCATTTGTTAAAAGCTAAAATTCACTCCTTGGTGCGTTTGTCACTGTTTGTGGTCACCGGAGCTTACACCACAACTGGAACCGTGGCGCTGAAAGTATTGGCAAACTTCCTTCCGCTGTCGATCGTCTGTGACATCCAGACAGGTTTTTTCGACTTGTTTCACCTGCGACAGTCAACTGAGCTGCATGGAACACGCATTTCCCCGGGCGAGGCGGAACATCCTCTTCTTTGCACCTGCTGTCATCCCACTCTGCGCTTGGCGATTCCACACCGCAGGATAGACTGCCGTACAGCTGCGAGGATAAAGCTGTGCCCTGGTTTACATGCGTACACAGACGGTTCTTTTACCACGACATCTGCCGGTGCAGCGTTTGTTGTGCTCAGCTCGTCTGATGAGGTTTTGGTGACGCAAAGGTTTAGAATTTTGCCACCGATCAGCTCTTATGGCGCAGAAGCTATTGCCTTACACCGTTTGTTCCTCTACCTCAACACCAACAAGCCCTCCTGTCCCGTTTTCATTTATTCTGACTGTCTGTCTTTGCTTTTGGCTTGAGGAGGTCGTTTCAACCCCTCAAAAACTGTTCATAAAATGCAAGTAAACTGTTAATCACTGGCTTCTACCGTTCCAGCCTCCCTCTTCCACGTTACCAGCCACTCCGGTGTGTGGGGCAACGAGCTCGCCGATCTCGTCGTTACAAGTGCAGCAACTAGGGTTGCAGAAGTGGAGGGGCGTACTTCGAAGCGAATTGTAAGAGCAGGGCTCTTGAAGGCAGGGTCGGCTTGGAGTGGCAACGTAGGTGGAGCTCCGACAACACGGACACTGAGTTGTTTCGATGGGGTACCAAGTGTTCTGGGCATACCTCCATTTTTTTCTCCGCCCCGAAGACTCGCCCAACTTTTAACCGGACATGGACGGTTTCCCCATTGTTTCCACCGGGTCGATCTGCTGCATAATACCACGTACTTCTGGGGACTCGGTGCTCCTTACGTGAGCCACTATCTCCTGGATTGTGCAAAAACAGTTCCCATTGTGTCCAGATTAGGTCGCCTCGTTCGCCTCCCACTGGAACCTCCTTTTTTGCGTCAGGCACTGGACAACGCTGAAGCGGTGAAACTTTTAATAGGATTGCTGGGGTTTGTCGGTAACAGCATTTTGGACGTTTCGCGACAGTAAATCTGTCCTCTAGTTGCCGATACCTGTTTGCTCTGCACATTGCATCTGCCTTCCCTTACGACCTTCGGGAGAAGCCTGAAGGCAAAGCCTGTGAAGAAGAGGGAACTCAAGTTCTTCTACAGCTTCTGGGACGTTCGTGGAGCCAATCGTATCTGTACAGTCATCTGCTGCGTAATTCTTCAGGACGCTGCTCCTTGTGCGGTACTCCTGCTGCCATGTGGTCAGTGTGTGGCGTTCGCGATTTAACATCGGTGTTCCCGTGCATTCTGATGGGCATGGCAGGATTGGAGACCCGCTCATGTCCTAGTGGCATGTTTTAAGATGGTTTAGTGTGCTGTAATCTCACGTTTCGTACGCCTGTAGACGGGCCGGTAGACATGCGTGACCCCGTGTGTACGAACTGGCCGAAAGTGTACCAATATGTGGGTGTATTTATTTTGCATTCTACAAATTGGTCTTTTACTACAAAAAGTATGTTTGGGTTATAACCCTTGTTCTTTTATCTTTGATTGGCTGCAAACCTGCCATAACCTTGCTGGAGCGGGTGTTGTTCCTATGGTTATTCTTTTTATTTTTGGGAGGGGGGAACATGAAAAAAAATTGAAGAATTTAGAGCGACCACTAGATGGTACAACTTCAAATATCTTATAAAAGGGCGAGCAGCCAAAAAAAATTACACCATCTCCCCGAAGGGAACTATGTGGTGATGCAAAGCAGAATTGTTGGCGTCCATTCAGCTCATCGGACGGTGCAGGGTATCTCAACCGAAGCAGCAACTGAGGAAGCAGCGCGTTGACTGGGTTAAATATATAGAGCAGATGCAAAGGAGAGGGCGAGATGAGAGACTAGACGCGCATGCGCCCTTATCGCGCACCTGGCGTGTTGCCGTTATGTAGACTGATCTATTGTTATAGTAGCGCCAGAGGGAATTCGACGTCCGGGTCCACACCGGTGGCAAAGGCACGCAAGTACTGTTGTGTTACGGTGAGTAGGCGGTGGTGCTCAAGGCGCCGAAACTCGTCCATCATGTTCTTGCCGATGTTGTCGTCTCTGTGCTGGAATAGGACCCTCGACATTAAGAATGTATTCAACAACGTTTCGCACCAAGCCATTCTTCAAGGCTTCGCATCTACAAACTGTGACGAGCGTACATTCCAGTACTTGAAAACATTTCTCACCAAGCCCGAAGCAACAGCGGCCATCTGTCACCTTAGATCTGACACATTTCAAAACATACCAAAAGAGCACTTTTGATGCATGTATGTCGCCACTGGCGCTGGCTCAGGAAGAGCCATCAAGTGGTTCTATCAAGTTTCTCGATTTGAGAATCCATCTGGTAGAAAACCACGTATGGTGGCAGTACGACCCGCGCGGCAACAAGCCGATCTTACCTTACGCGTCAGCTCACATGAAACTCATGAACAGGGCAATCGTCAAGACTTGTCTTGGCAACAAGGCGTTATGAAAATCCTGCCTCATGCCATCCTGGAGCAGTCTTGAGGCAAAAACACCGTGTATTTTGGCAGCGGGGTACCCAACATGTTCTGGCAGCTGTTTCTTTGTCGAGATTGAAAGAGCAAAAGCAAAAAAACAAACACGACCAGCTAGAGTCCACCTCCCAAAACAGAGCCCATTGTAGTGGTGCATGCATGCACAAAATTGCCCATGGCAAGGAGAAGATAAGAAGCAGCGGAAATGTGAAGGTGGTGTTTTCAGCGCCCCGAAAAATCTCGATAATGTGCGAAAAAGCAACGTCTAACAAGTGCACCACAAGTGCACCATAACTACTGCACCACGAAGCACCATAAGAAGTTTGTTGCCCGCGCCGAAAAAGTTGTTTATTCCGTGCGTCTTTCGTGCCGCAAGCATTACGTCGGCCAAGCTGGCCGATGTTTGAATGGCAGACTAAGGGAGCACCACTACAATGTTTCAAAAACGTTCAGGGGTCATCTCGCCCAGCATTGTAGCGATTGCGTTAGCAAATGTCAGCCGTTCCCGGACCACAGCGTTGCGATAGGGGAGCAGGCAACCCAAATCCGGCGAGAAATCTGAGTGGCCACGGAAATAAAAAAGTTAGTGGAATAATACGTATTGCTCTGTAAGACAAAGAGCTTCAATTCTTGGCACACTACCCGACCTTGTAAATGAATGTTTGGTTTCCAAACGTCTCTTGCGGTTTTTAAAACGGTTTGTGCGTTGTATTGATTACCCTTTTTCCCCCGTTAGTAGGATATCGCCGAAAGAAAATGTCGTCATTATCACACAACCCGCACTCCCTGTCAAATGTCAACATGAAAATTTTGTGTTTCCTTTTTTCTTTTTGTTATTTTTCCCTATGCGTGTATAAAAACACTGACATACGCTATTAAAATCAGTTGTTTGGGCCTTTTGTTTTCGTGTCGTGTTGTTTGTGGTGCTACTATGAATATTTGTTTCATGTGAATTTTTTTCGTTCGCGCATTCCCCTGGTACACACTGGCAAATTTTTGAGAACTTGCACCATCCTTACCCTTCATGCTGTCCCAGCTGTCCCCTTAGTACTCCTCTTTTTTCATCTGCTAAATGAGGGAGCTGACATTGCAACGCCTGTGTTGGCCCTACACCAGCATGCCGTATTAGTTAGTAGCCCCGTGACCTCAGTGAAGCATCAGTAAATAGTCCTTCCATCATTTGCACCCCCCTCTCGCACACAAGCTTTCATCCCACTTTTTTCACAAGTAAAATGAAATATAGCCTGTACGTTCAGCCCGGGCTGCAATCAAAATGTTCAAATAAATGTTTTCATTGTTGCTATCCCTCATAGTTCTGCATTTCGTAGTATTGCTTGGAATTCAGCGAGTTGTGTCATGATCACTGAAAACCTTCAGCTGGAGTGTACGGAAACGATGGACGGTCGAGAGTTGTGAAATGTTTCTCTGTATGTATGCGTGTTTTTCTTCGGTAAACTTCAGTTTTTAGTCAGCGTTGGGACTGCATTTCGTGCCTGCGATGACTTCGGCCTCTTTTCCCCATAATATGTGTTCTGAATTCTGGAAGCAGCCGTGAGCTACTTCCAAGACATTTACTCTGTCCCTTCTGTCTGCATTATTGTTTTGCATGAGGAATGGGATTAAAATCCCTACCCTTTTGCATTTTTTTATGTTACAAGTGGCATTACACCCGTGCCACCCGTACAATAATAATGACATAAATTGCTTAAGACCTTAACTTTCAATGTCCTTAATTCGCTGCTTCACACAAAAATGTAGTGTCATTTGTTTTAATTTTATTTTTGGCTTAAGGAGCTCCGCACAACTCATTCGCCTTGTCATATCGTCTGCCTAATGTCAAATACAATAGGCACCAAATGAAACCAACAAAACTCAGCACCAGGATGCTTACGCGGTACCATGGCTGAACGTCGAAATAAGACGACTTTCTAAGCTTTCTTGGCGGCAAAGTTCTGAAGACGAAGTTCACGAAAACAGCAGCACAATGCAGAACGTCATACTACACCGTTTTAAATGTTTCAGGTTTGGCTACCGCTCTCAGGCGAAGGTCGCTGCTGAAGCCGCTTTTAGAAACGGCTCCATTCATTTTTAGAAAACACTATTGCTCATGACGTTTCCTTCCACAAAGAAGAATTTGAACCCTTCTAAAGTTTTGTTCACGTTAGAAACCCTTAAAATATGAGTGCATTTCTCTTTTGGTAATTACCGCCATCATGCGCAACACATTTAGCGCCTTTGCACAACCCGCCCAAATAATGTCATTCGGTTTCTTAATGCCTTATGTACTTTATGGCATTTTTGAGCGTGTGTCATGGATAATAAGCACCGCAAACGTTTGCAAGTATGGGATTACGAATCTGCTTCTAATCCACTCCTTATATTAGTCAAAGATGCCTAAAACAACCTCATCGCCCTTCATATCCTATCCTTCACTGCTTTTCTTCTGCACTTCATATGTATTGCTTAGCCACATTTTTCAAGGGGATGCTTATGGGATGCTGAAGTAAATTTCTCAGACTTCTCTTTGTAATAGTAATGCATAGGCCAGCTTAAACATCCTCTCAGGATTTTTCTCTGTCCCTTAGGCAGTAAATAATTTTTAACGCCACAAATCAGATAAAGCATCACCCTATCTCTTTAGCGGCCACAACAATTACAGCAGTGAGGTAAAATGAGGCTCAAAGTTCTTGCAATGTGAGTGGACGATGCGCAAATGAGTGCACGGTGCGCAAAATGTCAAGGTTCATGTGCACACACTTCTACTTGTGTCAACGTAATGTTTTTTTTTTTCTTTTTTAGGGAAGACCTTCCGGGATATTTGCCAGATGCATATGCGCCAAATGTGGTTGTTGTGGTTTTAGTGTTTTGTGGATGTGATGAATGTGGTTGCGTACTTGTGGCCAAAACTAAAACCACAATTGTTGTGTACCAAAACTGGTTGTGTGCCAAAACTAAAACCACAATTCCGGTTTTGGTTCTCGCAAAAGGGCCGGGTAAAACCGCCAGCACGGCTCAGCGCATTCAAAGCGAGCAAGCGTTGTACTATTAAGTGTGAAAAGACGAGCCAAGATGTAAGCAGTGGCTGAACACTCTCCGTGTCAGTGAAGGCGCTCAACTGCCCATACTTTCAGGGCTCTCCTGGCTCATCCCTGTTGTGCTTACCTTATCACAAAAGGTGTGTTGATATCAGGCCAACAGTCGGCAGATTCAGTAGCGTATCAGCAAGCTGCTGGCGCCCTGCAACATTGAGACGCTGACCATCGGCCATCTCCGGGTGCTGGTATGTGCGGGTGGACGGAACTCGTTTGTGGAGCAATCGAAGTGGCTGCGCAAAATTACACACAATTTGCGTTTAAAGTGCGTCTTGTACATTTGTGTAATAGCAAGGCTCAGCTAGTCTAGGAAAACTTCACGCGTCAAAGAAAAGGTCTAAAATTAGCAAGGAAGATAAAAAGAAATACCACTTTTGAATTGATTTTTCTTCTAAAAAAATTAGCATAAACAAAAAAACCGTTGTCAAAGCACGGCTTAAGGAACTCGAGACCTCATTCTGCACAAGTAATCCCACAATATCTACAAATAACCTCTAGGCCCCTTTAGCATGCTACCTCGTAATAATGATGTTACTGCTTAGCCATATTCCTTAGGGGCCAACTGCACTCAAATATTTCTCTGTCCAAATTTGATCCAAATAAGTAATCTAAGCTCTTGAAATCCCCGTGGCAAAACCCTAAGCTTCGTAAGTACAGAGCACACTAGGTAGCGTCGTTAAAAGTAGCTCCCTGGGGACCACGTTTGCACCTGGCGGAGAGTCGCCGAAACAAGTTTCAAGCGGCCTGTAACGCAGGTTCGGGAACCTGCTCGTGGAGCTCGTGCTTCTCCATTGGCCTGCTGGACGCTCCGCCGGGCGCAGGGATGGGTTCGGCTGGGGTTTCTCTGCTGCACCACCGCGCTATACCGCTGTCGAAATCACATATTTCAAACTAACCACACAGTCAGAAATATCCTCTCTTTTTAATCAGTGCAAAAATAAATAAATTAGAAGCCTACAACCTACACGTGCCCTTGCGAACGTTCTGGAGCTGGAAAACTATTTTTACTTGAAATTGAGTATTTCTACTAAAACAACTACGGCGACGTGCACACTTGCATTATTATCGTCATTCATATTGCATATTTTACAGAAAAAATCATCTTTCATAAATTCTCGAACACTTGCACTTCCGTGTCCAATATTTCCAATATTTGGGCCGGGCCAACGCCACCTCCATCCTGATGATGGAAACACTCTGCAGCACACTGCATTAAACAATCATGCAGCTCTCTGCACAACACCTTCCATACGCCCGTAACAGTACGGTGGATCCCTGGTCATAGGGGGCATCCCGGTAATGAAAGCAACCACAGGCTGGCGAGCGAGGCATCTTCGTCGTACCGCAGTCAGCCCGGGGAGACCATAGCCAGCGGAGCCCACTTCGATCCTGACGAGGAGCGCCAGCGTCGCCGACATGCCCGGCCCCTTCACCTCCAGTCATCAGTACCCCAGAACCCGCATCCTCTGCCTCCTGGCTTATCTCGCGGCGCCCAGGTTTTTCTCAACCGGGCCCGTTCTGGCTTCGCCATAACCGCTGACATCGTCGCACGGTGGCGAGGACAGCACACTCACTTTGACCCTTCGGGCAATGAATCCCAACACGGCAACAACATACCGCCGGCAGGTTCTCCGCCGTCAACAACGGCGGGAAACTCCCATTCTGTAGACCTCGCAGGACCTGCACAAACCGGATCAGCTCCCAGTTCCTCCCCTTCTCTCTTCGACCCTAATGTGCTCTGCTACGCATGCCATGGCACAACGAAGCCTGACCTTCCGCACCTCGTCTGGTCTTGCCCGGGCCTTGCCGTGCTTCGCGCCCAACACCGCCCGGCATGAGTTCACTCCTACGAAGAGTGGATTCGGACCTCTTGGCGTGTCAAGGACCCCTTGACAGCACTCTGGAGCTTTGTCTGTGCGGCGTCAATGGCTGGACATTACTAGCGTCCTTCCTGCCCTCCCCCTTCCCCTTCGGCTTCGGGCCATCCTTCCTTAATAAAGTTCTCTTCCTTCCTTCCTTCCTGATGATGATGGTTTAAGTTTAATGGCGCTCAACATGGGCAAAGAGCGCCAAGTACAAAGTTATGTAATGAGGAGGGGAAACGAATAAAATCAGTTATTGACTATGAGCACGGCCGGTGTAAAGGGCCAGGGTGAAGAACGTGAGTGGTTAAAAGATAAAAAAGGTGGCTGGTGTATAGGACCAGGGGTAAAACTATGGGTGGTATGAGATGAGTTGTAAACAATGAACTTCTGACAGGAACTGAAAGGTGCGCTGAACAGAAAACATGGCATCGTCTCCTAAGAAGTACGACGGGTGTGATAGAATATGTCGTGTGTGTTGTTGTGGGAAGTGTTTGCGTTGTCTAATGTCGAGTGCCTTACATTGTATGAGGATGTGGATCACTGATAGGGCCTCTCCGTACCTGCTGCACAGAGGTCTTGGAGATCCAGTGAGCAGGTGCGAGTGCGTTGCATGTGTGTGCACTATCCGTAATCTAGCCAAGGCGACTTCAGTGTATCTATTACGTGTGTCGGTGGTGTATGGCCCTACGTGTGGTTTGATTACATCTAACTTGTCTGTTCATTCGCTCCAGTGTGTTTGCCATGTTTTGCGAAGTTGTCTGATGTGTGGTTTCACGTCGGTGTAGGGTAATGTGGTAATGTCTACTGTATTCAAGAGTGTAGCAGCAGCCATTCTATCCGCTGCTTCATTCCCGGCTATACCACAGTGGCCAGGGACCCAGCAAAGGACCAGTTCAAATTTGTGCACATACACAGACATAATAGCTTTGATGATAAGATTTACAACGTGATTTCTTGAAGAATTTTTTGACGGCAATGCCCGCACAACACTGAGGGAAAACTGTATAGATAATGTATTGTGGGATGTGGCTTTGAAGTATATGATTAACAAGAAGAAGTACATCATCAGCCTCTGCCGTAAAGATACTTTTATTACTGTTAAGATTTCTCGTGACACTAGGGCCGGGACCAAGCGGCACGCAGGACACCGATGTGTAGGTTTTAGAGGCCTCCGTATAAATTCAGAACACTGATACTTCTGCTGCAAATACAAGAAATGCTGCAGAATTGCGCATGTAGGAGGTCGGTTTTTACCTACATGTGTGAAAGATGTGTCGCATGATACAAGACGGAGATGCCATGGTGCCATAAAATCCGTTAGAGAACTTTGGATTGTGTTTAAAAAGGAGACAGCAAGCTCTGACGCTTCCTCTCTAACTCTGTAAGAGAAGGGCGCAGAGAACGATGGTCGATTTAAAAGAAGTTCAGTCATAGATGTATCATGAAAAACTGATTTAAAAGGATGGCGTGGCATCGATGAAATTTTAAAAGCATAAAGGAGATCTGTGTATGCTCGCTGACGTTGAAGGTTCCATTTGTTGCACTCTACCAACAGGCTTTCAACTGGACTAGTCCGGAAGGCACCACAGGCCAAGCAGAGCGTTAGCTGAATCACAGGGACCAGCATTCTGAGGGATGTTTTAGTGGCTAACCCATAGACAACGCTAGCATAGTCCAATCGTGAACCTATCAAGCTGGTAAAAACACGTAAAAGAAGTTGTTTGGCAGCCCCAAAAGAGATGTGCGAGAGTACCTTCAGGATATTCATTGTTTTTAAGCATTTATGTTTTAGTTGTTTTATGTGTGGGATGAATATGAGCTTTTCGTGAAAGACTATACCGAAAAACTTGTGTTCCTTTTTGACAGGAATCGAGACACCATTGAGTTGAATGTCAAGATCCGGCCAGATGCCACGCCTCTTGGAAAACAAAACACAAGTGCACTTCCCTGGATTAAATTTAAAACCATTGCTATCTGCCGAGCCAGCTAGCTTGTTAACACCAAGCGGGACTTGGCGCTCGCAGACAGACAGGTTACAAGATTTAAAGGATAATTGCACGTCGTCTACACAAATTCAGCAGGAAATTGACGGTGGCAATGCCTTCCTAAGGGAATTCATTTTCAAAATAAAAAGAGTGCAACTTAAAACTTCACCTTGTGGCGCTCCATTTTTTGCACATGAGCCCTAGAGAGTGCACTTACAACTCGCTCGCAAAAAATTCTTTCGGACATGTACCTGGCAAGCGTGTTCATCATGTTACCCGATATGCCAAAGGACTTCAAATTGTTGAGTGTACTATACCTCCAAGCAGTATCATACGCCTTTTCTAGATCAAAGAATACTGTCATAGAGTACTGCTTATGCAGGAAAGCATCTTTTATATACGCCTCTAATGCAACGAGTTGATCGTTGGTAGATCGCCCCGCCCTGAAGCCTGCCTGGCAGCTCTCGAGAAGACCATTGTATTCTAAGAAGTACACGAGTCTCCTGTTTATCATCTTCTCAAAGAGCTTACACAGGCAGCTTGTCAGGGCAATGGGACGATTACTGGCAGGAGAGCAAGGGTCCTTCCCTTTCTTTAAGAAAGAGAAAGCCACTAATATGACCTTCCTCCAAGAGCGTGGATTGGGCCCCGAAAGCCATATTCTGTTGTATAAGTGTAGGTGTGTTTCAAGGGTGTGTGAGTGTAGGTGTTGTATCATTGTGTATAAAATCTTATCTGCACCTGGACTTGAAGGTTTATATGTGGTCAAAGCAGAATTAAGCTCATGAATTAAAAATGGAGAATTGTAGGAAGTTTTCGACTTCTTGGTATCACGCAGAGACTTCCTTTCTGCAATGTTTTGTGTTTCATGAAAGTGTTTGTGCAGTGTGCTGAACTGGCCACGTGTTCGAAGTGTTGTGCAAGTGTGTTAGACTGGTCTTCAAGTGTGGCCCTGTCACAAACGCAAGCGTACGACGTCTAAAAGTATCGTATAAATTTTTCATTCTATTTTACAGCGCCTAACTCTTCTTAAGTCGTCCGATTCATTCAGTTCGGTTATAGTCGCCCGAGACAAGGCTGGAACTTTCGGGAACGGAGGGGCGGTAACACGACCACTCGCCGGCTAGCCGGCAAAAAAAAAAACAAAATAAAAAGCTCCGCCGCTCAACTTACACCGAAGCTTCGAGCACTCTCGAGGAGGCGTGGGTGGCTTTGCCAGTGCTAAAGTGCATCGATGATTCTAGAAGGGAGAAGAGTGAAGTTATTCACTGACGGCGGCGGCCGCGTTGTGTGTTGTGCTCTTCCTCTCTGCGCCGGCATGGTTATAAAAAGAGAAGCCGCGCCTAAGCAAACCAGCTACGTTTGGCAGTCGTGATGTGACAACGGCACCTGTCAGTTTGTGCATCACACCATCGGCGACCCGCGCCCTGGAGGACTCCAACGTACTTCCGGGCCTCGAATCACCGTGATCGTCTCGGACGGCCTGGCCTACAACGAAGCTACGCTTCCCAGATAGCCGAATCGCCTCCGACAGCGGTGCATCGTCCGGCCCGGTCGGTGAATATGCTGGGACTCTGTCTCTTATAAGCATCGAACTGTTCGTTTTCTTTTTAGTTAACTGCTCCGCTTCGTAATATTCATTTGTTAACGCTCCTGTTTGTATCATTTTGTCTAATTGGACTGTTTCTTGTTTTTGAATTCCATCTAAGTTGTCTGTCATTATCGATCCGTTACCTCGTGCTTGTGTTTGTGACTTGCCTGTCTAAATATAAGTCTTTGTGCAGTTTTTTGTTCAAGGCTCTTGCTCATTCTTGCCGCTCTGGTCGGCGAAAGCCGCACATCAGACGGCCACCCCCTTTGCCACCTGTGCCCTGTGGATTCGGTGGGGTTGGTTGGCTCTCTGGAGTCGACTCCCCATATCTTCCGACAGTGCACCCTATTAAGGAAACGGGTGACATTCCCCTGTTGTGCTAACCAGGGGCAGGCTGGGTGTCTGTTGTCCTTTGAGCTTGCGTATACGTGTCCAGACTTTGTGTGTGTCCGTGTATGAGTTAATGGATGTCAAGAAGGTGGGCCAACTCTCTCGTTTTGCCTAACGGCGCACATGTTTTCCGAACGCCTTGGCTCGTTTGAACAAAATAAGGTTACCCAACGTGGGGTACCGACGAAGGATACCCCATGCCTTGTTCTGTGCCTCTCGCGCCCGCCTACAGTCCGCATTCCACCACGGCCTCCTCTGCTTGCACGGGGCACCAGAGGCGTGGGTAATGGACTTTTTGGCGGCGCCGAAGATGTGCGCCGTGAGGAGTTGGGTAGCTTCTTCAATGTGTAGGTGTCCTATGGATGTTTGGTGTAGTTTCGATGTCTCTGTAAATGTGTTCCAGTTGGCTCGTGCTTCATTGAACCTATTATGGGAAGATGATCGAATCATGACCTTTAGCTCTTTCAACTCCCATGTCACTTCTTTATATCGGCACCTAGATCTCCTCCCGTTGGATAAACTTATATTATATAATCTTGGAATGACCGCCCATAGATTTGTTACTGATAAAAGTGTGCTTTTTATAATCGGTAGAACTGATCTGACTAACGACAACATGACGCGATTTGCATCACAACATAATTTCTTACTCCCAAAAGTTAGAACAAACTATGGTAAACAGACAGTTGAATTTGCAACCATTAAATTATGGAATAACTTGCCTGTTAATGCTAAAAATTAATTAAGTCGCTCATCCTACAAACAATCAATTCTAAAATTTATTTTCGAAGACCCCCACTTCTCATTTGATTAGTTCGCACGACTTCGATCTTTTTTTTTATGCTCACTTTTTTTTCTTTTCTAATTCTCACCATTTTTTTGTCTCTTTTGTCTTTGCACTTTTTTGTATAACAGAGACGTGTGCTTGTGTGGGGTGCCGCGTCTGTAGAAGGCAGCATCCCAACGTAAAACATAACTGTTTATTACCGTGGAAGCAGCAGCGGGACAAGCATGCCGGCTTCCGCTCGAAAGGTTAGAGGAACAATCCTAATCTAGAGTTTAGCGGCTTGGGTTTTATCGACCCCAGTTCTGACGTAAGCCTCCGGCGAAACTGCGGTGTCGCTGTCCCTTATCGGAAACGTGTTGCAGCGAGTGGCCGTGTCACGCTGGGCTAAACAGTGACGAGACGGAGGCTGCGCAGGTTTGTGCGCAGTGGTCGCCACACTTGCTTTGTGAACAAAGTTATTCTGTTTTAGTGTTGTGTAATGTTGCAATAATCCTCGCATAAATTCTTTAAGTTCCTTCTGTTGCGATTGCTTGAACGTTATATTGTCATACTGTTCATTTACAAGAGGTCCCACCGCAGTGCCGCACTTCGGGACCTCTTTCTGTAATATCAATCGCCATGCGCTGTACCTTTGTTATCGATTACAATAAACTGAAACTGAAACTGAAACTGAAACTGAACTGCTTGGGCCTTTACCTATATATGTTAGTGAAGTGGGAAAATGGTCACTACCATACGGGTCAGTGCCCACACCCTACTCCAGACACGGAAAGAGAATTGCCGAACGAATAGCCTAGTCAAGATTTGAGTATAAATTGTGTCCTATGTTAAGATATATAGGCTGTTTTTTGTTGAAACGGCATGCTCCAGAGGATGTTAATAACTTCTCTATCAGGCGACCTCGGGCGTTTGTGGTAGAAGAGCCCCAAAGAGAATTGCGTGCATTGAAGTCACCTGTTAGGGTGTATCGTTGAGGCAGCTCGTCGACCAGCGCCTCAAAGTTGCAGCTCAGAAGTGCAAGATCAGGAGAGATGTAGATGGATCATACCGTTATAAACCTATTAAATATTATTGTACGGACGGCTGCAGCCTCAAGGACGGTGTTCAAGGAGACAGGGTAGCATGATAAGGATTTTCGGGCGAATATGGCCACACCGCCAGAAGAGTGTGTACAGCCAACCCTGTCCTTTCTGTATACCAGGTAACTATTCAAGAAAGTTGTGTGCTTGGAATTCAGATTTGTTTCCTGGACACACATTAAACTTGGCTGATTGGCATGCAGAATCTCATGCACGTCGTCAAGATTATTCAGAAGGCCTTTGCAGTTCCATTGAACTATGTTTTCTCTTCCAATTATGATGTGTTAGAGCTACTGGAGTGTGACTATTTACGTAAGGTCTTTCGGGGCTTGCACTCTTGGGAGAGGCTTTATTGCCTTATCTGGAGGTTTAGATGGAGGGACCTGCTCCTTCCTCTGCAAAGCAGACAGGAAAGGTCTCACATCCATCTCATCTGATTTGGAAGGGGTACCCGGCGTACCGGACCCCCAGACTTGGCCCCCTTTCTGCTGCCCTTCGTTTGAGCCGCCACCGCCGAGGGCGTCAGGAGGGCCCCGGGGGGCGCAGTCGGTGCGGCGGATGTGGGAATTGCTGCATTTTCCTCCTTCATGGTGGTCAGCGCGAACGAAATCACTACACAGAGAAGAGAATAGACGACACAGGCGCTGTCTAGCAACTGCAATTTTATTTGAAGAACACGTGTTATTTAAGCAATAAAGAAGAGATAAAAACGATTGATGAAACCATACACGAGTTACACAACCATATCACGAACGCCCTTTACACACACGACTTGTCAAGAAAATATATTTCCTCATCTATTAGTGCGATAGACACTAATTAAATTTAGTGCAATAAATTTTAGTGCAATAGTGCAATAAATTTTAAAATAAATTTTAAAATAAAATTTAGTGCAATAGTGATAGTGCAATAAAATTTTAGTTGCTAGACAGCGCCTGTGTCGTCTATTCTCTTCTCTGTGTTTTGTTTTCGTTCGCGCTGACCACCATGAATGCGATCCAACAAACCCAATTTGCCACCTTGTTGCATTTTCCTCCTTCTCCACCTCCTCCGGGCCGTCGCGTGTGCTTTGGGGTGGTGGAGAGGAGGAAACAGTGGGTGCAGCAGCATCCCCTCCGGATGTGGATGCCACCACAGCCGGTGCTGGCTCAGCGAGCGGTGCGGAGGCGGGTTGGGCTGCAAGGGAGGGGGGGGAGGTGGGGGCTGGACCAAGTCCGACTCTCGGTACTGGATTCCCGCCGATACAAGACCCCCCCCCCCCTGCCGAGCTGCGTCGGCGTACCTCGCCAGGGGGAAAGAGGCGAACCTCTTTCGCGCCTGTGGGGAGGTGATGTTTACGGTTACCTTCACGTAATTGATTTTTTTCTCGAAATGAAACTTTTCACAAGAGCGAGAGTATGCTGTGTGTGGACCCTGGCAATTCGGGCAGGTGAAGTTGGTTGCAGTGCAGTTGTCGAAGAGATGATCATTCTGGGCGCATTTGGCACATGTTGTTCTGCCGCGACAGGAGTTGGTACTATGCCCGAACCTCTGGCACTTGCAAAAGCGCCGCGGGTTCGGGATGTACGGGCGGACAGAACAACGGATGAAACCTGCGTTCACATGCTCGGGCAGTGTGCAGCGGTCAAAGGTGAGTATCAGGTGTTTTGTGGCTATTTCTTTCTTTTCTCTCATTAGGACGATGCGCCGTACTGCTGTCATGCCTTGATCTTTTAGGCCTTCGAGCAGATCGGTCTCTGTCTCGGTTAGGAGGTCTGGCTCAGATATCACACCCTGTGAGCTGTTGAGGCTGCGGTGGGGTATGACTTTGGCTCATGAGAGTTGTGGCTTGCTGCTGTGGGTTAACCTACTAACCAGTTAACCTCACCAATTCTTAGTTTTTAAGCATTGTATGTCTTGCCAGGGCTGGATTCCAGAAACTTGGATACAAGGTATACAGATTGTGAGGAAAGAGGCTTGGATTTGTCAACCGATTCAACTATCCAAAAACGGGGGTATTTGTCGGGTTTCGGGGAGTTGATGGCAGGAAGAGGTGGAAAAAATTCTTCGGTGAGGACCCTTTTCAGGGTCCGATCAGGTTGGAGGGGGTTTTTGATTTACCATATGGCATAGAAAAAGTGACCGCCGCGCGTACGGCAGTAGACTGGAATTTTCTCCACACAGGTTTCTCCCGTTTCGAATGAAGGTACGATGACGGAAACGGGAATTTTCGGGGCGTACGCTTCTCACTGCTAAGGGGTAACTACATGCGTCTACGGTGGTGAGCGACGCGAGAAACCTCGCTCAATGGGTACAGCAAACAAGATTGTGGGCGACAACGACAAGGGAAAAGAACTTCGGAGAAATTAAAACTTCTTATATTGTATGAATACAACTTCTTTTTGTCAAACTTTGCGCCGCTGACTCCTTTCAGTTTTCGCTCTTCGCTGACTTTGCTTCATATCTCAGCTGTTTTAATTTACCGGAGTGTATAGGCCTAGATGTCCGACGAAAACGTAAGCAGCATTTGTTTGTTTGTTTGCTAGTTCATTTGCTTGTTAGTTTTCGTGTTTGCTTGCTGTGTGCTGTGATTGTATTGGACCCCCCCCCCCCTTTGTATGACTTGAAAACCTCCTGCTGAACAGTAGAACAGAAGCAGCTCTAGGCGCAGGAGTGCGGCCCTTTTTTGGAAAGTAGCCGGGTAAAGCGCCAACACTTCGTGCACCAAACGCGTTCTGCGCCGGTTGGCGCAGGAAAGCGCTGCCTGTCGGCCGTTTCTCTATTCGTGTTGTTTAGATTCTACGGGGTTTCTTTGCGGGACCGGTCTACTAGAGCGGCCGTGTATAGGTCAGTCGGTTAAAGACAACAACAAAAAAAGACATTCCCCTCGCGAGGGGCACGATCAAATGCACAGCATTTCCGAGGGGGTGCGCCGGCAAGTCGTATCTCTCGATCGCGGGACCCGTGTCGCCATCTTTCGGAGGCGCGGGACAACTTGTGGCGCTTTCGAAACAAACCAGAAATGAGTGAAGGATATAAGGCGCGTTCGGTGCATCGAAATCTATGTCGGTTTCGTGGCTCGGTCGGTAGTGCGCCGGGCACCTTGCGTTCCGCCCGCGGCGTCATGGGTTCCAAACCGGGCGCCGGAAACTGTTATTTCTTTTATAGTGTAGTGGCCTGGCTGCGGACTACGACAAGGCGCGCCTGCGGACTACGACAAGGCACGCCAACGCCGCGTGACATTGTGAGTTACTTAAATGCTATGCGTTGAAAAGCTGGGGACGGGGGTACTTCCTTCGCTCGGGTTACCCCGATACCGAGAGAGGTCCCGGAGGGAGCCCATCCGCCGGAGCTTGACCTTGGCTCCGACGGCCACCGTTTGAGATTTCTACCCTTCGCCTTAAAACAAATCGCCACGGTTGGATCCAGCTTATGTATGGGGGCTTGGGGTCCGCGCTGTCACCAACACCGTCACCAAGATTGCTCAAGGTGCCCCGTTCGTGGGCCACCTCCATCCTTTAGACCTGTCGAAAGTTTTGCGATCTAACTAGAGTGGTTTTACAAGCGGATATAAACAACCGTGCGACTTTTTCCTCACCCGCTAAGTGAACCAAAATCAGCCTTGCTCGTTGTAACGAATGCATCTGCACAAATATCCGCCGTGGTCTTCGCTAAGGGCGAATGCTAACAAAACTGCTGCTTTAAAAAAAAACAAAAAAACTGGATTTTTTTCAATTCACAAGGTACGTTTTTTACTTTTGTAGACCATTAGAGTTAGTTTACTTGAAAGTAAAATGTTTTCAACAGCGGATGTCTCTGGTGAAAGTAGAAAACAGCGGTAGATAGGTAACTTCTTTCGTGTTTTAGTGTATTTAGCTGCGGAAGCTGGCTTAGAGTTTTAAATCTCTTTTATATTTCGATTCTCGATGGGCAGCAAAGCGAAAAATACTGAGCTGTTATTCACGAAGCTGTTTGCTCCGAATGTGCAGCAAAATTAGTGATTGATCTCCACCCGCGTGCGGTTTATTCACTTCAAAGAGAGCGCTGCGACAGGCGAGGCGCCTGCTAACCAAAGCTACTTTTCGATATCGTACGAGCAACTAGCTTTGTAGATAAGGGCCAAAGTTTTTTACTCGCAATGCCAAGGATTGCTACAAAGGCAGTAATTCTGATGGGAAGGTAACTGTCGGATGGTCTATTTCATCTCGATGGATAGCAACGCGATGCCGGAATTGCGCCGAACTCCATTATCCTGGGAAAATGTTAGTGGGAGTTCTGTGAATATAACAGTGCGAAATGTGACGATACCAGGCGAATTTGAAGGTGGCTCCGAGCGGCCGCCGGTTCCATCACGGCCGCTTCTGTTCCAGCACGTACGTAACGTCCGGCCGCCGGTAATTGCCGCCTTTTCTGTTCAGTTTCGGTTCCGACAACGCCAATGTCGTGAGCCGTTTGCGTCAGTCACACTCATGTTTGAAACATAGTATATGGCCTGCGTTCACATGCTCGGGCAGTGTGCAGCGGTCAAAGGTGAGTATCAGGTGTTTTGTGGCTATTTCTTTCTTTTCTCTCATTAGGACGATGCGCCATACTGCTGTCATGCCTTGATCTTTTAGGCCTTCGAGCAGATCGGTCTCTGTCTCGGTTAGGAGGTCTGGCTCAGATATCACACCCTGTGAGCTGTTGAGGCTGCGGTGGGGTATGACTTTGGCTCATGAGAGTTGTGGCTTGCTGCTGTGGGTTAACCTACTAACCAGTTAACCTCACCAGTTCTTAGTTTTTAAGCATTGTATGTCTTGCCAGGGCTGGATTCCAGAAACTTGGATACAAGGTATACAGATTGTGAGGAAAGAGACTTGGATTTGTCAACCGATTCAACTATCCAAAAACGGGGGTATTTGTCGGGTTTCGGGGAGTTGATGGCAGGAAGAGGTGGAAAAAATTCTTCGGTGAGGACCCTTTTCAGGATCCGATCAGGTTTGGAGGGGGTTTTTTGATTTACCATATGGCATAGAAAAAGTGACCGCCGCGCGTACGGCAGTAGACTGGAATTTTCTTCACACAGGTTTCTCCCGTTTCGAATGAAGGTACGATGACGGAAACGGGAATTTTCGGGGCGTACGCTTCTCACTGCTAAGGGGTAACTACATGCGTCTACGGTGGTGAGCGACGCGAGAAACCTCGCTCAATGGGTACAGCAAACAAGATTGTGGGCGACAACGACAAGGGAAAAAGAACTTCGGAGAAATTAAAACTTCTTATATTGTATGAATACAACTTCTTTTTGTCAAACTTTGCGCCGCTGACTCCTTTCAGTTTTCGCTCTTCGCTGACTTTGCTTCATATCTCAGCTGTTTTAATTTACCGGAGTGTATAGGCCTAGATGTCCGACGAAAACGTAAGCAGCATTTGTTTGTTTGTTTGCTAGTTCATTTGCTTGTTAGTTTTCGTGTTTGCTTGCTGTGTGCTGTGATTGTATTGGACCCCCCCCCCCTTTGTATGACTTGAAAACCTCCTGCTGAACAGTAGAACAGAAGCAGCTCTAGGCGCAGGAGTGCGGCCCTTTTTTGGAAAGTAGCCGGGTAAAGCGCCAACACTTCGTGCACCAAACGCGTTCTGCGCCGGTTGGCGCAGGAAAGCGCTGCCTGTCGGCCGTTTCTCTATTCGTGTTGTTTAGATTCTACGGGGTTTCTTTGCGGGACCGGTCTACTAGAGCGGCCGTGTATAGGTCAGTCGGTTAAAGACAACAACAAAAAAAAGACATTCCCCTCGCGAGGGGCACGATCAAATGCACAGCATTTCCGAGGGGGTGCGCCGGCAAGTCGTATCTCTCGATCGCGGGACCCGTGTCGCCATCTTTCGGAGGCGCGGGACAACTTGTGGCGCTTTCGAAACAAAGCAGAAATGAGTGAAGGATATAAGGCGCGTTCGGTGCATCGAAATCTATGTCGGTTTCGTGGCTCGGTCGGTAGTGCGCCGGGCACCTTGCGTTCCGCCCGCGGCTTCATGGGTTCGAAACCGGGCGCCGGAAACTGTTATTTCTTTTATAGTGTAGTGGCCTGGCTGCGGACTACGACAAGGCGCGCCTGCGGACTACGACAAGGCACGCCAACGCCGCGTGACATTGTGAGTTACTAAAATGCTATGCGTTGAAAAGCTGGGGACGGGGGTACTTCCTTCGCTCGGGTTACCCCGATACCGAGAGAGGTCCCGGAGGGAGCCCATCCGCCGGAGCTTGACCTTGGCTCCGACGGCCACCGTTTGAGATTTCTACCCTTCGCCTTAAAACAAATCGCCACGGTTGGATCCAGCTTATGTATGGGGGCTTGGGGTCCGCGCTGTCACCAACACCGTCACCAAGATTGCTCAAGGTGCCCCGTTCGTGGGCCACCTCCATCCTTTAGACCTGTCGAAAGTTTTGCGATCTAACTAGAGTGGTTTTACAAGCGGATATAAACAACCGTGCGACTTTTTCCTCACCCGCTAAGTGAACCAAAATCAGCCTTGCTCGTTGTAACGAATGCATCTGCACAAATATCCGCCGTGGTCTTCGCTAAGGGCGAATGCTAACAAAACTGCTGCTTTAAAAAAAAACAAAAAAACTGGATTTTTTTCAATTCACAAGGTACGTTTTTTACTTTTGTAGACCATTAGAGTTAGTTTACTTGAAAGTAAAATGTTTTCAACAGCGGATGTCTCTGGTGAAAGTAGAAAACAGCGGTAGATAGGTAACTTCTTTCGTGTTTTAGTGTATTTAGCTGCGGAAGCTGGCTTAGAGTTTTAAATCTCTTTTATATTTCGATTCTCGATGGGCAGCAAAGCGAAAAATACTGAGCTGTTATTCACGAAGCTGTTTGCTCCGAATGTGCAGCAAAATTAGTGATTGATCTCCACCCGCGTGTGGTTTATTCACATCAAAGAGAGCGCTGCGACAGGCGAGGCGCCTGCTAACCAAAGCTACTTTTCGATATCGTACGAGCAACTAGCTTTGTAGATAAGGGCCAAAGTTTTTTACTCGCAATGCCAAGGATTGCTACAAAGGCAGTAATTCTGATGGGAAGGTAACTGTCGGATGGTCTATTTCATCTCGATGGATAGCAACGCGATGCCGGAATTGCGCCGAACTCCATTATCCTGGGAAAATGTTAGTGGGAGTTCTGTGAATATAACAGTGCGAAATGTGACGATACAAGGCGAATTTGAAGGTGGCTCCGAGCGGCCGCCGGTTCCATCACGGCCGCTTCTGTTCCAGCACGTACGTAACGTCCGGCCGCCGGTAATTGCCGCCTTTTCTGTTCAGTTTCGGTTCCGACAACGCCAATGTCGTGAGCCGTTTGCGTCAGTCGCACTCATGTTTGAAACATAGTATATGGCAATTGGCACTCTTTTTATCTGTACTATTAGGTGACATTATTTTTACGTTGTCTAAAATTTGAGTGAAGTTGCCCTTTAAGAGGATGCTTAGGGGTGGCAATTTTAAATACTGATATTTTATAAGGATGTCTAATTCAACTGAGCGCCAACGAGTGCTATTATCTAAACTTTACTGTTACACTGACTGGATGAAAGATGCTTATGTCGTATTCAATTTTCTAAAGACCTTGTTATAAAAAGGTGCATTATACTTCCAGGAGGCACTCAAAATACCTACCTGTATATTTGTCGTTGGAAGAAAATTGATCGCACTGGCGCCTTAAAGAACATTTATTTATGGGAACAAAACACTATAACAAGGCAATGGGGGCATTCCCATCATATATACTTGCACAAGGAACTCCAAATATATAATTTATTTAGGTCGTTAACAAAAGAATAGCGAACCTTTCCAAGAAAAACGCTTCAGCAATTTTTCCGATGAAGAATTCAGTGTATATTAAGGATCCCAAGCTGCTCCAAATTAAGTGGGAGCCCTCCACTACAGCCTGCCTCATTGCCTGCGTGTGTCGGCGTGCTGAACATCATATTCAATAAATTCTTCCAAGAAAACTGCTTATGAACATGTAGGCGTGTCAACAAAGCGATGGGAGTATTCCCATTATGTATGTATGTATGTATGTATGTATGTATGTATGTATGTATGTATGTATGTATGTAAAGTTGGGTCCACTGCTAAAAGGAGGCGGCGAGCGCGTGGATGCTGCGCTCCGCGAAGCGCCTCCGCCGAGAAGTAGTGAGAATTGGCGACAGCCGGCACATGCGCACTGACCGCAAGAGGTGGGAGGAGCCACTCTGTCGTCTGCTACGGCTCTCCGCTGCGCCGCTCACATCCCTGGAGTGCGAAATCCCTCAGCTATTCCAAGATGAGGGACGCAACGGAGAGCCGTAGCAGACGACAGAGCCGCCTCATGCGGTCAGTGCGAATGTGCTGGCTGTCTCCTATTCTCGCCACTTCTCGGCGCCGGAGCTTCGCGGAGCACAGTGGCCACGCGCTTGCCGTTTCCCGTTAACATCGACCCCACTGTACGTGCGTACGCACACATGCACACGCAAAGCACACACACGAGGCATATGCATGTCTGTGTAAATGTATTGAACTTTCTTCCACACTTTCAGTGTATCGACCCTTCTTTCTTCTCACTCCCCACACTTCAATTATTCTAACAACCTACTAAATCTTTACTTTTGGCTAGTTGGGTACACATGACACTTGAGAAACAACGCAAAAAGCTCGGACAGGTACAGGGTTAACAGACACCAGCGCTCGTGTCTGTTTCCCCTTTCTCTGTCCGAGTATTTCGCGCTGTTTCCTAAGTTTCATTCTAACAACCCTTTAGCAAGCTGCATTTACTCATGGCTCTGGTAAAACAATGCTCACATACACAAGTGCAGTATACGTCACCCCCCACGCACCAGCTACATTTTCTTATGTCATTCATAATTCGGACAATGACTACACCATGCGGTTATGGCAATTGATTCAAGACACCCTATTAGTGGTAAAGTCACCATGTTCCTAGACACCCTACAAAAATGTTCGATTAATCAAGACAAAAAGGGAAGGCCCTTGGAGGTGCCTGCAAGAAAATTTATTCTACTATTTTATTCCACGTTTGGACGCAAAAAAATTGCAGCCTTCGAAGCATGCTCTGAAATTATACCGTAATTCATGTTTTGTTATGTTAGCAGGCTGCAGCGGTGGCTAGAGGCAGAGCATCCGCCTCGCGTGCAGAGGGACCGTGGTTCGAATCTCGGTGCCGGACAATTCCCAACCTATTAAAAAATCCGCGCATTAAATAAATTGCAGAATGAGGCGAACTTTGCCGGTAATGCACTCCCTCACCACAGCAGGATAGGCCATCCTGGTGTAGTAATGGCCACAGCACAGTACCGGGATAATTGGAGATTAGTGTGAGTGGCCTTTGCCCTGCAGTGTGCAGTGGGCGTAGATAGACTGGTGATGATGATGTTTATCATCTGACAGGTGCTGCCAGGCGTCTTTGAGACAAACCTGCGCTATCATTATTGAGGTTTCATGAGGTTCTTTCAGAACAAGTGCAAGTTGTTCTGTTTGTGGCTCAAAAACACTTTTGCATTGCATGATTTTGTTTCCTGCTGTTTTTTGGTTTTAGGTACCACCTTGCTCCTATTGAAGTGAGTGGGCTTACAGTTAACAATGCAAAACTTTACACTATCTCTAACCTACCATGGTGGCTCACTTTCATAGAAAAAGTGCAGCTACTTAGCAGTGACAATACTCATTTCTGCTGGAGGGACCAACTTGCTTGCCAGCTGAAGTTCTGCCTTCTACAGCACAGCCTGCCCCGCCTGAAGATCTATGAAGTCACACACAAGTCTCTGAATCGCATCAAAAATAATGAATTAATGCAGGACAGGCACACACCGTTTCAATTATATTTGCAGAAACCTCCACCTATTCTTCTCATGAAGTTACATCCAGAGCTTATTTGTAACAGGCTGCGCATTCAAGTACGGTCATCTATCATAACACAGCTCGTTATAAAGGAAAGTTTTTCACTGGGCCAGAAAACACTTTCTTTTTTTCAAGTAGTGATAAAATGGGCGAATGAGATACAGTCATCCGTAATCCGACACCTGAATATTCTGTGTCACCATGCTGACAAGCAAATTTGTCGCAACAACCGCTACTAGAGTGTTGTTAGCTAACCTTCCTTCCCCTCGCATGGGACACCTTGAGCAATCCTGGTAACGGTATTGGTGACACCGCAAACCCCGAGCCCCCAAGCATAAGCTGAATCCAACCGTGGCGGTGCGTTGTGTGGTGAAGGGTAGAAACCACAAACGGTGGCCGTCGGAGCGCAGGTCAAGCTCCGGCGGATGGCCTCCCTGTCTGTTTACCAGGCAGGGAGTTCGGGGACCTATTCAGCTATCAGGGCAAGGCTGACAAAGAAAGTACCCCCGTCTTCCTGGTTTTAAACTACCGTAAAACGCGCGTGTAATACGGACCAGCGTATAATACGAGGTGTAATTCGGGGACAGCAAAATGAGAAAAAAGTTTTCATCCGCATATAATGCGAGGTAAAGAGCACAGAAAACATTTATTTTCACGGCAGTTACCGTTCAGTCATTGTCAGTTTTCGCTGGCACTGTCTCCCGATGTACGTTCAGTCATCGTCAGGTTCGCTGCCGCTGTCTCCTGAAGTCGCCTTGTCGGAAATGTCTTCCTACAGAAAGTGGTCCTCAGTGCCATCAAGGGCGTTCGAGATGCCGCATTTCTTAAAAGAGCGAATGACGAGCTCCTCTGGGATGCTGGCCCAAGCATCCGCGATCCAACCACAAAGCACCGCTGGAGAAGCCCGCTTCAGCCATCCGGTAGCTGTCACTTACGGGTCTCCTGACCTCATCCACACTTGGTAGCAGGACCTGATGCAGTCTTTGAAAGGCTTGTTGATTGATCCTAAGTCTAGCGGTTGCAGCTGGGATGTCATTCCTCCTTGAATGACAATGAGTTCGGTGCGGGGTTCGCGCAACAACTTCTTCACGAAATCGGCCAGGTGGCAGCGAAAGGCGTCCAACACGAGCACTGACAGGAACCCCCAACATTGCTCCAGGCCGCGGACACCACACAGACTTTATCCAGTCAAGCACCAGTTGCTTTCTCCACCCGCAAATGCTGCGTTTGGTGACGCCGAACTGCCGTCCTGCGGCGCAATGCCTGATGGTCCCGGCACATAAAATAACTTTCCTTTTAAATGCAGCCGAATACTGCCTTCGTCCACCCGACATAGTGATAGACTTGCGGTGAACGTGCCGATTCTTCGAGTGGTCAAAGCAATCAAAATGGCGGCGGCTGAGAGAAGCAGCAGCCACATAACGCCACGCGAGATGGCGCACCCTCTGCTGAAATCGAAACCGAAAGTGCAAATTTTTGGCTGAGAACTTTGCGATCCACATTTGTATCACATATGTATCATATGTATCACAAATTTTACATAGTAAAATTTGGAAAAGAACCTCGTACTATATGCGGGTTTTTACTGTATGCTATATGGCATTTTCAACCCCCCAAACGTGATCGGCCCCCGAAAAAGGGCTGCACCGAAGTTTCATTTCCGCCTCTTTCAACAACTGTCTTTCCAACAACCGTAAACAACAATTCGCGTTTTCTTGTAATTGAGTCAACTGACACAGAAAGATCTGTCGCTTCATGGTTTGTCTTCTTGATATCGAAGTTCCTGGGAAGTATAATTGGTGAGGCGTACAAAGTTAAGAAACAAAAAACTGGGCAATTGCTGGTCGAAGTCATTACGCAGCAGCAGGCAGAAAAACTCTTTAGCCAGACACAAATCGGTGATGATGATGTCAGGGTCAAGCCCCACCGCAGCTTCAACAGCTCCCAGGGCGTGATCTCCGATCCCGATCTACTGAACGAAACTGAAGCTGACCTGCTGGAGGGCCTTTGAGGTCAGGGCGTAACAGGGGTCAGGCGCATAAACATACGTAGAGAGGACAAATACCTACAAAGCTTAACTTTTGACAGGTTGATTCTTTCAGAATGCATAAATGCAGGTTTTGTTCGATGTCCGGTCCGGCCTTACATCCCTAACCCGCGGCGCTGTTTTAAGTGCCAACGGTTTGGGCATGGCACCAACTCCTGGCGTTGGCCGCCTTACCTGTGCAAAATGCGGCCAACATGACCACCCGTCCGCAAACTGCAACCCCCACAGTTTCACCTGTTCCAACTGCCAGGGGCCCCACGCAGCATTGTCCCGCACTTGTGATAAATTTAAAGAGGAAAAACAAATCATCATTGTAAAGGCCACAGAAAACATCACCTTTCCAGAGGCGAGAAAGAGGTTCGCCTCTTTACCCTTCGGGAGATACGCCGACGCAGCTCGACGGGGGTAGGAGCGGCGTCTGCTTTCGGCGGGGACCCAGTACCGCGAATCGGAGTTGGTCGCGCCCCCTCCCCCCACCGGGTTGCCTCTGGTGGCCCAACCCGCCAATGCACCGTTTGCTGAGCCAGCAGCAGTTGTGGAGACAAGAACATCTGGTGGCAGTAATGCTGCATCCTCTACTTCCGTATCCACCGTTCGAAACCACATGTGAGGGCACGGAGATGGAAATGGGGGGGCCAGCGGCACCTCCCTCCTCCACCGCACCGCCTGCGCCATCCGAGGTGTTTTTGAAACCCTCGGTGGTTGCGGGCAACAAAAAGAGCGCCCTAAAGGGTCCGCGATCCAAGGAGCCTGATCCCTCAGGTGCTCTGAGGACATCCTAGGATGAAATGGACGTCGGACCAGTCTTGTTTGCGGTGCACCGCAAGGAACGCGTCCCGGCGCCAAAGCCTCCTCACAAACCAAAAAAAGGAGAGAGTCACAGCCCCGAAAGACGACACATAAACATATACGCTCCAGTAGCTCTCACACTAATTAATGGGAAGAGAAAACATATTTCTATAGAACTGTAGAGCGCTTCTTAACAACCTTGACGATGTATACGAAATACTGTAAGCTATACAGCCAAGTGTAATGTGTGTTTAGGAAACCGATCAGAATTCCAAGCACACAAATTTCTTGAATACTTACATGGTCTTGAGAAAGGACAGGGATGGCTGCACACACTCTTCTGGTGGTGTGGCCATAATTGCCCGGAAATCCTTAGCCTGCCAGCGTTTCACTATGAACACTGTCCTTGAGGCTGTAGCAATTTGAACAATATTATTCAATAGGTTGATAATGGTATGCTACATATATTCATCCTGATGTTGCACTTTCGACATCTAACTTCGAGGCGCTGCTTGACCAGCTGCCCGAACCATTCATCTTAACAGGTGACCCTAATGCTCACAATTCACTTTGGGGCTCTTCTCGTACGGATTCTCGGGGTCGCCTGATAGAGAGGTTTCTAACATCCTCTGGAGCATGCCTTTTCAACAATAAACAGCCTACATACCATAACATAGGACACAACACATACTCATATCTCGACTTGGCTATTGGCTCCGCAGTTCTCTTTCCTCTTCTCGAGTGGGGTATGGGCACTAACCCAAATGCCACCTCACTAACATATACCGGCAAAGGCCCAAGCAGTTCATCTTCCCATAATGGGTTCAACGAAGCACGAGCTAACTGGAACACATTTACAGATATCAAAACCACACTACACAAACATAAGACACCTACATGTAGATGAAGCCGCTCAACTCCTTGCGGCCCACATCCTCGATGCCACCAAAAAGTCCATTCCCCACGCCTCTGGTGCCCCGCGCAACCAGCGGAGGCCGTGGTAGAATGAGGACTGTAGGCGGGCGTGAGAGGCGCAGAACAAGGCGTGGGGTATCCTTCGTCGATACCCCACGTCGGGTACCCTTATTTTGTTGAAACGGGCCAAGGCGTTCGGAAAACGTGTGCGCCATCAGTCAAAACGAGAGAGTTGGCACACCTTCGTGACATCCATTAATTCATAAACGGGTATACGCAAAGTCTGCACACATATATGTAAGCTCAAAGGACAAAAGACACACAGCCTGCCCCTGGTTAGCACAACACGGGACACACTTGAAGACCAGGCTAACACACTTGCACAACACCTAGAACACGTGTCCAGCTCAGCACAATACACAAACACTTTTATGAAACACAGAACAGTTGCATAAAAAGCCCTTACAAGACAAAGACAAATCAAAAACTTCTGACAACTCTGAATTCACTCTTTTTGTGTTGAGGGCTGCCCTGAGCACTTGCAAACTTTAAGCTCCAGGCGCAGATAAGATTACATATATCATGATACAACACCTACACCCAGGCCCTCTTGAAACACTCTTACACCTGTACAAAAAAGTATGGCTTTCGGGGCACATTCCACGCTCCTGGAGGGAGGCCATACTAGTGGCTTTCGTAAAGGAAGGGAATGACACTTCTTTTCCCGCCAGTTATCGTCCCATTGCCCTGTGAAGCTGCCTGTGTAAGCTCTTCGAGAAGATGATAAAAAGGAAACTCGTGTACTTCTTAGAGTACAACGGCCTTCTCGAGAGCTGCCAGGCAGACTCTCGGGTTGGGCGATCTACCAACGATCGTCTCACTGCGTTAGAGTCATATATCAAAGATGCTTTCCCCCACAAGCACTACTGTATGAACTACTGTATGAATGTATTCTTTGATTTTGAAAAGGCGTACGATACTGCTTGGCGTTGCGGCATCGTCAGCGATTTGAAGTTCTGTGGCGTGTCGGGTAATAATGTGAACACGCTTACCAGTTACCTGTCTGGTAGAATGTTTCGCGTGCCAGTTGGAACTGCACTCCCTATGGTTCATGTGCAGAAAAATGGCGTGCCGAAAGGGGGAGTTTTGAGTTGCACTTTGCCTTTTGTAAAAATGAATTCTCTTCGGAAGGCGCTGCCACCATCGATTTCCTATTCAATCTATCTAGACGACGTTCAAATCTCCTTCAAATCGTGTAATTTGTCTATCTGGGACCGCCAAGTCCAGCTTGGTGTGAACAAGCTAGCCGGCTGGGCAGATAGCAACGGTTTTATCCGTGTTTTGTTTTCCAAGAGGCGTGGCATTGGGGCGGATCCAAAAATTCCGCTTCACGGTGTCTCTATTCGTTTAAAAAAGGAACCCAAGTTTTTAGGTATTATCTTTGACGGAAATCTCACATTCATCCCACACATAAAAAATCTAAAACATAAATGCTTAAAAACACTGATTATCCTGAAGGTTCAATGGCAAATTTCTTTTGGTGCTGACAAACAACTTCTATTACGTGTTTTTACCAGCCTAATAGGCTCACGATTGGACAATGGTAGCGTTGCCTGTGTGTCAGCCACTAAAACATCCCTCAGAATGCTTGACCCTGTGCATTATCTAGGGCTCCGCTTAACGTGTGGTGCCTTCCGCACTAGTCCAGTTGAAAGCCTGTATGTAGAGTGCAACAAATTGAACCTACAACGTCAGCGAGCATACACAGATCTCCTTTATGCTTTTAAAGTTTCATCCATGCCTAGCCATCCTATTAAATCAGTTTTTCATGATACGTTCATGACTGAACTCCTTTTAAATCGACCATCGTTCTCTGCGCCCTTGTCTTACAGGGTTAGAGAGGAAGCGTCAGAGCTTGCTGTCTCCTTTTTAGATACAATCCAAAGTTCTCTAACAGATTTTATGGCACCATGGCATCTCCGCCCTGTATCATGCGCATATCTTTCACACATATAGATAAAAACCGAGCTTTCACGTGTGAAATTCGGGAGCACTTTTTGTATTTGCAGCAGAAGTAACAGTGTTATGAATTTTATACCGATGCCTCTAGAACTTCCACCTCTCTGTCCTGCGCAGTGCATGGGCCCGGCTCTAGTGTCACTAGAACTCGGCACAGTAATACAAGTATCTTTACGGCAGAGGCTTATGGTGTACTTCTTTTTGTTAATCATATACTTCAAAGCCACATCCCACAAACCATTATCTATACAGATTCTCTCAGTGTTGTGCGGGCATTGTCGTCAAGAAATCTTAAAAAAATCACGCTGTACATTTTATCATCAAAGGTATTATGTCTGTGTATGTCCACAAATTTGAACTGGCCTTTTGTGGGTCCCTGGCCACTGTGATATAGCTTGCAACAAAGCAGCGGATCGAATGGCTGCTGCTGCTACACTCTTGAATACAGTAGACATTACCACATTACCCTACACCGAAAGTGAAACCACCCATCAGACAACAAGTTCACAAAACATGGCAATCACACTGGAGCGAACAAACAGACAACAAGTTACACGTAATAAAACCACACTTGGGACCATACACCACCGACACACGTGATAGATACACTGAAGTCGCCTTGGCTAGATTACGGATAGGGCACATTCATGCAACGCACTCACACCTTCTCACTGGATCTCCAAGACCTCTGCGCAGCAGGAACGGAGAGGCCCTATCCGTGATTCATATCCTAATACAGTGTAAGGCACATGGCACAACACGACACAAATACTTCCCACAACTACACACACAACATATTCCACCGCACCCATCATGCTTCTTAGGAGACGAAGCCTTGTTTTCGATCAAACGCTTTTTTGAGTTTTTTGCCGACGTAAAATGTTTACATCTCCTTTCTTATCATGCATCTTGACAACCTGGCCCTTTACACCAGTAATCTTCATTACGTTGTGTTTTACTTTGTTTATGTTTACTGAAATGTTTTACTTTTACTTCCATGTCACTCTCATGTAATCACTATTGTTTGGCGCTCTTTGCCCTGATTTGGACTTGCGCCATTAGACTCCAAACATGACCATCATCATAACCTTCCTTCCCGCTTCCCTCTGACTGCGCTGATTTCCGCCAGCAGAAGTAACCCTCAGGCTACAGAAGGGACAGTTGGGACATTGTACTACGAAGAAAAACAGCGCTAAAGACAGGACAAACTAAAGAACTACTAACCACAGGTGCTGTGACTTGTAGTTCTTTACTTCGACCTGTTTTTCGCGCTGTTTTTCTTCGTAGTAACCCTCAGGTTGCTTTGAAAGACCAATGAGAAAGAACAACAATGAGAAAAACTACATTTACAATATATCCAGCAAGTTAGTATGGGGTACCACAACACAAACAAATATGACCAGGTTATTGATCCTACAGAAAAAGGCCTTAAGAATTATTGCAAATGTCCCCTATCACTATCACACAAAAGAGCTTTTCACTCAATTCCGTGTCGTTAATGTACTAAGTCTTTACAACTTCAGATTGCTAAACTCCTTTCGTGTAGCTGTTAAAAGCCGCAACTCATTCTTTAGTGACATATCTAACCTAACAAAAAACGCTGTGACGTACCAAACGCGTTTTCCGTCCTTATGGTACACGCCGACACCCCGCAACAATTACAGTCTCCAGTCATTAACGTATAACCTCCCGGTGTTGCTAAATAGATACGACACCATTTCCATTGATATATACCGCCTTTCTGCGAAAAAACTAAAAACACTCTTTGTTTCCTGAAAAAGCTTTGTGTGTCAGTTTTTCTCTTTTTTTTGAGAAATTAGCAATTGTATAAAGTATCTATTGGCCACTGTTTTCCGATGTATACAGCCTTTGTTAAAAAAAATTGATTCAACTTGTTAAAAAAAAAAAGTTATTGTATATTAAGTTATGTACCTATATTATAGCAATTGTATACTTATTACGATTTCCGTTTCCGCTAAGTATATGGCCATGACTGTGATTTGATTTGATTATTATGTCTTCTTTTTATTTCTCGTGTGTGTGTGTGTGTGTGTGTGTGTGTTTGTGTGTGTGCGTGTGTGTGTGTGTGTCTTTTTTTTTCTTTCTTAATCCACAAGATGTGTAATGAAATAATATCGCATACGGTCGTGATATCTGCTGTTGCCGGAAACCGGGGCAGCCGCCTCGTCAAGCCGCTTGTAACAGTGGCTTTTTGCGGTTGTGCCCTCCTTTTGTAAAAGAAAGGAAAATAAACGATTTGATTTGATTTGATATAAAGCAGCCGATACAACTGACACAACAAAAAACGCTTAAAACATGATCAAAGAGTTACACCAACAGTACATGTATTTCCTCCTGACACGTGTATAACCATACAAATGTGTACTAGGTTTCGCTAAGCACGGTAACGTTATTCACAAAAATAAACAAAGGGAATTCAAAACGTTTGACAAACCATTTCCTCCTGTATTCTTACAAACACATCGACTGATCAGAGGCGACTGACCAGCGAGCTGTCCACAGCTGTCGCCGTATCCAAATGCTGTTAGCGGCCGTTCCTCGTGTGGCAGGGAAAATGTTCCTATCAATTGGCATCACTCGTTTTTCCCAAATAAGAAAAAATGGTGTTCCAAGGCGAGGCTTGATGCTCCGGCAGCACCAACTCATCTACCACTCTTCGTTGCTTACATCTGGGTTTGGCGGTCCTGGTCGTGCCAGCAGTGCAAGTTGAGTCGCTGCAGTTGGGTGTGCAAGCAAGCTGAGCACATGAACATTCAATTCTGCAACGGGGAGCACTGTCTCTCTGTTAGCAGCACAGTCTGCGAACAGCTATCACAAAAATAAACAGAAACCCGACATGGCCGCGCTATCAGCCTGTGATCACTCTGGCTGAAGTATCTAACCGGGTATACGTACAGTATTGGTTTTGTAGCTGCATGCAATCGTCGAGTCATCCTCCCTCGTTCTAATTATCATTAAGCTACGGTTGAAGAGCTGATGCGCGGCAAGAACACAAACATGGCGGCCCTCCGTTTCACACCATTACCACATCTGGGAAGTTTTTGCTGGCTTGGGAGCAAACCCTGCCAAGAACTCCAATAAAAGGAAGGTGAGGTAAATCAGTTCTAAATTCTCTTTTCTACTCCTCATATTCAATACTGGAGTAAAAAAGCGGTTTATCCATAGTTTTACCTCATACCTTGAAAGAAATGTTTTTTTCTGTACGTAGTTTCTAAGGCACATCTCTTGTTAAAAACTCCATTTCCGACTAGTTTTCATTCACGACGAACTTTCTTGAACAGTTTCGAACCGCTTAGAACCAGAGTGGAACGGTGCTTGAGGACCGAACCCGGAAACGAACACGAATGGCTTGAACCAGAACCCAAGCCGAACCCGAAAAAATTCCGGTTCGACACCCTGGATAGAATACCTATTCAAGCAACATAACGAAAGGTACAGGTGCCTTCAGAACTAATTGGAACACGGGAGCTGTGGCCGAACCGCATACGAGCGCCGTGTAGCTTTACCGGCGGGAAAAGAAAGGACTAGAACACGCATGCGCGCTGCAAACGGCGATAGCCCATTTATACCTCTCGGGCCATATTATCGACTGCAAAAATTCACAGTGAATTCACCGTGTATTTTGCCTACGCCCAACGTAACCAATCAGTGACGTATTGCACGTATAGTTATGACGACAAGCAGTGTAATTTCACGCTTCACTCATGAAGATCACAACTAATGTATCTAATATTGCGCATAAAAAGTATCAAACCCCTTAGCATGTATTATAAAAATTAGGGCGGTAGCTGAGGCTGGAAAGGGAAACAGATTTATGCAGCTCAAAACTGGCGTCAACACCACAAGGCGATCGAGTAACGTTGATCCAAACGGGAGCGAAAGGGAGATGTTAGGCTAAAGAACATTGCACAATCTTTTTTGCCGTTGGGCCGTATTCTCGACTGCACAAATTCCCAGGGAAGCTGGGAATTTGCCGGAAGTCTTTTCTGATTGCCTTTCAGGTTTAGTCACGCGTTTCGCGTTGACAAAGCGGTTGTGTGTGCCTTCGTCATTTTGTCGTCGTATGACGTTTAGAGGCGCCAGTTTTAAATTTTGGCTTATTTCTCTGTACTTAAAGGCAAAATTCTTTGCCGGCACTGAAATACTAAACTAATAGCACCTAGCAGGACAACGGAGGCCTGCCTGCTATTGAACAACAATAATACTGCTTGTATCACACGTTCTCTCTGTGATTTGCTGAGAAGGCGTGACATAATTTAAACAGTTGGAGGGAACGATCCCGTCACACATTGGCAACTTCAGCGTGCGTAAAATTCACGTTATGTTGCGTAACAGCTTGAAAATGGCCGCTGCTTTTGCCGCGTAATAGGGCAAAACATTTCACCGACCTTCGCTCCGCGAAATGTCCGTGATTTCGTAGCAGGCGCCGTTTTATTACGCGCGGTTTAGGGCATTTTTTCTACGGACAAAAAATAGTAGTTTCGCCTGTTTCCATCCCCACCAAAGGGCTAACCGGAGCAATCACTCGATGCATGGGCTCCCGCGTTTTCGTCAGCGACTGCGGTTAGAACCTGCGGATCTTCACAAGTATACTGTTCTCATTCCATAGGACGAGCCGATTTCGACATGCCCAAATTTTTGCCAGTGAGTGGACTTTTCAACCGCTATCGTTGGAGTGAACACGGACCACGCCGAGCGGTCTCGCGAAGCCTAACCAAGAGAGGAACGGCTGCCATGAACGAGGAGTACCACGTGCCACGAGCGCCGGCTTCCTCGGGCTCGCGGCGCACCTCTGCCTCGGGCACGGGCCTTCGGGCCTCGGCCTACGACTGATATCGGACGAGCACCACCCGAGACCCACCCATGCTACCGGAGGACCCTACTCCCAGCAGTGACTCTCAACACATCGCCAACATTGACTTCGATGAAAACCGCGGGCGCACAATAAACAGTCCTGGCCCCTGGGTGCAAGTGCTCAGACAACGAAGCAATGCAAAGAAGAATCAACGGTAAGCCACCAACATCACTTTCACTCACCAGCATGCGCCTCGTAATTCAACCACGCATTCCCAAGCCTCCGAAGAATCTACAGGCGTCCGGGCACCCCACATGTTCCATCTTTCGTTGATTAACCCTGGAAAGCACCCTACTCAACAACGTCCGAGAAACTAGATCTTGCCGAAGCTGCAAGAGGACGAATACAATATTGTTTATCGTCCACGTACAGACCTCAAAGTGTCGGCATGGCCAGATAAACGAATCGCGCAATGCTTAGCGGTCGCAGGTGGTTTCTACATCGAGGACTTCTACGCGGACGTCATCGTTCAAACACAATTGACCGGAAACCTCATCGCATCCAGCACCGTGGATGAGGACTGTGCCGTGAAGCTCAGTGCTATTAGCCACATTCAGCTCGGCGCAGCGCAATACGAACTTTCCCCGTACCTTAAGCCATTACCTGGCACTGTACGTGGCGTAATACACAACATCAAAGCGGGTACAACTGAAGAAGACCTAGATGACCTGATCTCTACTACTGGTCCAAGAATACTTCACGCACGTATGCTCGGACGCTCAACATCAGCCCTAGTCACTTTCGACGGGCCACATGTCCTCTTCTACGTCAACTTTGGAAGTACCGGCCTACACCCACTGCCGGACCTACCGCTAATCCGTGCAGTTCTGTTCTGCATAAGAAGAGCTCGGCCACTGCCAGGATGCAAACCCTTAGCCAAGTCATTCGTACCGACCAACATGCAAATTATGCGATTTACCACACGAAACCGCAGGCAAGGACTGTAAGAAATGCCTTCGACTGATGCCACCACTTATACACATTTGTGAGCGCTTCGTCCGGTATCCGGAATACGCTGCAGCCACCTCCGCTCACTGTATACCCGCCCAAGAGACTCGGTTAACGCTACCGCAAGACAACACCAAAATGAGCTGGTCACAACGCCTTAAGCATTCCCCAACTGCTACGAACCCCTTTCCCCAACTCTCAGACAGATCATCAAACGCCAACACCAAACATTACGAGCAGACCATCAGCACCCTACCCAGTCAAAACGTGGAATAAATGAATTGACTAAAAGGCTTGAACCCATTGAGAAAATCGCCCAAAGCAGAATGGAAGCTCTATAATGCCAAACAGAACAACTCGACGATTCGACGACGATCCGTAATCGACGATCTGTACCCATGTTGCAGGAATATGCACTGTGGCTCGAAATTCACGCCGCACAAACGAGTCAGGCGCTTGAAAAACTCTATGATGCAAGACACAAACATTGATCTTGACTAGACGAGTTAACTATTAGAATTCACAGTTAGAAATAGAATGCTAGAATAGCCTTTATACTAAGGAGACAAAGTTTGACAAAACCAGAAAAACTAACAATCCAAGTTCAGTTCAAAAATAAACTGTTAATAAAAGGAGCGTCTCACGTGAGGTGGGGCACTTCCTCGATGCGGCGGCTGTTGGTAGCTCGTCACGGCAACACCACGTCTTACAGTCCATGCCGGCGATTCTAATGTACCGCCGACGAGAAGGCAGCAGAAATGCTGGCGCTGCAGCCTGGTTCGGGCACACCACGTCGCTCCGTCGATGCCGGCGATTCAATTCTCCGCCTTCGAGCAGCAAGACGTTGCTGGATCCGTAATCGGGATGGGTTGCCGGGCGTCCTCCACGACGGCCGCGGCCGACCATGGCTACCACGTCTTGTGGGCAGCCCTCATACCCGTGTTCCTCCGAATACTGCGCTACGTAGATGATGACGATGTCCTCAAAGATTTTGGCACGAACCCACAAGGGGTATCGCCCAGAGCTAAATCGGTTGTTGAAATACGTGGGGACCTCAAAATACTAAATTATTCCCGGAAAGAGTCCGTAAAACGAAATTCAATGATGAATAAAACCCGAATTACCCATTCATTAGCACCTTTCAGCAATGTAAACGACCTGAAGCAGAAAGGAAATTTGAATGAAATTATCTAATATCCCTTTTTACGAACCCCAAGTTTGATGTGGCAATAAATAATATAAGTGGAATAGAAAAAGTCAACACCAAACTCTCAATCGGGTCCTTAGCTCTGCAGAAACACCGACAGTCGAGAAAAAAAGGTTCGATTGTTTCAGGGACCTGGCACCACACACGTAGCTCCGTAGGCCAGTCAAGATATCCTGTTCTTTTTTAAATGCGAATGCATTTCTTAGTCGGGCGTTGTCGTGCTCCGTCGGCGTGCGCCCGCAGGTGTTATCTCTCCGCGGTCCTCCTCGCCCCTAGCAACAGCTGTGGCGCGCTCGCATCGCGGAGCTCGGGCGGAGTAGCGGAGAGTGAGTGGAGAGGAGGAGCGCGCTCGGGCGCGTGAGGCGCTCGCATCGCGGAGCTCGGCGGGAGAGAGAGCTCGCGCGTGGGGCGGGCGTGTTGCGCGGGTCTCTCTCTCCTCTCCGCGTACCCTCTCTCCGCTCGCTGCGCTCGGAAAATGTATATAAACGCAGTAGAGCGCACGCCTCTCTCCGTTACTGCTTGCGCAGCGCACTCATCGGTGCACCTAATGCATTCGCATTTCCGCACGATTCCCTTCGGGGAGGTGCGGGGAGTTTTTTCTGGCGCATACCCACTAATAGCAATTGTCGATGGTCCGCCATCTTATCTTCTAATAAACTTCCTCTTCGTCGCAGCCTTGCCTGACCCGCTCCCCACCGTGTTCCTCTCTCATCACAAGGCACCCCACTTACTAATGTTGTTGGGAACAGACAAGACACATCCCAAAAAGCACACCATAAGATGAGAAATCACGCTAATTCACCCTGTGCACAAATGTCAGGTCACGCAGTTGGAGAGAGAGAGAGAGAATCAACTTTACTGAGCTCAAAAATTCGATGGTTCGCGCAGGCACCAGACGGGGTGGCCCATATGTCTCCAGCAACTCCTGGCCCCTGGCCGTCAGTGCTAGCTGAGTTGGCAGGGCGGGGCTGGACAACAAGGTCTCCCATCGCTCGGGGGACTGGGGATTGGGGGTGTTGGGGGGAAAGGGAGGTGGTGGGTCCTTGAGGTCTTTGCACTCGGCTATGATGTGTGCCAGAGTGCCTCTTTCCGTTTCGCAGAAAGGGCAGAGTGTGTCGTGCTGCGCCGGGTACATTCGGTGTAACAGAATGGGATGCGCTAGTGATCCCGCCTGCATGCGCCGCAGGATAGTTTGCTGTTGCCCGATTAACTGTGGGTGCGGTTCGGGAAGTTTGCACCTCGCGTTTCTGTACATCTGAGTAATCTCTTTAAAGCTGGTCACGGGATACGGTAGCTCAGCCGGCTCGTCCTCGGCCCGGATGGACAGTTCTCGGGCGTGGTGGTCGGCGAGGGCGTTGCCTTCCACCTTCGAGTGAGCCGGTACCCACACGAGCTCGATGGCTCGTCCCGGAGCCTTTTCTTGTGCTTGCGCCGCGGTAGAGATCACTCCCCTTCGGAAGCTTCCGTAGGCTGACTGTGAATCTGTGACCACGGTGTCCACGCTCGGTTGCACGAGTGCGAGTGCCACGGCTGCTTCTTCCGCAACGGCTGGGTCTGTCGTCCTCAGCGACGCGCTGACGATCAGCTTGTCGATGGACGTGGCTACCGCCGTTGCTCGGTCGTCGTGTTTTCTGAGCGAGGCGTCCGCGTAGAGTACCCTAGGGTTCTCTTCCAGCTGTCGAGCCAGGGCCTTGGCTCGCGCGGTCCGCCTCCCTTCGTTCTTCCCCGGTTGCATGTTCCTGGGAATTGGCTTGGTTTGAATTGCCTCTTTCCACTGCTTGGGAAGGGCTGCCTTGGTTGGCAGTGGTTCTATCTGCCATCCTATTTTCCGTAGGACGACCCGGCCGTGCTCCGTTTGGCTTAGCCGTACCCTTTGGTCGGACAGGTGAGCCTCGATCAGCTCCTCCACCGTGTTCTGGGCCCCCATGTTCAACAGTTTCTGCGTGGACGAGTAGATCGGCAAGCCCATTGCCTGCTTGGTTGCTTTACGCAGCATCGTGTTCAGGGTGTCTCTGTTTGCCTTCGTTAGCTGAGTAGGTCAGTTTGCCTTCGTTAGCTGAGTAGGCAGAGTAGGTCACCCTCGACACGACGAATGCCCGCACTAGGCGCATTGCGTCGTCTTCCTTCAGGCCTCTGTTACGGCTAGAGATCCTTCGAATCATGCTTAATATCTGTTCCGAGGTGTTCTTGATCTTCGTGACGGCCGCAGACGCTCGTCCGTCGCTTTGCAGCAGCAGACCCAGGATTCTGATCTGTTGCGTCGGTTTAATGGCTGTGCCGTCAATGGTGATGGTCACGTTCAGCGGCAGTTCCTTCTTGGGTCTTCCCGGCTGAACCATGAGCAGCTCCGATTTCTGGGGAGCGCAGCTCAGCCCGCAGGTTTTTGCATATTCGTGTACGGTAGTTGCCGCCCTCTGCAAGGCTTCCTCCGCCTAGGCATCGAACCCGGCTCGGTTCGTCCACACCGTAATATCGTCGCCGTACAGCACGTGGTACACTCCTTCGATTTGTTTGAGTAGACTGGGCAGGGGCAGGAGGGCCAGATTAAAGAGCGGGGGCGACAAGACTGACCCCTGAGGGGTGCCTCTCTCGCCGAGCTCGATGGGTTCCGACTTCTCTTCCCCTATCCTGATGGTCGCGGTTCTTCTCCTTAAGAAGTCGTTGATGTAGCCGAAGGTATTCTGACCGCATCCCGTTTTGTTTAGATTTTGGAGCACGCTCGCGTGAGACACGTTGTCGAAGCCCCCTTTTAGGTCTAGGGCGAGTATCCCCCGCGCAACGTTCCCCGTCGCCTTCTTGACGACGAGTTCTTGCAGTTGGATCAGGACGTCCTGGGTGCCAAGGTGTTGTCTCAACCCATACATGGTCTCGGGTATTTGATTTGTTTCTGCCAAGTGTTTTTGAAGTCTGCGAAGGACGATACGTTCCATCACCTTCCCCACGCACGACGTAAGGGAGATGGGCCGCATGTTGTCAATCGTCAGCGCTTTGCCGGGTTTCGGGATGAATCGAACCTCTGCCTCTTTCCATTCTTTCGGCAGCTGCGAGCTGTGCCAGGTTTCGTTGATGTGCCCCAGGAGGCCGCGGGCCGCCGCATCGCTCATGTTTCCGAGCAACTTGTACGTGATCGTGTCACTGCCGGGGGCGCTCTTTCTGTTGCTGTCGTCAATGGCCGACCAGAGTTCCGTCATGGTGAACGGTCTGTTCATCTCTTCGTTTTCAGGGCCTCTGTACCTCTCGGTCGTCGGGTACTGGCCTCGCTCGGTCTTGAGGTATTTTGCCTTCAGGTCTCCCAGTAGTCTGCGGCCGTCTCCCTTGTACGTGTTGAGGATCTTGGTGAGGTTGCGGTTGGTTGCGGTCTTGCTGCTCATCGGGTCGATTAGGTGCCTGAGTAAGCACCACGTCTTCCGTGCCGATAGCTTACCCTGCAAGCTGTCGCAAATGCTCAGCCAGTTCTCTCGGCATAGCTTGGCCGCGTATTCGGCGATCTGTTTGTTAAGGACCGCGATACGTTTGACCAGCTTCTTGTTGTGACGCTGGCGCTTCCACCTTCGCGTTAGCGAGTGCCGGGCCGCCCACATGTGAGCCAGCCTGGTGTCCACGAAAAGTGTCTGCGCCGTCGTCGTTATTTCTTGCGTGAATTTCTCGAGGGCCTTTTTTTGATCCCTCGCCCATTCGGCGTACCTTTGCTTTCGGTGGTCTTTTCATCGTTCGCCGAAGCCTCTTCGATTTCATGCGTGTATTTCCGCATCTTGTCCCAGTCTGTTACGCGTTCCGTCCCCAGCATGGCGCGGTATTGGGTCCTTTGATGGTAATGCCGATTACGCCATGGTCGGAGCGCAGGTCCACGTCTTCGTTTCTCCAGGACAGGTCCAGTGCCCCCAATAGCCACGACAGATCTGGAGTTGTGTCCCTATTGGCACTCTTGCCCCTTCTGGTGGCCACGTCTGGCTCGTTTATCAGGGCCATCTCATGGTCCTCCTTGGTGTTGGCTAGAGCTTTTCCCCTCTTCGATTGGTACTTGTACCCCCACGTTGTGGGAGGTGCGTTGAAGTCGCCGAGCATCAGGAGCGGCCTGCTCCCCGCCAACCTTTTCGCCTGGCTCACTACTCGATCAAAGTCGTACTGCCTCTGTGACGGGCGGCAGTACGCGCTCAAGGCGTATATATTTCCCGTGTTGCCAATTGTTCTTGTGTGAATCTCGACGAGCGTGTGCTCGCATCCGCCCTGCGCCGTGACGTGTTGAGTAGCCGCCACGTTGCTGCGGACGAGCACCGCTGTCCCTTCCACCGTCGGGTCCGTGTACGTCACGTATCCCGGGAGTCTATGCTTGCTGTTCGTTTCTTGTAGTGCTATTACATCGGGCTTGTGTTCGAGCCCATCAATGTGGAGTAACAGTTCCGCCTCCTTGTTGCGGATCCCCCGGCAGTTCTATTGATAAATTACTGTAACGTCCCCCCGTTGGTCTTCTTTTTTTTATTTGGTCCCTGCTTAATCTTCTTCGGATGTTTCTAGGCGGCCCCGCCTACACGCGCTCGATGCCTTGATTTTTTCCGCCCGTTCTTTCTTCAGGGACGCGAAGCGGTTCCTTGCGGTAAGGTTGTACTTTGGTCACTAGCCGTTCGTGTTTGATCGACAGCGTCCGCATTTGCCAATTCGAGGGCCTCGAATCTGGCGTCTATCGCGCTAATTTTCTCGTTGATTTAGGTGATGGCTGTTAGGATCGCTGTAAGCTCTCCTCCCTTTGAAATCTGCGCCGCCGCTGTCGCCGTCTCGCGGTTGACGGTGCTTTCTTCGGAGTCCATTGCTTCTTGGTTGCTCGGCGCTTGTTACGCCGGCCGTGCCCCCCCGCATCCCGCCCTAAGCGGGGCGACGGGGGGTCCCTCCGCGGCACCTTGCGCATTCCTCCGGCGTTCTCCACCGTGTTGTTATCGCCTTGGGGTCTCGCGTCTGCTGAGCTGCTGCTAGCTTGCGCATCGATTTTGCTCATTAGGCCCTAATTTGGGTGTTCTGCTCTTGTATCTGAGCGTTCTGTCGCTCTATGATTTTCGTAAGCTCTTTTACTTCATTGCAATCCCGTTGCGGGCTAGCTCTTAGGTTAAGGGGTTGGGAGGGGGTGAGGGGCGGGAATTCGGTTTCGTTAACCCGAGCGACAAAAGACCTGCCGGTCCAGCCCACCTTTTTCTCGGCGGTTGTCCCTCGTCATCCGGTAGACTCGGCCTGGAGTCTCGATCCGGCCCGGGGTCTCGAACCGGCCCTGGATCTCGAACGGGACTTGGTGCGGGACCTGGATCTTCCGCTCGAACCTCGACCCGCCTCGAACCTGCCTCCGCCGCCGCCGCCCCCGGATCGTGACTTCGATCGAGAGCAGCTCTGGCGGCCGCCGCCGTTGCTGCTGCGGACCGGCGTCTGGGACCGGCCCCGTTGCGAAGAGGCGCTACGTTGGGGTCGCCCTGTAGGACCTCTTTTGCCTTGCTTTTTGTCCTCGTTGTCTTCTTCCGCCCGGCGCCGTTCCCAGCGCCGTCGACGGACGACGTAAGGCGTTTTGCATCTTGCCTTGCAAGCCTTGTCGGCGGTGAGACGTTTCCCCCCGCACAGGCCAGACTTGGGTACAAACTTGTGGTCTTCTCCGGGGTGGGCGATACCGCAGCCCCGGCAAATCTTGTCTTGAGGATTTGGGCACACGTCCATCCTGTGCCCCACTCGGCCGCATGCGTAGCACACGTCAATCTGCTTCCTGTGCAGGGTGCACTCAATTAGCAGGTTCCCATACCGGACGTAGTTGGGCACTTTGTGTCCCTCGAAGGCGATCACCACCGACCTGGTCTTGCCAATGCGGTTCGCCTGCAACGCCACGGGATTGTGCTTGTGCACGACTAAATCTTGTATTTATTCGGCGGTGTCCTCCAGTGGGATGCCCCGTATTACTCCTTTCAGTGTTCCGTAAGGGGCCAACTCGTACGCGCTGACTTCGTGGGACGTTCCCCGAATGTCGATTCGCTCCACCATGGCGTATCTGTCGGCGTGCTCCCTCTTCGAGGTACTCACGACTATGGTGTTCTGTTGGTGGTTTAGGCATATCACATCTTCTCTAGCAGCAATTGCGTCGACTTGCGCCGCCGCCGTTACAGGTCGCTTATTTCCACGCGGGCCACGTCACTTACGCGGAGCCCGCCTCGTGGCCGCATGACAATCTTCATATCTGCGCGCGGCAGGTCTGGCATGCGCGCGACCTTCAGCAGCTTGCCCTTGTTTATTCGTGTCTTCGTCCTCTGCTGACGTAGATCGTTGCCGGTGGCGCCACCGAGGTCGTTGACCCGACCGTTGACGTCAGTCGGAGCCTTGGCGCCATCTTGGCTCACTTGGAGTACGGGCGTTAGGCTTAGCAATCCTACGCCGCCTTGCTTCACTTTTTCGCCAGCGGTTTTCCACCCTTGAGCTCTAGTGAACTGATCCGGCGAAATTTCTACGCCATCCACTTCTACTCGCATAGCGGTAAACATCTTGGGTCGTTGCGCGCTTGCGTAGCAACCGATGAATCGGTGATCGGCATTCGGCGTCGCCGGGGCTCGGCCTAGGCCTACCGCTTCCCTCGGCCTGCACCGAAGTTGTCGTTAGGCCTAGCGGCTCGCGGGCACAAATAGGTCCTCAAATTTCCGAAAAAATGGTCCCCCTACCTCGGAATTCGGGTTTCCGGTGCTCCATGCAACTTCATACATCCGGTCGATGCCCTTTCATAAAGCTGCTGGTCAATTAACCGGTGAAATCAGTGAAAAATGACGGAGCGCATGTGAAGCTATTGGAAATGATTCGCGTAATAAATCGGCGGGGGAGTCGGATATTTTGAATGTTGTTCGCGAACTTGTAATTTAGCGATCGTGAGCGTGAAGACAGTCAGTCCTTGGTCTATTCATGCCGTGAGAAGCCGTTCGGATCTGCCCCTTCTCTTTCCGTCTGTATTTCAAGCAGAACTGGCCGCGAAGCAAGAAACAGCGCGGCCTCATAGAAAAACAGTGAGTATTCTTGCTCGCGCAGTTTCCTCGGCTATCCTTCTGCACATCAAGAGCTCGGTGTGATACAGAGCAGTTCTAGATTACTTCTGATCGGGTCTCTCCATACAGATACATGATTGGGAATACTGTACCTCGATTGTTGTGCACGTTCAACCGAATAGATTGGTCCGAATCCCCTCCTCCTCCTCTCACGGCTGCCCGCGAAACCTCACAGTATCTTCGACTCGGACATTTCCAGTTTCAACTGAGTTTTAAGAATTTCAAATTGTCTGTCATCACCGGATGACTTTTCTCCTTCCGCCCCCTACGACTCTACAATAATGAACTGCTTTATTTCAAACGACGAAGCGAAAGAGTGACAGGGCTGGTTGCCGATGCTCCACGGATTCAATTCCGCTTAACTTCCGCTATCTGTCGAGCTGGGTTTGTCTGCACGTTTTCAAGTTTAACTTTAATCAAGTCCCAGTAGTGCGCCGGCCAACTGATTGGGTTTGGTCATGCGTTGATTTCAAAGAAAATGGCAAGTGCAGGAAGTTTGTTTTTCTAGCCTGCGGGCAATTATCGACATTTGATTTTCTGACACCAATGTTCACGATCCGACGACACTGTGTGTGGGAAACCGAACGGATCATGCCCTCACTGAGTGCAGTACGGAAAACGAAACTTCATTGTTTCTTTTAGTGACAAACTATATTGCTTAACGTTACCTGAACATCGCGTGACAATGGGATCACCTGCAACCGGTTACATGAACGCAAAACGGAGTCCTGATGCATATGACCAACAAAATCGCCAAAGCGGTCAGCCAAGTTTGATGGCGTAGCTTTTTGCACATCTGATAAAAACCCATCGCTATCCGCTTTATCCGAATGGGCGCACTACACCTGTCTTATTGTTGGACCTTCTGTCTCGTTGGAGCTTCTATCTCGATGGGCATTCGGGCTCCATTAGACCTACCGCCTGAGTAGATCGTCCGAATCGCGGGATATTCAGGCTCGATTGGACCTTCCGTCTCGGCGGATTTTAGATGCGGAGCGTCTTATAGTCTGGGCATGTCCCGCGTCGGCGTCCGCACTCACACTGCGCATACGCAACTCTCCTCCTTCCCTCTCTCCCACAGCTGCGCGATACTCCCGCGACTTCTTCTCTCGTACCAGCTGCGTGCACTTCGCGTTCGCTTCTCCTGCGTTCTCGCTTCTGCTTTCGCGGCGCATGCTCGGCGCTTGCGCATCTATCCTCCTCTCGTCTCCTCTCCTTCAACCTTGAATGTAAATCGGGTAGCATGCTGCGCGCGCTCAGTTCAGCGCTTGCTGCGGTTGACTCCACTTCACTCCGTTCTTCCGATGAAGTGTGATGGAAGCAACAGTCCCGTCACTTAGTGGGTTGGCGCAAGCAAGCGTCATCACCACCCCACAAAGTAACAGCAATGCTACATCCACTGAAGACAAAGCTGCGCAGCGCAGGGCACGCGACGCTGAGCGTAAACGCTTGAAGCGAGCGGCGGACCCTGAGCTCCGTCGGTGCGAATGCTCGGCGCTTGCGCATCTCTCCTCCTCTCGTATCCTCTCTTTCAACCTTGAATATCAATCGGGTAGCGCGCTGCGCGCGCTCAGTTCAGCGCTTGTTGCGGTTGACTACACTCCGTTCTTCCGATAAAGTTCTACGAACACAACGGAAACGCAACGGAACCCCGAGATGCTTCGCATCTACTTAGCGTTCCCTTCGGGAAGATGGGGCTAATTTTTTGTTTCGGTAGATATTCAGGCTCGACTGGACCTACCGTCTCAGTAGACCTAACATCTCACTCATCCCGTGACTAATTGGACCTTCCATCTCGGCGGATGTTTCGTCTCGTTGGACATTTAGGACGCGCGCTTTCCAAGCACCTTCACACCATCGATTGGAGCCCGTTGTTTTCTCTTCCCGTTCAGTATCGGGGCTTTGAAATATAGGTAATGCTTATTTAACTAAACTTTGTTACTGGTTAACGTAAATAAGCTTAGTTTAAATAAAAATTTAACAAAACATACTATTTTACCGCCAATTAACACCATGGAAACTAATTGTATACTAATTGACTATGACAATATAACAATCAACCAGGTTTCTTCCCAAAAATTTCTCTGTGTGTGGTCGTTCTTTTGTGGTCTGTTTTCATAGTCTTTCGTGGTCTGTCCATACTTCAGAATTTTCTTCTGAAGTAAGTAAAATTCTTTGCCTATTTTTTCAGTATTCCGAATCTACTGCCTTTTTTGACAGCGTCGGTGTATATTTCCCTGCTTTTTTTTCAAAACTTTCTTATTATAATCTTGGAGTACGACGACGTCTTCAAGTCACTAAAAATTACTTGTACTAGAAAAAAGAGCCTTGCATGCTACTGGCGGATTATATGGTGCACCACAAAACTGACGTACGCGATCCTTGTTTGTTAAACATTTAATATTAAAAGCAAACCAATTGTATTACCAACGGCTGCTTCAATATCTTCACCGGAATCACATGTACTCGGTTCCTGATAGCAACATAAGTTAAAATCTTCGCGTGGTAAAACTAAGAGTTCCGCGAACGCGCACAAATTATGGTAAAGAAAAGCCAAGTTTTCATGTACCCAATACCCTAAACAAATTCCCCTTTGCTGAGGAGTTTTTTTATCTGGAAACGGGTTCAAAAAAAGCCCAAAAACAGCTGATTGAAGGCGAAATTCTAATTGACGCTAGGGTTACCTGGACGCCGGGACACGTCAGGGATCGCGAGGGTGGCAACGATGTGGCACATGGTCTTGCCACCTCAGAATCTGGAGTTCTACTTGTTCATCTCCAGCCTCTCCTGCTGGGATCTCCCTCCGCGATCACCCCTATACGGATTGCCGCCAGGCGGACCCTTCGAAATGGCGCGAGTACGACGCTACCCTCCAGTTTGTTCACCGCAAAAGATTAAACAGCATCACTCCTCCTAGTATCTTTATAAATTTACCCGTCAGCCGATCTCAACAAATATTTATCAACAAAGTTCCTGCCAACGCGGCCACTACAACTCATATCATCCATAAATGGCGGACACTTGCTGAACAGAATAAGGACATTGGCACCACTGCCCCTGCATATGTGCCTTTAATGTACATTTTCAACCACAATATGTGAAGCAAACATGGAACATATTGTTCTGCACGGATCCGCTTTTGATCTTCATAGACTGAACCTAGGGTTTTTTTCAAAATTCAGATATAGAAGCATTGCATGGGGACACATTTGGTTACCCACAACACCTGGTGACCTTAGCCCAGTTCGGAGTGGCCAGTGGCCTTGTGAGCGTGATTTAGAGGGCGTCTACCTCCCTCCCTATTACCCTTCTTACGCCATAACGCGACCTGCGGTCCTCTCCTTCCTAAAAGATAATTCATTGTCAATGTAAAAAAATTCAATTTGCCGTTTTCCAGATACATGCATATACGTATGTATGTGTGTACATGGATTTAAGTGTATGTAAATGTTTGTATCTGTTTCACACAAGCACTTGAGTAGAATGTTTTACTTTATTTCACCTGTGTGTATGAACTTTTACTCGTACATGTATCAATTTGTGTTTTGTCTGTTATTTTTCACGTCTTCTGTATCCTACTGAGTGTCACTGCCTGTATAAGAGAAAATTAACTTTACTTAAATTCACTTCACTTCACATTTTCAAGAACATTACTTCTGCTACGAACATTTCACCTGTGACTCTAAACGTGCCACAAGGTGTGCAGGAGAAATTTGTTGAACAGAAGATCATCGCAAGAAGTGAACGCCGTTCACAAACCTGCAGAGATGACACTAGAACGGCTGAAAGATGCCCCATCAAAGGAAACTGACTTCTGGTGCGAGCTTTGTCGATCGGGGTCATGGCCAGGGTTGTTCCAAAAACGAACGTTATGGCGTCCGCCAGGTGTGGTGGGTTGTCGAGAAGAGGGATGCACTTTTGCCCACCTGCGGTTATTTTTGAAGCACGAACAGACCCAAATGCGTTCAAGGTAGCAAATGTACCAAGTTTCCGACACAATGAAACAATAAAAATATTCAGGGGTTAAAGCAAATGCCTCATCACACGAATCACTGTTCCCACACATACGGGTGGAAACCCGTATGTGTGCGAACACTGAACTAGTTTAAAAGAACTTGTTGGTGGGTGAGTTGGTGCATCTTCAACGTAAATGCGCCTGTCCTGTGTTCCCTCCCTTTTTGTGGCCGTCCAAAATCGCGCAGTTTTTTTTCTTTACGTTAGAGAGCACAGAGTTATCAAGTGCCTTAAGTCCTGGTGCGACTGCAGCAATATTGTCAACAACTCCTTTATTACGAAATAGAACTGCCAAAAGCTATGTGTTATGCATTAGACCGACCGTCTTCTTGAGAAAAAAATGTACCATAGCGTCGATAAAATCTTGTCACACTTGCGAAAAGCACGCTTCTCGGCCTGCAGCGAGAGGAGACGGAGATTCTGGCTCCCCGGAACATCATCGTGTTAGCTCCTCCAACTGCACGAAAGCGATTCTCTCCTTGGGCCGCAAGCTTTGGAAGAGACACTGCTCTAAGCCTTTGTTCCGAAGATTCCTAAACCTTCCTAGCTCTTGTTAGCCATGCGTAGTGTAGTGTTTATTCTCTTTTTTATATGCACAGCTACGTACAGTATTGTTTAAGAGGGGGGGGGGGCACTGGGGTTGAGGATGTTTTGCAATTTTGTAACCTATGTGCTTGAGATTTATATATACGGTGTATTTTAACATCCTGAGCACAAATATGCGCAGTTGTAAGTTCAGAGTTGTGTAATATGTTATACCATTGCGTTTCGAGCAATGTTTTTATTTCTCACTATCATCCATCACCAGCCTATCTACGCCCACTGCAGGGCAGAGGCCTCTCCCAATATTCTCCAATTACTTCGGTCCTGTGCCAACTGTGACCAATTTATCCCCGAAAACTTATTGATCTCATCTGCCCATCTAACTTTCTGCCACCCCCTGCAACGCTTGCCTTCTCTAGGGATCCACTCTGTTACCCTTAATGAACAGCGGTTATCTTGCCTTCGCAATACATGCACTGCCCACGTCCATTTCTTCTTCTTAATTTCCACTAATATGTCTTTAACACCAGTTTTCTCCCTGACCCACTCCGCTCTCTTCTTGTCCCTTAATGTTACACCTATCATTTTCCGCTCCATTGCCCGCTGAGTCGTTCTCAATTTAGGTTGAACCCTCTTAGTGAGCCTCCAAGTTCCTGCCCCGTAGGTGAGTACCGGTAAGAGGCAGCTGTCATACACTTTCTTCTTCGGCGACAATGGTAGGCTGCTATTCATTATCTGAGAATGTCTGCCATATGCACCCCACCCCATTTTTGATCCTTTTAATTATTTCTGCCTCATGGTTGGGATCTGGGGTCACAACTTGGCCTAAGTAGATATAGTCGCTTACCACTTCCACTGCCTCGCCACATATCTCAAATCGCTCTGCTGTCCCGAGGTTATTGATCATTACTTTAGTTTTCTTCATATTAATTTTCAGGCCCACGGTTCTACTCTGTTTGCCCAGTGCGGAAAGCATGCTTTGCAATTCGTCCCCCGAGTTACTTAGCAAGGCAACGTCATCAGCAAATCTGAGGTTACTGAGGTATTCTCCATTAGCCCTTACTCCTACCTGTTCCCAATCCAACGTTCTGAATACTTCTTGTAAACATGCTGTGAATAACATTGCAGAGATTGTGTCTCCTTGCATGACACCCTTCCTTATAGGTATTTGCTGCTCTCCCTATGGAGGATGATGGTAGCTGTAGACCCTTTGTAGATATCCTCTATGATTCTTACATAATGCTCATCTACCTCCTGGTTCCGTAATGCCTGAATGACTGCTAGGGTTAGGGTTTCGACCGAGTCAAATGCTTTCTCATACTCTATGAGGGATATATATAGGGGTTCAAAATGCCCAGCGCACTTCTCTATCACCTGATTGATCGTGTGAATATGGTCCATTGTTGAATAACCTTTAGGGAACCCTGTTTGTCCTTTAGGTTGACTGAAATCTAAGGTTGCAGAAATTTGGTTAGCGATTACCTTGGTAAGTACCTTGTTGACAACTGACAGTAAGCTGATCGGCCTGTAATTTTTCAGGTCCTTCATGTCACCTTTCTGACGGATTAGGATGATGTTCGCGTTCTTCCAAGATTCTGGTACCATTACGGTCATTACGCATTGCGTATACAGGTTTGCCAGTTTTTCAAGTACAATTTCTCCGCCATCCTTCAAGAGGTCTGCTGTTATCTGATCCTCGCCAGCTGCTTGCCCCCTTTCATTTCTTTCCAAGGCCTTCCTTACTTCTCCGGTCGTTACTGGTGGATGTCTATCTCCTCTTAACTACTGTCTCGTTCGGCATTATCCTGGATGTCCTGGCTACTGTACAGATCCCCACAGAATTCCTCGGCCACTGTGACTATTTTATCCCTATTTGTGATGACTGTGCCTTGCTTATCTTACATCTGCTTATCATAAATCTGCATACATTTGATTTTTCCCTACGCCAAGACGTCTCTTCACTGCTTTCCGGCTACCTCCGTTCTTTACAGCGTATTCGATCCTCTCTATATTATACTTCCGTATGTCGCTGTCTGGCGCCTATTGCTTAACTTCGAGAGCTCCGCTAGTTCTATTCTGTCAGCGCCGGTAGAGATTGTCATGGTTTGCCGTTTCCTGATTAGATCTTTTCGTCTCCTGTGAAAGTTACCAGTATCCTTTCTAGCCGTAGTGCCCCGACTTCTACTGCACACTCCGTGATAATGCGTGTAGGTTCGCTGCCCTTCCTGTGTCGTAAGCCGGCTTCCTCGTTAAGAACGGAATATCGGTTCTGCAGCGCGATCCTGAATTCTTATACTTTGCGTCTTACAGTTAGCTCATTTATCGGCTTCTTTCGTAAGAGCTTGTTGCGGTCCCTCCTCAAATCTAGCCTAATTCGAGATCTTACCATACATTGGTCACTGCACCTTACCCTTCCGAGCACTTCCACATCCTGCACGACGCCACGGTTATCGCATAAAATGAAGTCTATTTCACTTTTGTGCTCCCCATTCAGGCTCCTCCAGGTCCACTTCCGACTCTCCCGTTTACAGAAGAAGGTATTCATTATGCGTAGGTTATTTCGTTATGCAAACTCAACTGTAGGTCCCCCCTGCTATTTCTACAGCCCAGACCATGGTTCCCTACTGCCTTGTCTCTAGCCTGATTCTTGCCTACTTTAGCATTGAAGTCCCCCATAACTACGGTATACTGTGTTTTTACTTTAGCCATTGCCGATTCCACATCTTCATAGAAGCGTTCCACTGCTAGGTCGTCGTGGTTGGACGTGGGTGCGTAGCCCTGCACCACCTTGAGCTTGTACCTCTTATTGAGCCTAATTACAAGACCTGCTGCCCTTTCGTTAATTCCATGGTATTCTTCTATATTGCCCGCTATGCTTTTATTGACTAGAAGTCCCACTCCCAGTTCTCTTCTGTCCTCTAGACCACGGTAACATAGGACGTGTCCATTTTTCAGCACCGTAAAGCCTTCGCTTGCCCTCCTAACGTCGCTGAGCCCTATTACATCCCATTTGTGCTCTAATTCCTCGAACAACGCATCGAGGCTTCCTTCGCTAGATAAGGTTGGCGCGTTAAACGTTGCCAGGTTCAGATTCCATTGGCGGCCTGTCCGGATCCAGGGATTCTTAGAGCCCTCTGCTGCGTCACAGGTCTGACCGCCGCCGTGGTCAGTAGCTTCGCAGCCGCTGGGGACTGAGGGCCGTGGGTTAATTGACGTATTCTTGGGAGATTGTGGCCGTTACTACACCAGGGTGGCCAATCCTGGTCTGGTGTGGGAGCGCATTACCGGCAATGGTCGCCGGAGTCAGGCCGCACCCCAAGCCCCTTTGTGCAATTCCATCAATGCGCGGATTTTTTTTTTATCCGGTGGGAATTGTCCGGCACCGGGATTCGAGCCGCGGTCCTTCTGCACACGAGGCGGGTGTTCTACCTCTACGCCACCGCCCCTTCTCTAAGTAAGGCATTCGAGATCTATTTCTCTATATCTAAGGTCTAATACTTTTTATTCTTTTGTGCTGTAGAAGTACGAACCAACAGCCGTAATTTTAGCTTAAAGCTAAAGCTTAATACTAAAGCTAAAGTTTTAAGCCTAAAGTGTTCAGTGTTAAGCTAAAGCTTAACACTGAAAGCTGAATACATGTCAGGCCATCAAATACCTATGTTTTGGTGAAACAAACTGCATGAATTCTTGTGCAAGCATAACAAAATTATATTTTGTTGGTTTTACTGCACGGCTTAGCTTGTAGGCTCTCCACTGCAGCAAAAAAAGGATGCAAATTTATCCAATACATCGCCAAGTCAACCCCACGGTTGACTATGTGGGGGAAAATTGGTTCTGAGAAACAAGGCCCTAATTGGGGAGCAGTAAAAGAAAACGGCCATTTATGCAACTTAAAATAGCGACAGCTTCGTAGAGACTTATGATACAGGTATAATGTTTTCAAGGGAAGGTAATACAAAGGTGGCTTATTTGTACGATTTGGGGCTCTGGCTGATTCTTTCGGCTTATGCCAGGGAAAGCCTAGCAATAAAAAGCAGCCCCTTGGGTCACTGGGTATAAGTAGATGATTCGTTCCCTTGCAGACGCGCACTAATCTGTGACAATGTATTTGAACACATAGAGCCACTGTGTACTTGTTCTTTGCGCTAGTACATCTCTTTTTTAAAATTGACTTCATAAATGTATAGCTTCGGAAAATCATGGCAGTTTTTCTGAGTCTTCTCTGGCTTTACAGAATGGCATGATATTAAAGCGCCCTTCCTTTTCAGTGAGAGTGGCGTGAAACAAATAGGCTGCCAGCGCAGTCCGAAGAGGCTGACGCTAGCGCCGTGCAAGCACCACCGCCCTTGTCAAGCAGACTGCATGCAACAAGTTGAAACATCCATCTTTCACACGCGATGTGGTAGAGAAGGAGCGATCAAATTGTTATTTGGGATCTCCTCAGACTAGGATTCCCGCATCCTTCAACAAAAGGTGACATTTTTCCAACAGTGCCGCTTTATTCTCATAAAAAAAGACGTGTCGCTCCACCTGCTGTAGTTTTAATGCAACTTCCCTTACTCAACAAACTGACACACAATCCAGTTCTTTGTTTCAAATGGGTAGTGGCATTTTAGAAAGAACGCTCTACGTGTTTTAGGGTCATTCATCGCGTCGCAATAACCTTCAGCTGCCAGCACGCCAACTGCCCCTTTCTTTCTTTTTGCTTCACTTGCTCGCAGGGTTCCACGTCACCAGGCGAGGGTTTAACGGCTGCTTCGGCTGTGCATACGCAATGCTTTACCTTCCACCCGTAGCTGCGGTGTCTCTGCGTGCGATTCGATGCAAGCGAAGCACGTGAATAGGTTGTGGTTTCACGACTCCTATATTCAACTCTTGGTAATTCAAAGTAGCTCCGTTGACATTTTCAGTTAATTAGAATGGATGTGCTGGTGCCGGAAATTGTACATGCAATTCAACGGCAGAAATTGCTTGATACTTCCGAGCTAAATACCATTACATCAATTAATATAAAGAAATTTCCAAAAAACCTGAACTAGGTGACGGTCATTACTCAATAAAATTCAAAATTTTCAGGTTCCAAAACAGTGGTGTGCTTTCTAATACATATGTGCTATCGCCACACCGGAAGCTCACAGTTCATAAAGCGGCAGGGCAGTTTCGATTCGCTTTATTCGTTGCGCACAGCTTTGCGTGAGCCGTTTGGTGGTACATGCCTCAGGCTTCGATTTTAGCAATTGGTCTCAAATTTCATGGCAACTCGTGTCTAGCGCTTAACTTTGCAAAGAAAACCAAGATCCTGAGTGAAATCAAATAGGGGGGATCTGTTGCGGGCTACCGTATTGTTGTTCTTGTGCTTTTCGTTTATTTAAAGGTTTGAATAATTCCATATATTTGTGTCATCCCCGTGGACTTAGTATCAACAAGATTCGACTGTATATGAATCCTGTCCTAAACGAGCAGTCGATCAGTTCAAAACAATGCCACATCGGTTTGCACCAAGTATGCTTCCGGGGTGAAGGCGTGAAATCATGCGATCGGGCGAAGACAACGCAGCCATCCTCCATCGACGACATCGAGGGTGCCAGACGCGGGCGGGCCCATAAAAACAAAGAAGTCGCAGACCAGGCCGTATTCTTTCCGTTTGTCAAACTGTGGCGTGCGATTCATTTAGTTGAAGGTATGATGCTGGTTCCTGCGCACAAAAAATGCGAGAGAAAACGCAAACGTTCGCAACTTTGTATGACATCACGGGTCGCCAGCGCAGCAACTTCATGAACTTAGGAGTTTGGAGTACCGTTTTAACAACCTGAACTGGTAACTCGGTGAACGACTTTGACCACTTGTTGCTCATCAACCTGTAATAAATGCTCGAGTAAACTGATGCTTCGTATGTTCTCTCCCGTTGAAGGTAATAATAAACGCGCACATAGTTTTCGAACATTTCGGCAGCATTACAGCAACACATATGAACGTTTAGCAAATCTGAGAAAAACACTTTTGTCTTCATTTATCATAAATTACTACTTGGAGACTAAAAATACGTCTCCCCAGTTCATAAATTCCAAGGGTCTAACTGAACGAACCCTTTGCCCATCCTACGCACACAACTGCAGTCTCTTCCAAAAGCAAAGATCGAAACAGTGCAAAAACAGGTTTTGAGCTACCCTAAAAAAATGTAAATAGTGCAAAACTCGTTACATCTAGGTTACTCTACTCGATTTATCGCTTTTTTGAAGACATGCACCATCCTAACACAAATGCTTGCTATATGAACTGGATTACTCCGCACCCACCAATGGCTTGCTGCTTTCAGAATTAACTGGTACATTATAGATGTGAACTCACGACACTGTTAAAACCACTAATTGACTGTCCCCATCACTGCTGAAGTGTTTTCGGCTTCTCACAACTAGGCCCTGCGAAGCTGTGCATAGAATTTTTCCCCCAAAATTTGGTTGATCATTGTTTTATAAAAATCGGTCAAACACGGCAGTTAAATATGCTTTCCCAGAGGCAGTTGAATGCTTATGGTCCATCCATATGAACCAGCACATCGCTATTTATATTTCGTTGGTATGGCACCGTTAGACGCATCAACATTACACACTGGATTACATGCGCCAGAACATTGCGTAAATCCGATTGAAACCCCAGGCGCTCGCCAACTGTGCGCACAACACCGAACGGGTTGTCAGCGAATCGTATGGTGAAGTCACGGTCCGCTACAGCGAAAAGACATGATTTGCGGGTTGGTCGAAGTCTTGTGGGTGTGCTTATCGAGTGACGACCTGCTGGTGGGTCGCTTCTGCAAATCTGGACCCCTATGGTCGTGCTCCGTGGCGTGCACGCCAGACGCTTGCACCGCGACGAGCTCAGCTTGTGGAATGCAAGAGGCTGAGTTCGAACCTCGGTTAGCAGATTTCGGTGGACGGATGGCCCCAACAATCGGCGCTCATTAGCGTCGTGACGCACTACATCGCGTCACCTCTCCTAGACGTCAGAACCATCCAAATGGAGAACTTAGACGGAAAGACATAAGGCGCGTTCTTACAGCCATGTGGGATTGGTTTTCATGGCTCGGTTGGCAGAGCGTTCCCACCACCCGTTACGGCCAGAGTGATAGTGGGGTCGAGTCCTGGCGTCACCGCGTCAATAGAACTTCTTCTGGTGATGTCATTTTCCTTTCGGATATGACGTCGGTGAGTTCTGTGTACCCCGGCATAAAACACCTTCGTGTTTAAAAAGTGGGAGGCAACTTCGGATCCCTAGGTATGGGTCCCACAAAACGCTTCCCCTTGGACTTAGCTACGGATTCGGCTATAGTAGACTTGGTTGTGTGTCGTCCTTATCAGGAAGAACTTATGACGAACAGCTTTGTGAAAGGCCAACTTTGGCGAAGACGCAAGAGAGAGTCTCTGTCTCCTGAAGGACAAGGTCAAGTGCACGAGTGGCCTGCTCGAGCACATGCTGCGCCTTAGAAAACTGGAGCAAGCCACTCTTCACGCTCCGCAGAAACACCCGAGACACCAGGCAAAAGAATAATGAATTCGTTTTCCTCAATAAAGATTTGTTTCACTCACTATTTCGCAGTTACTTCTATTGCACGGTTCTCATCAGTTCAGCTGGACTGATTGAGCTGTTAGGGAGAAGTTGCGTATATCGAATTATTATTTATGCACTGAAATCTACTTACGCCGATATTGGCAAAAACGAACAGTTTGGTCATTAAATCCGATTCTGGTTGTATCTATACCGGCAAAAAAACATCCTAACTTATTTCCCCATGCATATCCCATGTTATTCACAGGCAACAATCAAGTCCGGCGGAACAGCACGAGTCGCTGTAAAGAACACTTTATTACAGGGTACGTCAATAAGCAGAATATTATTTACGCATGCTTAGAAAAGTCCAAATTTTGCGCTTGCTGGAGCGGCTGCTGAAGCGTTACCGACATAAGTAGCTATGAGGAGAAAGTCGTTTGTTTCTTGCAAGGCCCGCTTTTCTGAAGAAGTTCTTCATTGTGGCCTGCTTCACCTCGTACAATGCACCGTGTACAAATACCACCCCTTCTAACATGGTCTGCGTTAGGACAGGAGGCTTGAAAACTTGTTCCAACAATTCCGCGCGGTCTATTTTTTTTTTCAATAAGCCATTCGAGCTTGCGAAATCGGTAGAAGGCCTTGAAATTCACGATTATACCAGCGTCGATTGTCTGCAGGCCTGCCGCAGTGTTTGGAGGAATAAATGTCAGCTCAGCAGACAGATTCATGATCACTTTGTGTGCGCTGCCATTATTGAAGAGTAAGACCACTTTCTTTTTCTATTTCTCAAAGAAACTCAACCATTATAAACAAGTTGCAATTGTGACTGCAAGTTTTAGGACAATAGACAACTATGGATGAATTTCAACTCTATGGCTATTAGATACATGGACATTTCTCACGGTTCGCCTACGCTGCTACCGTATTTAGTCAAATCGAACGGGCCTTCGATTTTAATGTGCGCCTGACTTTGGCGACCGGAAAAGAACACAAGACACAATAGTTCTTTTGACAGGACAAGCCGTTTATGCATGGAAGAACTTCATTTATTATCGTGAAAGGGCCTGTCTTTTTTCTTTCTAGTCTAAGCATTTTATATGGTAAACCACCGATCCGGCCGCCCTTCTAAACTCATGTCACGAAACCTTGGGGAGACATGTTTTAAAAATGTACAGCTGGAGGTAATCACCGAGCGGATCTTCCTTTGCAGAAAGGGGCGCAGTGCTCGGTACTACGTACGTTCGCGGCTCCATCCGCTCGTTCCCTTTAAGTACACAAAATGTGAGCTTGCTATCTAGAAAGGGGCGCTTCCAATTCGCCAAAACTTCTTTTGAGCTTTCATCGCCACAAGAAGCACTCGCAATGCCCTACGAGGTCCTCACACCAGCTGCACGCAACATCCGCGCCTTGCCAGGTAGATAACACGCCGGCGCCGACCACTCGCAGAAAGATGTGTGCATACGCGTAGTTTTCTTTAGTACGTGCGTGGGCTCGTTACTCTAATTCTTCACAAAGACAGAAACTTCCTGTGCATTTCTTAGTTATTTTGGCGTTACCAAGGGTGTCGCAGTCTTTGATGCATTGATGGCATAACTGCGGTTACGGTCGCCTCGCTAATTCAGTACTGACAAGCAGGCACTGGCTCTGTCTCATCTGATATTTCATTCTAACATGTATACGAGTATTTTTCCGAAAGAAGGATGCACGTTAGAACCGAGTAAATACGGTAATGCAGCGGTCGATACGACTTCGGATCGAACCGAACTGATAGGCCGTAATAGAAACTACTGGAGGGCAGGATTCGCTAAGTAGCCCCCAATGCGTCGGGACATACTGGCCATTGCACCCGACAATGCGGGCCTCAACCTTACGTCGAAACAGCCCAGCGCACTGCTCACCTCTGTGTTGTTCAAAGTGCGTGGCCTTCTCCTCCACGGTTTCGCTGGCCTGGGTGGCGCTCACAGCCTGAAGGGGCCTCTGGGCTGAGGCTACGGCCTCGGCGTACCTCTCGCTCTCTTCGGCCAACACGGCGAACTGGCTCTGCGGCATCTCAACGTACTTGCCTATGCGCACTATGACCTCCTTGTCCTGCTCGCCTATCGAAACGGCCTGAGTTCTTTCACGCTTTTCAATATACAACGCGTTGCTAGGGGTAAAATCCCAAATTTTGACAAGACGGAAGATTAGCGGGGATACCTTAGCCCAAAGAAGCAGCCACTAAAGCCTCATAATCTCACTAAGCTGAAGATGTTGCTTTGAAAGTGTTCAGGTACCCCGCACGGGCCACCTTGAGTATGCATGGTGATGGTATTGGTGACACCGCGCGAGTCCCCAAACATATGTTGTAATCTACCATGACGATGTGCTTTTAAGGGTAGAAAACACGAACGGTGGCCGTCGGACCCATGGTCAAACTCCAGCGGCTGTCCTCCCTGTCTGTTTACCAGGTAGGGAGCTGTGGGACCTCTCTGACTATCAGGGTAAGGTTTGAAAAGAAAGTAGATGAGAAAAATGCGCGGAACAAGCTCACCCCACTGACAATTCTCCATCTGACACCCTTACTTGCGTGAACTGCCCGGCACCGTACGAAGCATACTCCCGCACGTTGAAAAATTTTCACCTTCAAAAAAAATATGGTATTCAGAAAGGACAGAGATGGCTGCACACACGCTTAGGGCGCTTTGACAAAAATCGCCCGGAAATCCTTAGCATGCTACCCTGTCACTACGAACACTGTCCTTGAGGCTGTAGCAATCCTCAAGGCAATGTTAAATGATGATAACGGTATTGTTCATTTTCATTACGCCTGATCGTGCACTTTTGAGCTCTCACTTCCAGGCGCTAGTTGACCAGCTGCCCGAGCCATAGCCTACCTGAATGCGCGCGCACAATTCTTTTTGGGGCTCTTCTCGCACGGATGCCCGAGGTCGCCTGAAAGAGAAGTTCCTAACACCCACTGGAGAGGGGCTTTTCAACAAGATACTGCCAACATGCCATAACATGGGACACAACAGATACTGATATCTTGACTTTGCTATTCGTTCCGCAGTTCTCTTGTTACAAAGATATCAAACTCGGCAAGGTGGTATGTGATCCGTTTTTTTATGCAGATAGCGGAAGAACAGTCTACCAAACACTATGAATAAAAGAAGTCCACAGACGCAGCACAGCTAAGAAGAAAAAAGAAGAGGAGGGAAGTTCGTAACCGCTGCAGAAATCAACAACCTATCAAAAATTGCCAGCACTCCAGTTTGAGCATCGGCAAACCACCCAGAAGGCCGGTGAAATCCATGGGCAACAGGTCGCCACCTTTGCCGGAGACCGACTATAAAATTGTCTTCAGACCGCTGCACGGGCTTCACCTCGCTAAATGGGAGGACTTGCCACCGCTGCCATCGCTGCCCTCTCGATGGCAAGAGCCGTAGACATGCCGCTTCGAGACTTCGGAAGCAAAGTGACTACTCAAGTTCAGTGGGCTCAAAATGTGCTTGTTGCAAGCACAGCGCATGAAGATATGATCGATCGCCTCACAGCCATCAGACAGCTACAGGTAGGCCCAAACCTGTGCACCATTACTGCCAATATCAAACCACTGCCCAGCCCGAGTGCGGGAGTATTTGTAGGAATTACAGATTGGCTAACCAATGAGAAGATAATGGACTACATATTGGCAGAACGACATAAAATCGCATCCAAACGACTAAGAAACTCGTCAGCGGCCATAATGCACTTCAAGGAACCATATGTGCCTTTTTACATAAAGGTACTAGGAACAATAGCCAGATGGCGCCCCTACCGTAAATATGTGCAATACTGTAAGCCATGCACAGACATTGGTCATAGGCAGGATGTTTGCCCTTCGCCAAAACCAGAAATTTTCTCAAAGTGCTCAAACACGAAACACGACTGCAACCCGACTTGCAAGCTCTGCAACTTGCTGCATGAGACCGCTGGTAAAGAGTGCAGGCGCCGGTTAAACCCACCCCAACCCCCACTGCGCACCAGGCATGCATGGGATCAAACAAGCGGAAAAGCCCCCTAATCAGCGGCTTGGTCAGAGACTAACTGCGACTCATTTAGCCTAAATAGTGCCATGGCCGCAACGGAGGTCCCCCAGGAATTCTGAAAGAAAGCAGCAGTGGGTCGTCCCCTTCAACCACTTCGAGATCAAGATCACACTCTCGCTCAAGTCAAAGCATGCGCAAAGAGTCGCGATCACCATCACGACCGCCCTCAAGGCGTAGATGAGACGCTCATCGGGACACTAATCAAGGAGATGTTCACAAAGTGGTGCTCTCAGACGAACACTTTCTTCCTCTTGCACAAGTGTCCGGTCCTTCTAGCACCTGCACTAGCAAAGAAGGACGAGATACACCCGATTAGACAGCTTTCTTCTAAGCACTCCTGCGAAATGCTGACGAGAACACGCGAATTACCAAGGAACTGATTAAAGAACATGCGCTTACGAGATCATAGATGGAAAAACGATGAAAGAAATAAAGCAATAAAATTGCACCAAGCTGGACAAGACAAACAGGTCAACCAGAAGATCAGGGCCTGTTCCGGCAAATGGTAATACAAACGTTCGAGCAAATCCAAACACAAATTCAGAATATTGATACCACCGTCAAAGAAAACCTGGAAACCCAAAGAAAAATTCAGGACACAATGGCCAATATCATAAATAAAAATACCAAACTAGATCGAAGAGTTATCACCATAGAAGAAAAGAACAAAGCTCGTAAAAAGCCCACAAGCTCCCCGGGAAGAGAAGAAAGAATGAAGGAGACGTTAGACGATGACGACGTATAGCCCCTCTAAAACTTCGATAACAAGAGCGCGGATCGACAAGTCGAAATTTCGCAATGAAACTGTCGAACAATTAGGCTAAACAGACATAACCTCGCATAACTAACTGAAAACAAAAACCGGATATCCTGGCCCTCCAAGAAACAGCGACAGATTCATTAATGTTGCGGGGATACGAAATGCCCATAGCAGAAGGCAGGAACCGCACAGCCATCCTAACTTCGAAATAACTAACGAACCGGCAGCATTCCGTCCAACATAATATTAAAAACGCCGTATTTCAAATTTTATCCAAAGAAAAATCAGAAGAGCCTGTTTATAATGCACATATACAGCCCACCTTCGGACAAACTAGGGGCCTTGATAACCCGATTGGCTCCGTCTTGAAAGCGACAAAATGACATAAACTTATAATGGCCGGGGACTAAAATGCTCCCCACGTAGCATGGGGATATACCCGAACTCTCAAGAAAGGGGCTCAAGTCAACAATCTTGCCGAACAATACCGCCTAACCCTGTGGAACGACACACAATACCCCACCGAGATTGAGAATAGCGTTTCAAAAGACACCTGCCCCCCATCTCGCCTTCTCCAGGGTAGTACCACATGCATAATGGGAGGCTAGAGGAACCATTGGGCTGTGGCCACCACATAGTCCAACTGAGCCTCAACAATCACCACAACCGAACACCCACCCAAGTGGGCAAAGCAAGAATCACGGATTGGAAGGCCTTCAGAGAGGGAGGAGAAGATGATGAGTAAAATTCTTTTGATGACCTAGAAAAGTGGACGAAAAGTTTTCAGAAGCAAAATGGAGAGACGAGCTTGTTGGTGAACATCCATGAGGGGACCTTAAGCACAAACAGACACAGGGGCGAGAAAGGGAAACGACACCAGCGCATTAGTGGAAAGGGCCAACAAATACACAATAGAAATTCGACTGCCAATATACAATCCGGCAGTGGACCCTCACCATCTGCACATCTGGGAGGCCCGCCCCTGCCTCAGCCGGAAGTGGAAGAAACAAATGGAAGTTAAAACTCTGTATTGCCAATCTAACAAAGCATGCGCAAGAGTACGCAAATCAATTGGCTCACTAGAACTGGAGTCAGCTATGCGACAGGCTACAATACTCTGACTACAAGGGGCACTCGGAATATCCTAACAGTCCTCAAAATAACGTATCCAAATCATCTACCAGAAAAAAAACAGGGCACGTCTTATTCACAACTTCCCAGGGACAGAAAAGGACGTCCTCCAAGCTACGAAATAAACGTTTCTTGGACATAATAGCACCACGTCCACCGTGCCACCCGCCGTTACCTATATGGACTACAGATGGACCCCCAACCGCGAGCTACACAGACCCTTCACCAGGTGTGAGCTGTACGCTGCTCCAGCCAAGCTAACAAGAAAAACCGCCCCGGGAAGTGATCAAGTGACGAACAAACTACTGCGTAATATAAACGAAAATATGGAGAAGAAAATACTAAAAATAATTCACGATGTATGGGAGCAAGGCAAGCTTCCGGCCATTTGGAAACATGTCGACGCCACGATGTTTCCAAACCCCCCCAAAAAAGCGTGGAAATATCTAACCTCAGACCCATATCACTTACGTCGTGCTTGGGTAAACTAATGGAGCACATGGTTCTCAATAGACTCACCTGCCATATCGAAGAATAATCAGAAGACAGGGGGGATTTCCAGACACCATGTATGGCTTCCGCCCCCACTTGGCAACGCAGGATATCCTTTTACAAAGTGAAAAAGAAGGGATTGCCAAACTGAGTACTACGCAAAAAGCGCCATTCTTGCCCTCCAGGACACTCGATGTGTCCTGGACACTCTCATTTGGACACAAAGCCTATAACAATGTAAGGGACTTTCTATCGTTACGGACGGCAACTGTAATCCTAGGAACCCTATAAAGCGGAACATTCGACGTACCAGCAAAACGAACACCCCAAGGATCAGTCATCTCATCTCTATATTATTCAATCTCAACAGGATCAAACTACCAGAATAACTAAAAACTATCCCAAGTCTTAGACACGCTATATATGCGAATAATATTACTTTCTAGAACACGACAGAGTCAACCGGCACACAACAGGACGCACTACAGGAAGCAGTAACCCACACAGAACAATACATCAGAAATTGTGGCCTTTCCCGAGCTCCGGAGAAATGAGCCCTTTTAATACTAAAGAAGCGGACAATAGGACGACCATCACCGGAGTCCATCGACAGCGAAGTGACGCTTCACGGGGTCACCTTCGCAAAGGTGGACACGCTGAGAGTCTTGGGACTCGTCTTCCAAAAGGACGCTGGGGATCAGACACTCTCCAAAAATTAGCCTACCTTCTCCCAGGTCACCTCCCTGATCAAAAGAGTGACCAGCAAAAAACACGGGCTAAAAGAAGAGGACACGATAAGAATGATCTAGGCACCAATTATAAGCCGAATCATCTACAGAACCACTTACCTTCGACGGAAAATAGCAGAAAAAAAAAATTAAACGTTTTAATTCAACAAACATACAAGATGGCACTTGGATTACCGGCCCAAACCACACCGTGAACCTTCATCAACTAGGGGTGCATAATACCTGGGATGAACTGATAGAAGCGCACCGGGCAAGCCAACTGGAACGGCTCAAGCGTACAAAAACAGGCAGAGCTACCTTGTGCCGTCTAAACTATCAGGGCCAAATAGAAACCGAAAACCGAAAACAACGCATCCCCCTCGATTTAAGGACACCCATCGAAGTGGAAAGTATCCCACGAAACATGAACCCCGTCTACCACAAGAAACATCGCGAAGCCAGAGCGGAAGCATTCCACAGATCCTACAGAAACGATCGAAACTCAAGATACGTCGATGCGGCAGTGTATCCAAGCCAAAGAAATAAACGAGCCCATACAATAGGCGTTGTAGACTTCAAAGGTTCCCACCTATCATCGGCAACAATCAAGACGAGAGACACGGACTCGGCTGAGGAGGCAGCGGTTGCGCATGCCATCACCACAGCACCGGAAAATCACAGTGCTCACAGACTCGCAAGCAGCCTGCCGGAATTACCAAAAATGACGAATTTCTAAAACGGCGCTTCGAATATTACCCAAGGCATTCCAACCACACCGAAACCCACTAGACATATGCATCGTGTGGACACCGGGGCACCAATCCCTAGACGGTAACGTAGCGCCCGATGCCTTAGCCTGAGACCTCTCACTCCGCGCAGTTGCCTTGCCGGGAACACACTTCTCCCCTAGGATGCCACACAGCCATCCTATTGCCAAACACAGCACTCACATCATGGAACGACTCAGGCTTACAAGAAGGAAATACCCACCTCCACATTCCAAGCCCACCAGAGAAGAATCAACATGACTACAAAGACTTCAGACAAATTAATTCCAACATGACACACATTTGCATATGATGTACCCATCATTATAAAGCTTTTAATGCAATTTCTGCAGCGGAACGCCCAACACCCTATACCCCATTATGTTGGAGTGTAAGGGCGTCAAGGAAATACCGTAGGTTCTAGCGCCATCGCCGGATCAGTGGGAGGCCGTGCTGACCAGAGCAGTCCTGGAGAACCAGCTTGGTCTGGTGACCCCGGCTCTTAGTGCTGCGGCAGGCCATGGCATCCCAGACTAGTGACGCCAACCAGAGGGGACGATCACCTAAGACCAACGCAGGAGATCGTCATCCGCTCCTTTACAATTTGTAGAAAATAACGTTTATACTACTGCTGAAAAAAAGCCAGCGCAGTGAAAATGGACGACCAGGAGGAAGGCAAACATAGCTATGCACTTGTGAATGGCGCTGCAGGCGGCAGCGCTTTGTAAACGCGAAAATACGTACGTGTAAAAACTCGCTTGTCAAATGAGGTTGCACCAAACGCCTGCCGTAATAAAAATGGCACAGGGAGGAGTTCATTGCAGTCTGTTCCGCAATTCGGTCGTCTCTAAAACCACTTCGTTTTGGTGAGTCACTGAAGCTCAGGCTGCACGAGGTTTTGGTTAACGTGCTTATATATAAAAAAATTCGCACCCTCCTGTTTCGATCTCATCGCCGTTATGAAGCACGACGATGGCTTTGCGTAACTTACGTGAAGAACCGCACAGAATTTCTATGGTCGCCGAGTGGGCCAATCCCCAACGTTTCAATGTGAAGTTGTGCTCACGCAAGCACTAGTTATAAAGTGCGCTCTTTGTAAAATATACAAAAGCCATAGAGTTATGTGACTCAGTAAACTACTCCCACTGCATAGGCGACGTGTATAAATCTGTGGTTCCAAGTACCCTTCTGGGAGTAATTACAACTGCCGCAGTGTTAACACGGCGTGATTAGATAACACAAGAATTTTCTGGTGCCCTTAAATTTTAATGCTCGGCGGTGCTCGTAAAAAAAAGCTTCAGTGGCCTTGCACAAAAAGTTGCTCCTGATAAATTACGCTTACGTCGGCGGGGCCGCCAACGTTGTCTCACACGGAATATATCGCGTTACCCGCTTCTAGGGGCGCAGCATGTCGTCACGGTACTAAAACACCAGGACACTCGTTTTCCAACGCCTCAGGCTGGAATTTTTCATCTCCATGGGTGAAAACGCGTGCTAAGAGAACACACCGGGCAGTCTTTTGACTACGCCTATAGCGCCAGAAACTTTAGTGCTTCATCTCCGGTTTCATGTCCGTGGGCAGACATGGCGTGGTGGCAAGGCCTGGAACAGTGAGAGCTCAGCATCAAAACCGCATTATACACTCCATCATAACTTCGAAACCACATCATACATCTGAACCGCATCATCGAAACCGCATCACGCCCTTGTACACTGCATGCTTCGCCCCTCCGCAGGTGTCACGTCAGTGGAGATGGCCCGGGGTTTTTTTTCCTCAAAACTGTTACTTGTAAGCGTTTTAAAGCTTTTTCTTCACTCTCACCTTCATTTTTGGTCACTGACTTTGTTCAACAATGGTAACGCTTATGTCTACGCAATTGTTTAAAAATGTAATACCCGTGGTACACGAGCGTTTTGAAGGCCTTCGAGTCGAATGTCATTTGACTCAAATGACACCTTTAAGCTGCTACACGACGTTTTTCAAAGGCATTTGGTTAAAATGGCATTTGAGACAAAGGATCGAGCACGACAACTGACCTTTGAAAGTCTCAAGGGCCTTTGAAACACGAACGGTCGTACCCTCGGGCTCACTTTCTGCAAGCCGTATTAACGCAAACAATCATTTACGAGTAAAACTTGTTGTTTGAAGCGCAAGACCTTTATTATATTTCACTTGTTTTCGTTCTCTGTCACTCGCTCTACGATTACGAGGTAACTTGGTACTCTCAGCTGCATTGTGCATGTTTTGTGCGCGCTTTTAAATTGTTATCAATTTGATCACTAACAATTGCTTTTTGCCCATTTTAACTATAAATTATATAGTTATAACTATAACTATATAACTATAACTATATAACTATAACTATAACTATAAATAAAGAACAAAACATGGCAGCAGTGGCGACACCAAAACATGGCTGGCGAACGCGAAACTTTCAACTGCCTTTAAGAATGGTCGTGTAGACCGACAGAACTCCTTCCAGTTCGAATGACATTTGAAATTTCGAAGGTCATTCGATGGAAATGTCCTTCCAAACGCTCGTGTAGCACAGTTATAAGTCATACAACGCAAGCCCACTGGGTAGACTAATATCTACGTCGCCAAGTTGCATAACAGGCATTCCAAACACACATTGCTGGTCAATGCCTCAAATCCTGGTAAGAGCAAAATATTGAAATTGCGAAAAGCCTTCGTTAGTGATTAAAAGTTAGAGAAACGAGACCCATGCGCAAACTACAACTGGCACGCGAACCACCTCCTCCGCCCGGTTCACTGTGGAAAGCAAAAATTCAATGGGCGAACGGCAGCAGGACCATAACGTTGGTCGCCTTTCAACATGTGCACACTGGAGGTAACACAATAGCTAACGCTGACCATCCCTGGTTAACAAATACATCACCTATCACTTAATACTTTCTTCGCGGAGAAACCCTCATCAGGAACCTTGATGCATCCAACCGTGTCGGATACCGGAACAGAGCTCCTGGTGGCTCATTATCCCCTTTTCGCTTTTACAATAAGCGGTATGTACTAATTATGGCACTCAGAGGCCTCACTTACGCACGTCTAATACTGTAGGCGCACTTGCAGGAGAAACTAGACAAATCAGTTTGAAGGACGACACTGAAAAAATTACTTTTGGAGTTTCGCAATAGACCAGCTAGCAAGGAGGAGACGGAACGGCAAATAGGTTCGGTCAACCAGGACATAACTGCACTGCACACATTGCGATCAAACTGCTTTCCGCAAGAAAACCTGCGTGTTAAGTGCCTCTGAAGATTTCTGCATTACTAGTGTACCTGTAAAGGGAATTCGGTAAAGAGAGATTGCAGTTGAAACAACTGGTGTACATACCAGGTGTAACATAATGATTCTCCATGCAGTCAGGATACATCCACAGAAACACGAAGAAATACTTAGCTATATATTTTGGTCGTTAACATTTTCGCAGTCCCATAGCTCCTGTTTTCAACACGAAATGCTCACTGTGTCAGTGCACACCGTAAAAACACTGATAAATATAATGCTACACTTATCATCTCAAAAACCTGCTTCCAACAAAGCTTGAAATGCGGTCATTCGTCCCTGATAAAACTGTGCACATGGTGCACATACTGCACAAATGATGGTTCATTCATGGCGTTAGATTTGTTATTTCGGTCGCTGGCTGTTTTGCCACATTTGCAACATGTGCTTTGGTCTATCTAAAACAGAGCGCTGTATTTGCGCGATTATAATGCACCCCGTTTGTAAGGCAACTAAAAAAGTTACTGAAGAAATTTGAAAAAAATTCTCGACGGCAATTCTAGCGTGCATGTGCCAACAAACATTATGCCACGATCCTTGCAAAGGGAATTTTCTTGGCGCTCCTAACTATGGCAGCAAAAATGACTTGGCACCCGCCGCGGTGGCTTAATGGCTAAGGCGTTGCGCTGCTGAGCACAAAGTCGTGGGTTAGATTCCCGGCCGTGGCAGCCACTTTTCTGAAGGAGGTGAAAAGCAAAAACGCCCTTGTGTATGAGATTTCGGTGCGCGCGAAAGATCCCCAGGTGGTCAAAATTAATCCAGAGCCCTCCAATACGGCGCACCTCATCATCTCCGTTGCGTCGGCGCGTTAAGCTCTACAATCAATCAAACAATCAAAAATGACTTGGCATTCATGAACTGCTTATCCAGCACCTAGTGGCCTTAAAACTTAAGAGGGGAACATTCAAAGCTTTGCTAATTTCAGCCTTTTGACCTTCATAATGTCACATGTGACAGGCCGTGGATTCGTTCGTTAGTCCTTCATAAATTTTCACATGGCAACTTTGTTCTAAAAAATATCCGTCCTTGGGGCGAGTATATCCTCTCCTTGAAGCATTGCATGAAACTCTGACGCTCTCTGTCACCTAAATTGGGCACACGCTTCCAGGACGCCCCGTGTGCGTGACGCAGCTAGGTTTCCGTTACGTTCAACAAGTATGCTAACCCTGCTCTTGAAGGACATTTCTTAGTGACCCGCCGCGGTGGCTCAGTGGCTAAGGCGTTGCGCTGCTGAGCACGAGGTCGCGGGTTCGATTCGCGGCCGTGGCGGCCGCTTTTCTGATGGAGGCGAAAAGCAAAAACGCCCGTGTGTACGAGATTTCGACGCACGATAAAGATCCCCAGGTGGTCAAAATTAATCCGGAGCCCTCCACTACGGCGCGCCTCATCGCCTGCGTTGCGTCGGCGCGTTAAACCCCACAATCAATCAATCACATTTCTTAGTGGCACCTCTTCCACTTAATAACGGCTGCAACGAGGTGCTATAGTAGCACCAGCCACATACGCAAGACGTGGATAAAATTTGCTGGTGCGCGATATTTAATTATACGTGACGTTGCTGAATGATTAGGATTGGAAGAAAACGATCTGATATCTAACGTGCTGCTTCTTTGTAGTTTGTTGCCAGTTTTGCTTTTCAGTCCGATTGTCCTGCGCACCCGAATTTGAAGGCTACTTAATAAAAAAGTGCGCGTTATAATCGTGCAAATGCGGTGAAATTGGCGCTAGCCCAATTTTTTAGCTGCATGCTGTTCATCCGTTATCGCATTGTTCTTATGAAAGTTTGCGCTACCGGCCCCGAGACATTTTGACTGTTGACTTCTCAACAATTTTTGGTTTCATTTCAGACCTTTTCCTAACCCAGGGTGGTGCAAAACGGTTGTGAAATAAGACTCATAACAATGGCTTTAATGTTATGTGTATCGGGGCCATACTGGGGCATCTTTCGTATGCTGCGTGTATATGAATATCAGTGGCAGTGAAAGGAGGTATGTGTTGCTTCCAGCACAAATACTCCTGCTTTTTGTACCTGCACATTCATACGTGGGATACATGGCACGCGCTTGTGAGCAGGAATAAGCTATGCTGGGCTCTCGGGAAGTACATCAAGCAGAATGTCACGCGTCGTATCAACAAGCGAGTACACGCGAAATGTCACTGGTTATAATGTCATGCATGTGAGCTTTCTTTAGAATACGATTTCCACTGATTTCCCGTCTGTCACTGCCATTACTTCAACTACCTTACCACTTCATTGTAAAAATACCAAAAACTTTTTGACCATTTGGGGATGTTTAACATGCGCCGAAATCTCGAACACAGAGGCGTTTTTGCCTTCACCATAAAAGCGGCTCCCGCGGCCGGGAATCGAGCCCGCGTCCTGGGGCTCAGCAGCAGAACGTCTTGTTCACTGAGCAATCGCGGCCGGTTACAGTGAAATGATATATGCAGCAGCAGAATGGCGAGCTGGGATAGTTGGTAAATGTGCATTACGAAACCCTAAAAAAAGCGCTGCACTGGAAACATGGGACGAACAGAACGGAACAAAGATTGCCTATATCGGAAGCTAGTCAGTGGCGCACTTTATAGTACTGGTATATATTTTTATATGGCTTTTCACTGTATGTGATTATGATGCACGCGTGGTGTGCCAGTGGCAAGTTCTGTGTTCTTTGTGTTTCTTTATTAAACTTTACTTGAGAGTAAAAACATCCTGTTCTGTTTCTCCCACGTTTTTAGTGTTGCTCTTCTTGAAGGCTACTGATTTCTCGAAGGCTTAGTCAAATGCTACTGATAATAATCAGCCACTTCAAATGAAGTGGCTGATTAATGTCACAAAATACCTATTCAAATTACATTTTGAAAAACAATTCGCGTACTGTTGTCGTTTTTCTTATTCCGGTGTACTTGTGATGTTCGTAATGGTGTTCGTAACTGATATATTCTTCAGTTATCAACTGCACAAGATTTGTGGAGTGTACCTCACAATACCGGAACAACTGGTAGGCGAAACTCGGTGATCAAGATGACTCTGTGGTGGGCACATTGCGTCTGTGTTTTTTGTGCATTTCGGGTAAATGCATTCCAAACCAAATACTTGTTACGCAGCATAAGCAAACAAACTTTGAGGAATCAATGTGCTTGAAAGCGAAATGTGATACCCTCCACAGGAAATTAGACATCGAGTAGTAAGTTTGCGTTTTTGCGGCAGATGGCGAATGCACCGTGCAAGTGAACAATTACAAAATACGAGTGTTTTTGTGCTTGCTCATCTTTATCTATTGGTAATTTCAAGGTATATGCTACCAAGTTTTCAAGACATGCTTTTTGCACTACACGAGTTTTAGCCCCAGTATTTCAAAGGTGTTACTGAGAATCTTGGAAATATTAAACTATGCGGGTTCTCCCCTGCAGACGTGTACGCAAAAGACCTACGTGAAGCGACAAGGTAGGTATGCGGAAACTATTGTTGTGTTTTAGGAATTTACTGCAACCCAGGAATTCAGAGCGGCTAGTTTTTCACATGCTGCCACCTATTACTAGTACGGTGATAGGTACTTCCGCTTACCTACGACACCTGCTTAGAACACCGTTCCTTAAGTTCGTTGATCAAAGAGGTTATGCGTACAGCGTTGGCTATAGTATATGATCGAATGCTCACCCGGCCGCCACTACAGAAACAGTGCCACAAGTTCTCGGTGTAAATGCGTTACGCAAAAATATATTGGAACCCATGCCACCAATGATATAGCATCTTAAAAATTATGTCCTGACAAGTTTGTAAAAGCTGTACTTTAACGAATGTCATGCGAACTTCGCCACTCGGGCAACAATTTATTATCTACTATATGAGACTATGAGACAGTAACAGGACCACCTTATATGTGGAGGCCGCCGCGCCTTAAAGAGACACTGAAGAGAAGTTGTCAAACTTCAGTTTTGGTTTGCATTTTACAGAATGGCTAAAACAAACACACTTTTCATCCTTCAAATGGTCGGTAAACCAGCATTCATTTCGCAAGCCTGAAAGAAGGAAAAATACGATCCCGCATTTGCGGCGGCCGCAACAACTAACACAAATGATGCAGTTCTGAGATGCCATGTGATCGGAAGATGCCCAAAATTTGGATTTAAAACTAGTTTCGGCTTCGGTTATGGGAAACACTATGCTTGGAACCCGACGTTAAGATTAGCTGGGCACTGTCGATATCTCAGGAACCGGCATACCGAGCTTCTACCGTGTTGTTGGCTGTAGAAAGTGTCAACTAAGCATGCCAGGACGGCTTATAATCGGAACGTTCAAAATCTGATTCGTACGCAGAGGCTGGCGCCCTCCGCGTCATCCGAGACCCGAAACTGCCAGTCCCTTCACCCCCACTTTTGGAGCTTGCCTAGATCGTCCGTGTGTCGTTAGAGGCATGTTCGCACAAGCTGATTCGGCACTGGGATAGCAAGCAGTCATTACTTATGTCAACACCACGCCAGCGAGAACTCGCCAGCGCGTCAGTGTCAGTCTTCACGCATTCTGCAAACTGGCTCTGTCAGCAATGAAGGTTTGAGCGCAAAATGGTGAACTCAGTATAGAAAACATTACCCAAATACCAAAACATCAACTGCAAGTGAAAACGAAACCAGCGCTACCTCAGAACTTGAGAATTGTGAAACAATGCACCCAGTGCATAAGGCCACTTGGCCATAGACGCAGCCCTGTCTTGAGTGGAAATATAACGTACCGGCAGTAGTACCCGGCCATGCTCGGCTGGGCCACTATACTAATGACACCAATGGGTATAACATATGATCTGTTATTTCTTACTTGTCATAATAATGTGTTTCACCACGAGGTTGTACAGAATTAGGACCTCCGCCGGCTCTCAATGCATGGGCTCCTACCGGAGGCTTGGTGTAATGAACTTCCACCAGTTGCGTTTCTAGTCGCGTATTTATGCGTGCAACAACATCGCCTGCGCGAATGTGGACACTAACAGTGCAGCCCCAAATTTCCCGCTTAAACACCAAATAACAGTGAAGACCATTAGTCTGAAAATTAGTTTGCACGTGCGGCAAGTGAACGTT
>CM023451.1:201643058-201685558 GCA_013339765.2 Haemaphysalis longicornis | reverse complement strand
AGAAGGGGGCTGAGTACGGATCCTTGAGGCACGTGTGATGTGAGTGAACAGAAAGAAGAGTCAAAATCATTAGCGGTTACAAATTTTGTTCCATTACACAAAAAGTTTTCAATTTAAGCTACAATATTAGGGTTCAGATTTCACTTTCGAAGCTTCATGGAAAGCAACTGATGAGAGACAAGATCGAATGCTTTGGAGAAGTCCAAAAAAATGCAGTGAACAAAAGATCCGTTATCTAGAGCAGAGAAAAGGTTATGTGTGAAAACAATAAGGTGGCTCTCGCAAGAAAAGGATTTACTAAAGCCGTGTTGGCATAAAGAAAGAAAAAGAATTGATTTCAAGGAACTTAATCAGGTGAGAATGAATTATATGTTCTAAAAGCTTACAAGGGATTCTAGTTAATGGCATCGGACGGTAATTTAATGGGTGGTGCGTATCGCCGGACTTGAATAATGGTACCACCTGGCCAATCTTCCGATCGTCAGGCCAGGTGTTCTAGGTTAATGACTGAGGGAAAGTGTGAACAATTATAGATGAATATACTTCGGTGCTCTTGACAAATCTCCAATTTGTTCTATCTACTCCGGATGACGATGATACTATTAAATTCCTGATGAGCGGTATGATTTCAGCCACCGTCAATTACACCTTATTCCATTGGTGGAAAATTGACCGCTTCGAGGGGACACAAGTTATTATTTTGGGACGGTTGAGTTAAGGCCTTCTTAAACACGTCGTTCAAAACAAAACCCCTTCTGGAATGAGGGATGACAGCACCAGTTTTATCAACTAAACATACTGAGTTGTTTTTTGGGGTACCGACTATAGTCCAGAACGTTTTCGTATTTTCAACAAGCAGCACGGGAAGAGTGTCATTGAAGAAAACGCGTTTTGCTTTTCTTCACTGCATCCTTGCAAGTATAATATTTTGGCGGTGCGTAGCCCACGCATCAGGGATGTTGCATTTGCGTGCTTTGCGAAACAGTCGCTTCTTTTTATTTACAATGCGGTCGAGGGAAATATTAAACCAGGGGGCATAGTGCTTACAGGGAATGACGCGCGAGGGTATATACTTTTTTTATCAGAGTGAACTTTATCTTTAAAAATGGTCCAGTTAGCATTCACTGTACGCTCATAAATTCGGACATGGAATCATGTAGGAAGGCTTCGAGCTCAGTGTTAATAGCTGCGAAATTGCTGCAAAATCGCTGCAATCGCTACAAAAATCGCTGCAAAATCGCTGCAATCACTACAACATCGCTGCGATAGCTGCAAAATCGCCCTTGCGATAATCCCTGGTGCGCTTCGATTTATTGGCAGTTCGTTTTGTATCTGTGTTTACCGAGAAACGAATAAAACAATGATCACTAAGACCTGGCATGAAGGCGAGCGAGACGACAAGCTCTGGTGAAGTGGTTAAAACTGGATCAAATACATTGGCCCTTGATAAAGATGTGAGTGTCGGTCGGGTTACAAGCTGTGAAAACAGAAAAGTGCTACACTAGTAAAAAAATTCTGTTGCATCACGGGAGGAACAAGAAACGCTCGAGCCGCTTCCGAACTAATGTATTTGAGGGTAATTGAAGCCGCCTAAGAGGAAGATTGGAGAGTTGGGGTATCTTAGAATAATGGCATTTAGTACTTCATGAAGATCGTTGTTCAGTGGCTAAGGCGTTGCGCTGCTGAGCGCGAGGTCGCGGGCTCGATTCCAGTCCGCGGTGCATTAGGCGAGCACATGTGCAACACGCTTCGAACGGAGTTGCAAGCGTAATATGAAACTACTGAAGATGATCGGCGACAGCGATGAGAACACCTGCTCCCGACCTTGTGCCTCTATCGCATCGATAGAAACAAAGTGCTTTGTGGCATTTAAAAATATAGCTGCACAAAACCTTCACAGACAGCTACGTTTCCGTTAGAATAACTACATCGGCATTACAAGTATCAATAACTGAGGACAATTCATCGCGCCTATTCACAGCTCTGGGAATGTTCGAAAATAAAAAGGAAACTTCATTGATGGAACTGCTAACATTTAGCTACGAAGAAGCAGTGCTGGGCATGCCATTTTGAGTGCCCAAGACAGTGCCATGCGGACAGGCATAATCTTCGTGAACATTAGTTTAGCAGGCACTGTCAGTGGACCGAACGTGGCATTTTTTGTTAATTATGACGTTGTTGTAACGAACAAAAAACTGTTTGCCGCTGGCTTTACCAAACTCAATTAACTTCCGCGTACTTCGAGTCGACATGCAGAAGTCTTCACTTACGCTCACTTCAGAAGCTTTTAGTTGTGATCGGGAAGAAATTATTGAATCTTAGTTTTGAAATCTGAAAATTCGACTACAGAAGGCCGGCATGTATCTGAAACAAACTTTTTAAGGCGATAGGCGTGTTCGAATGCTTCGTCCGGCAGCTAAATGTTCAAAGCAGATGATCATGCATCATGAACCTTAGTCTCGGATTCGGTCCAGGATTCGGCCATGCTTTCGCACAGTCCGTAAAAATTTAACTTTCGGCGCCGAGATGTGTCTTATAATTCACCCAGACCATGATTTAAGGAGTCTCTTTCGCTGCGCACAGCGTTCGAAACCGAGCGACAGATGTCAAGCCCAGAACAGCCTTCGGACGCAGAAATCGTTTCTTCCATGGCCATCAGGCTTTCAATATTGTCAGCACTTTTTTTCTCCAAGTTCAGCTGAGTTTTCTTACCTGTATTTAGCTGTGAAAGCACCTCGGCATGATTATTGTCAATTTCGCGTTCAGTAATTTCAAAAGGGACAAGACATCATTGGCATCTGGTGGTTCAGGGCTTTCTGCTATGTCATCACCTAAGACCAATAACTTTACAACAAGAACACAACCGCAAAATATGACAAAACGTACTTAGGCATGGGGTGAGCAGCAAACAGGTGTTGCTGGAGCGTTTAGAAAACAGAGGGCGCGGACCAACCTGTGCAAGATAGCAGAGGAGAACATGACGGAACCGCATGACGGCTGCTCTCCCATGCCCACTGAAGGTACCGGTGAAGATCGTCCTTATATAGGTGCTGATGAACCGATGTAGACGTCGATGGGGTGGATACGGGAGTTGATGGTAGCAGGATTGTGCCACGATTGTCAGCTGGGAACAACGGGTGGTGTCCCATCATCTCTTGTGCAGAAACCGATGACGCCAGGGGCACATGCCTCCTGGGTAGCGCCTGGCACATGCCGCTAGTTGAAATGACCTGTGCATGATAGCAGAGAACATGACAGAACCGCATGACGGCCACTCTAAGGTCATACGGTATTATTATTATATCCTAAAGGGTACGTCCTAATGGCCGCATAATCGGTTACATAACACTCCTATAAAAAGCATTCAATCACTTCTGCACGATCCTACTTACCGTAGAGAGGGGGGACACCAAATCGAAAACCAAGCTCCCGCACAGGGAAGTTCCACTTCAACTTCATCCAAATTACATGAAACTCCTGAAACTTGGCCAAGCGATTTTGCTGAGCTGGTCAGAGCTCTTACCCAAAGCTCGTAAGAAGAAATGAAGGGATTCTGCGGGTGTAGTGGCGAGTGGGTGTAGCACCATACCATATGAAACAGCGTCCCGGGGGCTTCGCAAAAGCGGCATAGCGGGGATTATATGGTGGGGTGCAATATATGGCATTTAGTGGGATGGGGAAAGGTATTCGTCTGGAGTGCACAGCGCTGCCATTCTGCCACCACCTCATCCTCGGCTCACAAGGGCCGAGGCCGTGCTCTACAGACAGCTACAGACAAACTCTGTGATCACACCCGTGTTGGCGCAATACGTGTGTCCGGGAGCCTACGACAGCGTGCAGTGCTGTGTGTGCGCGAGAGCAAACGCGACTCTGGCCCACCTATTGTGGGATTGTGAACGCAACCCAGACGAGGCGGCCGCCCCGACGCGGCTGCCGGACAGTTTCACGAGTGCCATGATTTCGTCCGAATACACGACCCAACTCCAGGCCGTCCAGCAGCTCGAGGCAGCTCTCGCACGGCAGAGACTCGGGGAGGCGGCGAGGCCGAGGGATCCACCCCCTCACTGCCCATCAGCCGAGCCAGTCGACGCCTGCGGCGCACACCACGAGGACGTCCAGGCCGCGTCACGATAGGGTGCCTCTCTAGGAGGCGATCCTCTCGTTCTGCAGGCTAGCCAATAAAGTTGTATCTCTCTCTCTCTCTCCTCTTTCTTTAGGTGTTTATACAGCGCTGTGTATGTGATACGTACCATCTTATAGTGCTGGGTTATCTCCTGACACGTGATCAGCCGGGTTGGCCTCTCCTTCTCGCGGGGCCCGGCAGGATAACTTTCGGGCCAACAGGTGGGGCGGTTTTGTTGCCCGGGATGACAGTGTGGGCGGGTGCTCATATGGTCATTATGGATCTGTCGGGTGGATGGTTGCAGATGATTTGGTGGGTTTTCCGGTGAATTCGCGTTCACGAGAAGGTACGGCATGCCTGCTGCGAATCTGTGATTATTACTCTGGCTTTATTTTGCGTTATGGTGAGAGCGATGGCCGCTTCTTCCGCTTGTAAGGGGTCGTATCCAGATATGGTTAGGCTGCTGACGTGCTTATTGTGCTGGACAACCACGGCTGCCATTGCTCTTACGCCGGGATTGAAAGACGCGTCCGGATATGCTGTGTTGGTTCCTCTCGTAGTACGTGTAGATGGCCTTGGCTCTTGCTTCATTGCGCCCAGCATGATGCACGGGGTGCATGTTTTCTAGCGAGCGGTGAAACGTGTAGCTGTTTCCTGATATTGTGGCCGAGATTTCTCATTTGAGGTGTCTGACGCTGCAGAGGGGGTGTGAGCCCCAAACGAGAGACAAGAATCGTCCCTGTTCTTGTGACTCCCACCCTCAATCTTTGGCTCGAAAGATGTGCTTCTATGAGCTCGTCGACCGTATTGTGCAGGCCGAGCTTCAATAGTTTGTCGGGGGCCGTGCTGACGGCAAGTCCGAGGGCAATTTGTAGGCCTTCCGAATGATGACATCCAGCCGTTGAATTTCTGACTTGGAGAAAAGAGATAGAGTATGGCGTATATCATTATTGACATTATGAATGCTTGGATGGGGCGGCGGGTGTCTGTCTCGTGCATTCACTGTGTTTTGGGGGTTACACACCTGATCATATGCGTGACTTGGTCGGAGGTATGTTTCAGCCTATTTATTAGGATGGAGTTGATCGTCTTGAAAGGTGATATTAAGGATTTTAATATGCGAGGAGGAAACACTGTTGTGGCCCTCCATGTAGATGCTAATAGTGGGTGACGTCTGGACGAGTTTTGTTATTGTAGAAATCAGGAGGAGCTCCGATTTATGTGGAGCACATTGGAGGCCGCAAGATTGGCGTAATGATTAACTGTGTTGGTTCAGTTTGTAGGCGCTCCTCTATCTCGCCTAGGGATTCTGTATTCGACTAGACAGTAATATCTGCATACAAGCCGTGATGCATGCCCGGAATCGAATCGAATAAGGGAGGCATACCAATGAGCGCAATGTTGTACCGCTCTTGTCCTAGTGTGTGCCACGGCGTCGCAGCAAGATTGGATCTGTGGCTAGTTCTCAAAGTATTGCCCTGCAACCTGAGAGGAAATGTCGGACGTACTGATACATTCGAAGCCCTCACTCAAGAGTATTTAATTGCGAGAGGATGGCGGCATATTTCACATTGTCAAACGCCCCCTCGAAGTTCAGAGCAGGATTGGCTGTGGGTGAGTGCCCGGGTGGCACGCAGCATTACGTCTTTGTGCTGGAGTGAGATGTCTTGCGTAGACAGACGAGTAAAACAGCCAAACATGGTCGTAGGTAGCTTATCGTGATCTTCGAGATAAGTTTTTAGCCAATTTAAAACAATGCAACAATTTCCCTACACATGATGTGAGGGAAATGGGTCGAAGGATACCAGTACTCGGTGATTTAACCGGCTTAGGTGCGAGCCTGATTTCCGCTGTGATCCATTCATCTGAGAGGAAGCCCGTCTGCCAGATGTGATTGAGGTAATCAGCGCAAGCAGGGAAGAGGTGTCCAGGTTAACCAGGGCCTTGTTGGTTATTTGGTCCATTCCGGGCACCGTATTGGGGCGAGGCTTGACCAGAATGGCCGTAACCTCATGCAGATGGAGGTCGTCGTCCAGGAGCTGGTTGGGGATTACAGAATATGGGGGAAGGGCTCCGTAGGGTGAATGGGAAAGTAGCAGGCCCGGGCTCCATTACAACAAAAAAATCGTCCACATATCCGTGACCTATTCTTGGCAAAATGCGACCGACAGATATCTTGTCGCCTTAAGGATACCTCTGTTATTAGGTATGCAGTTATGTGGACGATTTTCTTGTTGTAATGGAGCATATTCAGCATGATGATCGTGGGAGGATGGTTGCGGATGTGCTCCGAATTTTCACTGAGTGTGCAGATGGTCTACACTTCACACACGAGATGCCGGAATCGGGTTTTCTGAAGTTTTTGGACGTGCGCCTGCTCCTTAGTAATGGTCAGGCGTGTTGGCAGTATGCTCCTCGTAGCCATAAGGGCATCCTACCTTACCGGTCGGCCCACTCCAATATCGTGAAGCGGGCAATAGCAAAGAATGCTATGAAGGCGGCGCTCACTAGGTCCTGCCCGAACAAAATGCAGGCAAGCTTGCTGCAGCAAGCTGAAATGTTGCAAATGGCTGGCTACCCATCAGAAATGGTTGTTTCTGTGGCAGAGAGCCTTTTGAAGGAGGTGAAGAGCGATATAGCACCAGGTGTGGATGGCCTGAGAGAGAGAACCCCTGTAGTGGCTGTGCCATACGTGCACCAGGTGTCCCACCGCCTGAGGAAGGTCGGTGGAAATGTGGTGCGCAGGTTGTTTCCTCGGATCCTGAAAAGCTTTCCAAGATGGTGCGAAGGGTGAATGAGCCATGCAATGAGCCCTGCTGCGTCACAAAACATGCAGCAAAGTTTGTGGATTGCGCGACGGGTGTGGTTTACCGGATCCCTTTGGACTGCAAATGGTGCTACGTCGGTCAAACCAGCAGGTGCCTCAATGATAGGCTGAGAGAGCAAAGCGCAGCTGTGAGTGCGCAGATGGGAGCTGGCCACCTTGCTGACCATTGCCGTAGGTGCGGGTGCACGTCCAAATTCATGCAGACGAGCGTCTTGTTTAGAAGTCGTTCTCAAACTGGTAAGGTAGTCTTCGAGGCTTTTGTGATTAACGGTGAGGGCGGCCTTATCTTTCGCAGTTTCAACAAGTGAAATCCACTTTTTGGTAACAAAGGGGGTGTCCCTCTTTATGGGGTGTTTATTTCTACAAAAGTGTTTTAAATGTATATTCTGGGATTGTTTTTTGTGCCTCATTTATTTATTTTGTGAGGTATACAAAGCGTATTTTCCTTCAATGACTGACTGTGTTACTGTGACCGTCATTTATTGTCAGCGTCTATTTATTCTACAAAACTGTTTTAAATGCATATTTAGGGATTGTTTGGAGTGCCTCATTTATTTAGTTTGGAATACAAAGTGTCTTTTTCTTGCGTGACTGTGATTGTGTAACTGTGACTGTCATTCATCGTTACGGACGAAAACCAGATCATGTTGGATGTTGCTGCTAAGCGTTTTGGACATTTTTCAGTTTAATTTCGTAGCTTAGAAAAATGTTTTCTGGATGAGGTACTCTCACATTAGGGGGCACAGACCTCGTCAAGCCTGTCTGAATGGCTTCTTGTGTGTTGTCCTGGCATTTGTACCCATGAATGTCAAATCAAGATTGGTTGATTAATTGATTGATTGATTGATTGATTGATTGATTGATTGATTGATTGATTGATTGATTGATTGATTGATTGATTGATTGATTGATTGATTGATTGATTGATTGATGCGCAATCAGCGACTGGTGTGCACACGTGTCGGTGAAGATCATGTCCTGTAATGTGACCAGGCGTTGTTTGTGCTTCAATGTAAAAGTGATAAGAGCGAGTGCAAACATTGTGCCGTATTATTTCTGCGGAATCATGTGCTTGTTTGTTTTTGTTTTTTCTTTTTTTGAATCATCTACATATATGCGTGTTTTCCTGTTCCTTTTTGCATAAACCAAGTTGAAGTCTAGCGTTTGTTTTGACTTTTCTTTCTTCGTCCTGTGCTAAAGTTCGCTAGAAGTATGAGTTCATTAGTAAACAGTAACCAACTCGCCCAACTCTCCGCTTTAAGACAGATCGCTTTTAGTTGTCATTTCCCTCATCTTCACAATTATCCAGATAACGTCTTCACTTCTTTCTTCGCACAGGATCAAAAAGCCCCTCCACCCCCCCCCCCCCCCCCGCACCCCCCCATTTTGATTTGCCGTGTCGGCTTCATTCAACCCGGGAACCCGTCTGAATAGGTTACCGACTCATTGAATACAGGGGTAAAACGTGACCGCCAGTTCGCGGCCATTTTTATAGCTCCAGTGTGCCCGGGTACAAAAAATGACAAGAGCCGTCAAGTAATTATCTTAGCGGGCATCACGCACCTTGCGAAAGCCACCCTTGAGGAAACCATTACCTGGGAAATCTTAATGGATACATTTTGTTCCGCAAGTGTTGTCACCGTTGAATCTGATTATCGGTTGCATTTTCAATGTAGACTGACGCAGCGCCACAACTGAAAAGATGGCACAAGAAAGTAAGTGCGCCCTTCACGATTTAGTAATTAAATCTTGAGGGCCGGTTTTATTCAGCGCCATGCATGCATGGTTATCGAGGCGAAGCTATTAAGCCAGGAATAAATGAAGCTTGCTGAAGCAAATCTGACAAAAATTAATACATGAGAAGATTAAAAAATAATAACTAAAGGACAACCGAAACTTTTCACGTCCGACATATTAGCTTATCAGTTTTATAATCCATAATACAAAAAAAGAAAAATACGTCTTCACGCGTACAGAATTACTTTCCCGCGCGCGAAAAAATTGTAATGTGCTGAAATAGCTAAATAAATCGATTTGAGCGTTTACAAACTTCACTGTACTCGCTAAGTAGTACTCGCGAATTGGGCACGACTGCTCTTCCCGTTAAATGCCACACACACGCGAGTTTTCAGTCCACTGCATTTGCTACACGGCAGTTCCAACATCCCTGCTTAAATCGCCGCAAGTTAGCGCACTTAAAACAGGCAGCAGCTGATAACGCGTAGGAGGTATGTGCTCACCGCGTCAGCTGGCAATTAACACTGGGCGCTGTAGCATTCTCACCCTACACCAAAACATGAAGCGTTCAAGGAGAATTACCGTCAGAATACGTGAGTCATGCAGTCGTGCGTCCGCAGCCAACAATTTATCGTACGCTAGCTGGACAGGGACCTCCCAAGATTTAGACAATTATAAAAACTGGCCGTCTCTTGTTAACGTGAAACCTGCGGAGGAGGTAAGCATGCAGTGTATAAGTGAATTCGAAGTTTGTAATTCTCTCTCTTGCCGCACGGCACGCGCTGATTGGGCGCTGGAGAAGCGCCGGGGGAGGGGGGGGAGAAATCGCGCGCTTGCTGAGGCGGTGGCGCCCTCTCTTGCGTTGAATGGGATTTAAGCAATTTACATGCCCAATTTTAGGTAGTATCGTGGGTAAACACGAGCGCAGTCGAATGCCCGCGCCTCGCCCTGGGGGCTCATCTTTGGTGACAAACGACGCGCCGGCACTATGTAAGTATGCCTTTTCTTGCCTCGCCCGACCACCGGACCCGATGAGGCATAGAGTCGAGAGCCAGTGGGTACTTGAGTGTACGACAAATTGTAATCTGTCTGCAAACCCCTCTGATTGTGCTTGGCGATTCCTGAAGTGGGCAGGGAGCGTTCCAGAAATAATTAAATCATGCCAGTTTATTTTGAACCAGTGTTATCCACTATACACTTGTTTTTGGATCATCGAGTGTCCCGATGTGTTCTTAGTACGCGTTTTTGACCATGGAGATAAAACGTTCTACCGCAAGGCGTTTACAAACGAGTGTCCCGGCGTGTTCTTTTAGTACGCCTTACGTTCAAGCGCAAGGCGTTAGAAAACGAGTGGCTTGGTGTTTAGTACCGTGACTGCATAAGACGACGACGACAAAAGGCGCCGACACCCCGAGCCCCTAATACATGCCGATTTATTACTGCGTAATGTTACAGCCATTAGGCCCACTGCTGCACGAGATCACGTAGAAATAAAAAACTAAAGCCATCAGACAACTGTACGTTGGGCGAACCGCGTGAACAGGAAACTAGACGAAGGACGCTATTCATAACAGCGCTGAGACAACATTTATGGGTGATTTTGTTATGATCAAGTTATTTCTGAATGTCGGCACACAATACCTAGGCGGCCGTTTAGTACCAATTTATATAGCCCTCGGAAAGTTTGTCAATTCCGCCATAACATAAGCTTGCTGATGGTCAGGGACACCAGCGAAGTTCACAACGAGAAGCACGTTCCTAGAAGGCCAGCCATGGCTAATGACGTCACGTCGGCCAGCGTGGCCGCGCCAAGTGCGCTGTGCTGTAAGTAAACCGACTATACAAGTTCCTTCTTGCACTTTCGCCCTGCCCGGCTGCGTAGGCTTCCAAAGATTATCTTGAGAGCACAGCTGGCGGTCTAGATAGAGCAAAACGGCTTGGGGGAGCAGAAAATGCAAGTGTTATTTTTTTTTCGTTTAGAAATCTGTGTTAGGGGTTACAAAAAAAAAACTCGGCAATGCTGTGGTAATTAGGTTCCTGGCTAACATGTCCAGCCAGACCAGGTGTTAATTAATACATCATTTAGTCACACTCAATCCTACGACATTGCCGAGAAATACGAGAAACTGAGGCTCCTCTGTACTACTCGTCCGCGCCCATTAGATAGCCTAAAAATCTGCTAAGAAGGGTTTCCTCTCTTCCTAAGTCTACGTGTTTTTTGCTGGTCTTTGCGAGGAAACCATACCCGTCTACGTTCTCCTGAAGAAATGAAATGCGTTGTATGGCCACTTCAAAGGAAATAGCAACAAAAGCAAAGCAGAAACTGGAAGACAAATCTTCTGCTACGGGATAATCGCTGATTAAAGCGCGAGACACATGCATGACGGAGCGCCCCATGCGATGTGTGATGGGTCCGAATTATGGCTGCCGCATGTGGCCGCAGGCGTGATTTTGAGATATGCTCCGATGAGTGCGTGCGGTGTGTCGTCGGCGTCCCGCCGCCAACTATTTTCACTACAGCCGATTTAGATACCTGCAAGAAAAGTCCGACGTGAAAAAGGAAACATTTATCAGCTTCAAGTAAAAATACATAGCGCTATTGCCTTATAACTGAACAATGTCATAGTACTCGCAAGCAATCACGGAAAGCACGTGTGGGCATGGGAGGAAAAATAGGAATGATTGTCGTTTCCTTTTCCTTTTTTTGAGAAACGGGTGTAGCGTCTACACACCTGAGGAGCTCAGAAAAGATGCGTATAAGCCATACTGCCACGAAGGCAGCTCCCATGCCCACTGTTGATTCCATCGAACAGCCGTGATTTTATATGCGTCGGCGGAGAAGATGTCGCTGCTGTCGTCTTGATAGGCAGATCTGTGTAGTTGCAGATAGCCGGTACGGGAAGTATTCCGCGTGCGGGGTTCATTGGCGTCACGCAGCACGAAGCCACGTGGGCCACAGAAAGCCGGGTGCAAGTAGGGGCTGGAGTGGCCAGCGGATAAGTCGTTGCCAGGATCATCAGGGCCTGAGGAGCATATAAAACCTGCGTATAAGCCATACTGCCACGAAGGCAGCTCCCGTGCCCACTTGTGTGGTATCGATAGGTTAAGGTGCCGGGAATCCAAATTCACAGATCGCTCAACTTGAAGTTGTTTAATGAAGCAGCAAATGCCAGAAACGCGAAAACGGGTGCCGATGCACCGCATGCCGTCGAGTAATACAGTTTGTGAGGCCACAATAATAGTGCATGACAAGAGCTCATTGGGGAAGCATCTATAAGTGTTTTTCATAAAAAAAGTGTCCCTCTTCGGTTGAGCACATAGAATAAATGTAAATCAAACTTTGCGTAAGCCGGCGTAATTTAAATAATTCAGACAACAGATTTTATACATTGAGGGATGGGCTGCTTCTCTTGCGCTCGTCAGCTTCAATGCTTTCAGTTTTGTTTTAAAGCAGGCGTTGGCGCGGAATTAGCGAGGTGAATATCCTACCATGGTTAACGCCCGAGCTTCTGCAAGCAATACCTACGCCAGAAAGCGCATAAGCGACAAGATGCACTGCAGGTGTTTGAGCGACCACGACCCACCTGAGATTCTAGTCCGACCCGCCGCGATGGCTCAGTGACTAAGGCATTGTGCTGCTGAGCAGGAGGACGCGGGTTCGATTCCCGGCCGCAGTGGCCGCTTTTATGGTGGTTGCTAAAAGAAAAAACACCCGCGTGTAGGAGATTTAGGCGCACGCTAAAGGTCCCCAGGTGGTCAACATTAATCCGGAACCTTCCACTACGGCGCGCCTCATCGCCTGCGTTGCATCTGCGCGTTAAACCCTACAATCAATCAGATTCTAATCCGTTTTCTGCGCGCGAATGTTGCTATCTTTAAGGCGTGCCCACCAGAGGTCGGCGAACTCACTCAGACTCATTCGGGCTCAAACTCACGCGTGAGTTTGAGTTTGAGTGAGCGCGAGGCTAGTGGCATGGTGAGTGTGAACTTGAGTGAGTTTCAGCCGAGTGAGCCCCACTGAGTTTGAGTCCGATTGAGATTGAGTTTGAGTACGCCTGACACCTAGGGAATTCTGAGTACATTTTGAGTTTGAGTCCATTTTGAGTAGTGAGTACATTTTGAGTTTCAGTCCATTTTGAGTTCTGAGTACATTTTGAGTTTCAGTCTATTTTGAGTTCTGAGTACATTTTGAGTTTGAGTTCATTTTGAGTTCTGAGTAAATTTTGAGTTTGAGTCCATTTAGAGTTCTGAGTCCATTTTGAGCTTGAGCCCATTTTGAGTTCTAGTACATTTTGAGTTTCAATACATTTTGAGTTTGAGTACATTTTGAGTTTGAGTACATATTGAGGTTGGAGTACATTTTGAGTTTGAGTACGTATGAGTAGCCTAGCAGGCAGCTATGGTTGGCTGCTAAGTGTCATGCGTCGCTATGGGCTCTGAATTCAGGTTAGCTGCGAGTACCGCGCCATTCGCGATCGGCATGATCGGTTGGGAGAGAGGGGTGTGTGATTTTTTTTAGTTTTTAGTTTTTTGTCGAATTTTCATGGCCATAAGCACTTGCTGTATACCAAGCTTTCGCGGCTGCGGAGTAAGTGATAATTGACTGGTAATGTCATAAAATGGTTGTCTTAACTTTTCTTCGTGATGGATCCACTAAGAGGGTGGGAAGGGGTGGTGGGAAAGCGCACAGCGGGGCTTGCTTGCTGGTTGTTCGCCTGCTACGGTTAACGGCTTGATATACTAGGGGTCCCAAAAAAAGAGGCGAGAGCCGGGGGGAAAAGGGGGCGGGGGATGTCCCTTTTGCTGTTTCACATGCATTAGCTGAATTAACTGGGCAACGCCCCTTTATACAGAATAATGACCGCATTAGATTGGGTGAAAAGTCAAACTGATGATGCTAAGGAGTGTAAGGTATCAAATGAAAGGTATCAAATAACGCGGGGTAAATAAAAAATGCTTCCTGATTGTAGTCATCAGGCAGTCATAATGAGTCATAAAATGGGTTAAATTTCGAAATGACGCTGCGAGCGCATGTGGGGATATAAATTCAAGGTCTCGATGTGGGGAATCATTCGGGACAAAAATGAGTTATGGTTATATCATGACGTAGTCATGGTTAGTCATAGATTCGGCTAAAATTCAAGTTCATGGCGCTAGGGCGTGTGGCGTATCAAATTAAAGGTCTCGATGAGGGTAATCACATGCTTCTGATTATTATCTTGATAGAGTCAAGGTGGGTCATAAATTATGTTAAAATTCACAATAACGCCACTGGGTGTGCGGGGCATCAAACTGAAGGTTCTGATGACGGAAATCACGTGGGACAAAAATGCAATATTGCTATATCATGAGATAGTCATGGTTAGTCATTGATTGGTTTACGATTCAAATTGAATCTGCTAGGATGTGATGGGTATCAAATTATTGGTCTTGATCAGCGGAATCACGTGGGAGAAATACAAAAAAGCTCGCTGGTTATAACCATGAGATAGTCATGGTTCGAAGTGACCCCGCTAGGGCGTGTAGGGTATCAAATTTACGGTCTTGACGAGGGGAATCACGTGATACAAATAAAAAAGGCTTCGTGCTTCTAATCATGAGATAGTAATTATGAGTCATAGATTCGGTAAATTCAAGGTGAGGCCGCTAAAGCATGTGGGGTGTCAAATTGAAGGTTTCAGTTAGGGGAATCCCGTCGGACATTTAAATAATGCGTCCTGGTTACAGTCAGGAGAGTCATGATTAGTTTGGTATGAATTCCATATGATCCTCTAGGGTGTGGGGGGTATCAAATTAAAGGTGTCGTCGAGGGGGATCACGTGGGAAAAATATAAAAATGATTTCTGGTTATAGTTATGAGGACATAACAAAAGGTGTCTTTGTTTATTAGCTCGGTCAGGTTTAACCAAAACTTCATGCCAACCCGTAAGGCAGTTGTGCTATATACATGCGAAGGTTTTTCCAGAGATGTCCATGAATGCGGTATATAGAAATAAAAATATTGGCGTCTAATTGCTGAATCATCGAGGCAGGATGGCATGGGTAAAAACAAAAGCCATGCCAAGCTCTCAAACCTTAATCAGCCGACTGAAACATACAGCTGAAACCCTTAATCATGCAACTGAAGTGCACAACGAGTGTTTTTTTTTTGTGAGGTATAGCAGCGAAGGCATTCATTGGTACCGGTGATATTCCGCGGCAGATCCAAAACACGTGCGGCAAGCGTTGTCGGCTCGCTCGGCAAGAGGCGATGCGTCCACTAAAACAAAAGAGGGTTGGGAGGGTAGAGGGTTGGTTCAAAGCGCCCTCACTCTGTCAATAATCTGCTGTATCGTTTCCTTGTTGGGTGCGCAGGCCGTATGAAAGTGCGCGCTCGCTGCTCCTCCAGTCCAGCCGTGGAAAGTGCTACGAGTTGTGCCGCGCCTCCGCCGGATGGCGCCACGGGTCCCGCGACCAAGAGAAGACGCAGTGAAACATCCCCCTCGCGAGGGGCACGATCAAATGCAGAGCATTTCCGGGGGCGCACGACGTTAAATAGTTTGCGTTACGTTAATGTTGTTGCACTTGTGGCAACTGCTGACGAGAGAGCGCTCGTCAGCAGTAATTTGAATGAGTCAACGATATAAGCCGCGTTCGTAGCATCCCATTCTGTGTCGGCTTTGTGGCGCAGTGGGTAGAGCACCATGTACATTGCGTTCCGCCCGCAGGGTCGAGGGATCGAAACCGGGTGCCGGATAGTACCGTAAAAACCCGCGTATAATACGAGATTTTTTTCCAAATTTTACTCTGTAAAATTTGTGCCTCGTATTATATGTGGATCCCAAAGTTTACAGCCGAAAATTTGCACTTTCGGTTTCAGCGGAGGGTCGCCATCTTGCGTGGCGTTAGCTGCTGCTGCTTCTCTCAGCCGGCGCCATTTTGATTGTTTTGACTACGCGAAGGATCTCGGCACGTTCACCGCAAGTCTATCACGATGTCGGGTGCACTTCAGTATTCGGCTGCAATTAATAAGAAAAGTTATTTTATGTGCCGAGACCATCAGAAATTGCGCTGCAGGACGGCAGCTCGGCGTTACCGAAGGCAGCATTCGTGGGTGGAGAAAGCAACTGGTGCTTGACTGGATAAAGTCTGTGTGGTGTCGGCGGCCTGGAGCACTGTTGGGGATTCCCGTCAGTGCTCGTGTTGGACGCATTTCGCTGCCACCTGGCCGATTCCGTGAAGAAGTTGTTGCGCGAACCCCGCACCAAACTCATTGTCATGCCAGGAGGAATGACATCCCAGCAGCTGCAACCGCTAGAAATTTGCATCAACAAGCCTCTCAAAGACTGCATCAGGTCCTGCTACCAAGAGTGGATGAGGACAGGATACCCGTAAGTGACAGCTACGGAATGGCTGACGCGGGTTTCTCCAGCGGTGCTTTGTGGCTGGATCGCGGATGCGTGGGCCAGCATTCCAGAGGAGCTCGTCAGTCGCTCTTTTAAGAAAGGCTGCATCTCGAACGCCCTTGATAGCACTGAGGACCACTTTCTGTGGGAAGACACTTCCGACAAGGCGACTTCAGCAGACAGCGGCAGCGAACCTGACGATGAGAGAACGGACGTTGGGAGACGGTGCCAGCGAAAACTGACAAAGACTGAACGGTAACTGCAGTGCAAATAAATGTTTTATGTGCTCTTTACCTCGCATTATATGCGGATGAAAACTTTTTTTTCTGATTTTGATGTCCCCGCATTACACCTCGTATTATACGCGGGTCCGTATTATACGCGGGTTTTTACGGTATTTTTTTTATATAGTAGGGAGGGGTGCTGTGCGGACTACGGACGTAAACGCGGGTGACATCGTGAGTTACTGAAATGCTCTGCATTTAAAACTCTCTGCTAGTAACAGCCATTCAAACGTTACTGCCTCCATTTCCCCCTATCCCAACAAACAAGCAAATCCTTCGACACATATGGTGTCGCGAAAATTGTGGACGACCATAGGTAACAGGGCAGCAGAGGTTATCAGAAAGGCGAATTTCACATTTGTTTATGACTAAGCCTTGCGGCCGCGTTTTGTGTCCGTAATTTTCTTGCCACAGTGTACCAACATGCACTCGAATCCAGAATTCGTCAATTACATGTGAGACATTACCTCTTTCCTAGGTAGAGTGTAGCAGATAGAGAGGCAACAGAGCCGCCAAGACATAAACAGACATTGCGACATAAGGAAAACAAGCAAGCCAAGTCTTTTTGTTCGCTCGAACTGATTTTATTACAATAAGAAATCAGCGCAAGATATCAAAACTAGCCCATGATAACAATGTAAAGGAAAAGAATTAACTCGGGCTCTGCATTTCTCCAACGACAACATGTCAAACACAATGAAAGAACAGAAGACTGACGCAACACACACACACACACACACACACACACACACACGCACACACACACACACACACACACACACACACACACACACACACACACACACACACACACACACACACACACACGCACGCACGCACACGCACGCACTCGCACTCGCACTCGCACTCGCACTCGGTACGGAGGCGGTAATTGCTTACAACGATAGCGTGGTGCTTTTCCGAGCTACAAGAGCTCATCCCACCTAGCAAATGCTAATTTAAACTAATACAAGTGCTCAGCAAAGAACGAGGCACTTTTTTGTTTGTCCCACGTGATTGCCCTCCTCGAGACCATTAATTCGATAATCCACAAATTTTTAGCGCCACATCTCTCTGAATTTTAACCCAATCTGAGTTTTTCCATGACTACCGTGTTACACGGTTCGCCATTTTTGATATTTTTTACTAATATTTCTTTTTTTAGTTTTTTAACATTTATTTGATCAATTCTCTACATTTACGCTTTTATACTGATTACAGGTTGAACTTCCGTGATATCTGCGTTTTTGTGTAAATGCAGGGCGTTACGCGATCCGTGCTGGGGGAGAGGGAGGGGGCACTCGGCAAAGAATGCTACGCATTAAAAAAGCAAAGACATATCCATGACGCCTCGCGCTTCAGAGATTCGCGGGGACAGTTCGCTTTGACACAAGGCGTTTTTTTTTTCAGGATGCAAAGCAAGAATCCACGGAACCGTAACCCTACACAGCTTCGACGTAAATGAACGGAGCAGTGAGCGCACGTCCCATCGCCCAACCTTGCTTGTTTCGACCCAGGGACCCAGCACACCATCGAGTCTGGACCGCCTCTGTCAGGAACACGAACACGGAGCCTCCATCAAGAGTTTGGTATCCAATATATACGTACAATTGCTTGCAACCAGCGCTAGTCATCTTCGGCCGCAGGTATAGCTGTATTAAATCTGCTACGAAAATTGTTTCCGACCTCACAGGAGCTGCGGGGTCATGTCGTGCCGAATGCAAGAGTTTGAAATCAGAGTCCATCTGAGCCCGAGTAAATTTCTAGCACGAGAGAGTTGTGAGGCCATTTGAGTTTGAATTCATTTTGAGTTCTCAGCCCATTTTGAGTTCTGAGTTCATTTTGAGTTTTGAGTACATGTTGAGTGTGAGTCCATTTTGAGTTTGAGTACATTTTGAGTTTGAGTACATTTTGAGTTTGAGTAAATTTTGAGTTCTGAGTAGATTTTGAGTTTTGAGTACATTTTGAGTTTGAGTACATTTCGAGTTTTGAGTACATTTTGAGTTCGGAGTACATTTTGAGTTTGAGTCCACTTAGAGTTCTGAGTCTATTTTGAGTTTGAGTCCATTTTGAGTTCTCAGTCCATTTTGAGCTTGAGTCAATTTTGAGTTCTGAGTACATTTTGAGTTTTGAGTCCATTTTGAGTACATTTTGGGTTTTCAGTACATTTTGAGTTTGAGTACATTTTGAGTTCTGAGTACATTTTGAGTTTGAGTACGAGAGAGTTCCGAGTTTTGCGCTCAGTGTGAGTTTGGGTTTGAGTGAGCGCAGACGTGCTGCTCTGCACTGAGTCTCAGTTTGAGTGGTGATTCGAAAAAAAAATTGTGAGTGAGTTTGAGTGAGCCGCGCCAACTTTGCCGAGGTATGGTGCCCACGGCCGGTTCGAACCTTATAAGCACTTACAGTTGATGGTTATCCGACCAATCCGAACTTGAGTACTGCCGCTCACTGTGAGCCGCCGTTGATAAATAATCCGTACATCGTGCCCGCATAACTCCACCCCTGTTATGTTTGGGCTGTACAGAGCCGCTCATAAGTTACGCAATTCGGCCACGAACACTACTCGAGATAGTTGTGGAAAGCGGCTGTATATCTCACGCCAGGTTGGCACTTCGCGTGCGAGAATAGAATATGAGAACAAAGTGATCGCCAGACGAGCTGAGATGGAAGCTGCCGCTTGAGCGGGTGCCTAGCCGGGAATCCACTCTTGCGGGTTACTTTAAGCATAGGTTGTCGCTGCTTTGTTGACGTCCGGTGTGAAGTCTATTTGTCCGGCCGCTCGAGCGGTGAACAGAGTTTCTCGTTTGGTCGGTGACAAATAATAAATGTGAAAGCCAGCCTCCTCGGTCAGAGATACGTTATTGGTGGTCGGCCATGGCTTCGTGACGTAAAAGCTGCTGTTGCCAGACCGCACCTGTGCCTCGCTCCTTTTTTGTGACGTTATTTCTACGTTACAAAAAATTGGAAGCAAATCAAGAGAGAGAATTTCCAGCTTTGCGGATTTTTGAGGAAATTACGCATCGTTTTCTCGTCAAAAAGCTGAGAGTGCTACAAAGCGGATGACCTTTCACTTAAAACATTTTTTTCTCTTTCAAGGCAAGCATCTGTACACGTGTTACTGATATAAATTCCCTCTCTTATGGCCTCTCACCTATTCAGTGGTGAAAGACAGGTTGTGAGCAATTGTGAGGTAAACGTCTATGGCTGATTATCCGATTTTCGGTTGCTGGAGCGTCATGATGACCGCTGACAATTCTCGCATACCTAGTCGTTGGAGTCACTATCCGAATTGTCTCTCAAATAACGCACAAGCAACGGCACTTCCGTTGCAATGCAAAATGTGAAGTAGATGGATTAATAGGCGGCGCCGACCTCTAAACCAAACCGAAACATACGAAACCAGTTTTTATAAAAAGTGCGAGGATTCGTGTAAAAGAACATATTACAACGAAAAATCTGGGGTCTTAAAAAAGAAATCACCATTTCTAGGTTTCGAAACCTGCACATTCGCTCCAAAACCCACTATTCTGATCTCACGCTACTGAGGAAGTTAGTAGCGACAACCAACGGTTTTTCGACGGACAAGTCGAGTACCCGCGAAGTCCCTGTAGCAACAACGCATTAAACTCATGTTATTCGATTCGACTTTATGGCTGGCCGCGGTTAGCAGACTACACACGATAACTGCGCGACCAACTGGGAGGAGGAAATGAAAGTACCTCGGGCCTGTTTCTCTGACCCTGAGTCGGCTCAATGGGTTGTCTACGGCACGGTGGCTAAAATGAGAGGAGGTTCTGGCCGTCAAGCGGCCCTGTCGCCGCCATAGCTTCCTTCTCCGTGTCTTCTCTCGTTTGTCTTCCCTCCAGCGGCCGCCTGCTCCCCCTCTCTGCACAATCGCTTTTCCACTCCCCTAGCTGGCGCCTCCTCTTGTTCTGCAGTAGTCGCAGAAGTGCGCACAGTGCAGGTGTTCGTTTCTCCCCCTCAGCAGTGAATGCCCAACGGGGTTATGCTGACAGGCGTAGGCCTCGACTTGTGTTTGTTGTGCTCGTGTGCGCCAGGATTAGCACCTGCTGGCGGGAATCGCGGCAGTGCATGGCGGTGCAACGTTGTTTTAATACAGTGTGAGTGGCACCTGCACCAGATTATTCCTTTCGCATTTAGATTCATTCGTGACTTGGTTTCACGAGCACTGAAAAATATTAGTTTGTAGTTTGCACTCATTGTTTTTGCAAATCCGTCGCTTCACACTGATTTATATGCGTAATTGTTCACATTTTACGACGCCCGCATTATAGGACGCCCGCATTTTACAACGCTTTTTCGTGGTCCCACGTGATTCGCATAATTTGTGTTATATTGTTTTAGCATGTATATAAAGTAAAAGAAGGCTTCCTACAACCGCAGCAGTAGATGCCGCTGGGTAGGCAAAAAATTACACCATCTTCCCGTGGGGAACCCTGATGAGGATGCGAAGCATCATGGGTGTTCCGTGTGGTTCTATTGTGTTGCCGTCATGTTGAGTGATCTGGTGTTTAGTAGCGCCACATTGAATTCCGCGTCCGGGTCCACACCGGTGGCAAAGGCACGCAAGTACTGTTGTGTGACAGTGAGTAGGCGGTGGTTCTCGAGGCGCCGAAACTCGTTCATATATGTTCTTGTCGATGTTGTCGTCTCGGTCGTAGATTGATTGATTGATTGTAGGGTTTAACGCGCCGACGCAACGCAGGCGATGAGGCGCGCCGTAGTGGAGGTCTCCGGATTAATTTTGACCACCTGGGGATCTTTAACGTGCGCCGAAATCTCGTACACACGGGCGTTTTTGCTTTTCGCCTCCATCAGAAAAGCGCCGCCGCGGGGTCGTAGAATCGGTAGTCTCCGTCAGCGTTGGTGAGGTAAAGGTTGTTGACGTTGGTGCACCGGCTGAGAGCAACGTACACGCCCTTCTCTTCGCAGCTTTGTCTTCTTCTTCTTCTTCTTCAGCGGTTACCCTACGGGAAGATGACGACGGTGTTGAACGAGAAGCTATCTCGTGAAGGATTCTTTGTTTGGCCAATCTCTAGGGCATCCTGCCACAATCATCAGCGGTTCTGTTTGTTTACGTTGGTGCACCGGCTGAGAGCAACGTACACTCCCTCCTCTTCGCAGCTTTGTCTTCTTCCCCTTCTTCTTCATCAGCGGTGCGCCTACGCGAAGATGATGACGGTGGTTGTACGCGAAGATATCACGTGATAGATTCTTTGGTTGGCCAATCCTAGGGGCATCCTGCCACAATAATCATCAGCGGTGCCTGGCCAGGCATGCGCAGTGGGGTGCGGACGGCGGACAACAACGACAACGACAAAAGGGAGGGAAAACAGACCCGAGCATGAGATGCTGCGTCTAAAAGGTGGGCTTGTGCCCACAGGGAACGTTATCTCGTGACTCGTTAACAAAAGCAACAGCCATTGTCAGAAAATCAAGTCCTATTGCCTGTCGAAGCCGCATCAGCATCACCCAACAATTAACCCCAGTATCAGTCACGATGTTGTTTAGTTAACATGGGCGCAAACATCTGAGGGTTCTACAGATAGCTAGTTTGCAAGTACCCAACTTAAAAACACACAGGTTTCTTGTAAAATATTATGCGTTGGTGCGGAATTCTTTTTTTAGTAGTGTAACGCAACGAGTACGTGCCCTTCGTAGAAAACTCAGAAATTCACAAAAAGAACCAATATTTGTACAAATAAACAAAGAGAGTTGTTGTTCAAGAAGACTGTAAACAGGGCCTCCAAGCAAAGCCAAATCTAAACTGACACAAAACACGTGTAATATTACTTTTTGACCGTGGACACCAAGGGCAACGAAGTTCTTTCATTAGATGATGATAATATCGCCACAATCGTCGCTGTGGTGTCACATACAATCCAGGAAACAACCATTCGTAAGAAATACGTAAATGATTTGAAAATGACATTGCCTTTGAAGTCTGGAATAACAATAAATACTGTCGGTATGAGAAAAAAAGTCTTGCACGTCTGATAATTTTCTTTCGATAACATTGCCTTTAAAGTGTAGGCGCACAATTTACACAACGGTGGCTACTTCAATAAGCTTTACAGATACATTTTTTCTTGCGAAAAGTGATAACCTAGCCACAGTATCCTCTAACGTTCAAGAAATCGTTCCTTCCGGTTTGGAGGCACTTACGACCTCTCACAACAATCATCATTTGTATTCGTGCTAGCGCTGAGGTGAAAGAAGCTACTGCTCAATGGGAAGACCGTCTCGAATCGGCGATGCAAGAAGCACACTTAAGGAACGCCTGCCAGAATGATTGAGGCGACGAAATCGGAAGCAGTGAGTACAGGAGAGCTTGTAAATTCAGGCGAGAGATTTCATTCTGTGCGGTTTTACCGAGAGGAAATCGGAGCGCTAATTATCATAAGTGAGCTGTTCCCCGAAACGCTTTTAGGGAGGAAGGAATTAATTCGCCAGCCTTGACTACTTTCCTAATAGGTTGGATGATTTAAGTCGCACAGTCACACAGTTGACCAGTACTATTCTGACTGCTCTAACTGAAAAAAATCAAAACAGAACTGGCTAAGCCACCGGACCCCTGATTTCCCCACCAATATTATGCAGTTTTACGTTCAAACCCAAAAAATATAAATAGAGGATAGCTGCCTTTCAAATGCAGCTCAGTAAGAGAGTGTGGTGCAAATATAATTTTGCCATAGGCAGTTGCTTGCAAATATTTGGTCATTGTTTTAATTTCAACAAGCAATTTTTTGTCGCGCAGATGACTACGATTTTGTTATCTAGGGCCGAAGTGTGCTGAGAGAGTAGCACGCCGGCAACGCCCATTGGGTCACTACGACTCATTAACTGTTTACAAAAGATACGCTCCGCGGCACCTTTGTATTGCTAGTCGCAAATTATTTTTTACCACGTCCCCACCTTCGGAAAAAGCTCTACTGAAAGTAACATCGTCTCGGTTGGCTTTGAGCCTAGTAAAAAGTCTGCGGCATTCCAGCATATCTCGAACTGATTCGGGAAACTATGGGGAGACGCATTGACTTATACAAACCTGAAAATAGGTACATTTTGTATCTGGTAAAGAAGGAGGTGAGAAAGCACAAACTTCGGGTAAAGACACCACCGCCCACACGCGACTCGTTCTTTACCGGAAAGCAACCGACGTACTCCTTCATTTCATGCGGTGGTGCACATGGAAAATATTCCGTCCATCAGGCTATGCAATGACCAACGTCAAAATTTTTGAAGTTATTAACCGCCATTCTCGCCGGAGTGCTCATCTCTTAACAGGCTATTTGAATTTTATGTGTGTTAGGGAAAAAGAGAAGGCTGAAACGCACACCCGTCAATATCACACTCGCCAATTCTGGCGATCTTTTCCCGTAATGAGCGTTACAATACTCAAAGTGCTGCTTGTGGGCCGTGAACACTCGCTCGGCTATTCCCGTTCTCTTGTTTCTTTAAAGTTATATCGTAGGTAAAACGGGAAGGTGTTTGGCGTGCGGTGTTATAGTTGAAAATAGAAATGAGGGCGAATCTGCTGTTGCAAATTCTTCGCGGAGGCAGCGAGCAGAAAAATACGCAACCGTGTTTCCTTAACACTGAGAATGTTAATGTGATTTTCCTTGTTTTTTTTTTAAATGGAACCACTCACCTTCAGCCTAGATTCATTTTGGCAGAAAAATTCCGAACCCTGGAACAATTGTCAGGGTTTAGTACGCGTTTTTGCACAGTTTTTGAGCACTTGCCATCGCAATACCTTGTCGTCCCACAAGTTTGTAACTAAATCATTTAGTGAATATGAACTGCAAAAGTCATCTCCGAATTTTCTCTCGCCTATACCACCGTTCTACCAGCAATCATCCAGTAGCCGTTGCGCTAAAAAATGGTGCCCGCACAGCATCAACTGAGAGAAGACAACTCGAGCGCTATTGTTGCGCAGCACTTATGCAGTGGCTTGTGTGTTTTAAGGGCGCCGTCGTCCTCGTTGTAACCGTGTGAACGAAGGAGGCACTGAAGACAAGCCAGAAAGAACGACAGAAATGCGCAGAAGTAAAGTATTCCGAAAGTTGGAGGGGGTGGGCGGTATGCCGAGAAGCTGCAAGACATCACTCCGTCGGTGACATGCTACAAGATAACCGAGAAAACAAAGATGCCACCGAAGATAGAGTGAGCAGGAAAGGGGATAATAAAATTATGCCGAAACGCACGAGGAATGAACCCTCGCGGAATCTCAGTACGAGAAAACGCCAGAGTGTATCGTGCCTTCGTCCGTTCTCTGATGCAGGGATGACTGCGTGAAATGCATCAGGTAAGCTCCGACACCCAGAAGACTCTAGTTCGCCCTAAGCACAATTTCCGGTTTAGGGAGCATCATAATCGTCAGCCAAAGCGGTTAAACATAAAGAGTAACTTAAGTCTTCCTATCGATATCCGTGCTGAATGTTGTTTAGTGTTCACAATCCCGGGTCAGCTGGAACTCCCATAACCTAGCCATACTTCGGCCCCGCATGAGGAGAGTGGCGGCCGTTGTTGCGTACGGAAAGGCCCACTCGAGCCGAGCTCCGCCGCATCCAACATACGTGTGGTAGCGTGGTGTGAAGCGAGCGGCCAGCCGCTGTTGCAGCCGTGAAGAAGTCCAGCCGGCGGGTTTACGTAACTGTTTTCTTTATGGAGATGAGAGCCGAAGCCAAAGAACAACGCCCCGACGGGCGAGGTATCACTACAGGACTCGAGTAGAGTGACAGCATTGATTCACTGCTCAAACAGGAATAACAAATAGCGCTTTTGGGGGTCGTATATATACCCAAAACGGCAACGGTCATAACAAGCGTTTCTCTAGATTGTGCACCAACGTCACGAACGTCACACACACACACCACACTCTTTCCAGAGTTCGTGAACGGCCGGTAGTAGCGGCGCAAGCTGAGTCCGAGAGAGGGCAGAGAGGAGGTCTCCACTGCGGATGCGGGACTCTGTGTCCTTGGGACAGGTCTCGGCGGTTTGCATCGCACGCCATCGAAGGTTGATCGCCCCGATAGATAGGCACCAGAGATACAGGCTTGTCGAGACGTGGAAGGGTGAGTCACCGATAGGGGGGCCCGGATTTAAAGAAGCATACACTGGAGGCGTCGCCGCATAGACGAGCAGTGTTGAAACAAAGCCCAACAGCGGGTTCATTCTTAACACACGCGTCCATGGTGCGCGTCGCCTTCGCGAAAGTCGCCGAAGATTCCAGCACTCTCAGGACCCTATTCTTCCGGAACTGGAAAGCCAAAGGCGGTAGCTTGAGTAGGATGTGAGGCAATCTCACATACCTGTCAACTTGACTTACCTTACCTGAGGCGGGATGCGTGACAAGCCAGCGACAATGAAATCCCTGAGCCCTATTTCAGAAAGCTTTCAGCTATTGCCTAGCCGGAACCAGTATTCAGGCTTCCAGCACGTGAAAATGAGTGAAAAAGCTGCCAAATACAGCGATACCACGTTTATTTAATTCAAGGAACAGACACAAAAAGCGAGAGAGAAAATATCGGCGACGGTCACCCTGCCTATTTTTTTTTCTTTTATTTGATTTGTTGCGTTTGATATTTAAATGGAACTTGAAAGTTTCTGAGCCTCCCTCACATTACGTCAGAATGCAACCACGTCAGTCACAGCTTCCCTATGAGGAAATCAAAAGCGTGCTACAGCGGAAGGAAAGCGTCGATATATCACACATCAGAAAAGCGCTGGTGGGGGACGGAACGCTACGCGCCACGGCGGGAGAAGCGGCGACGAAAGACGCAACGGCGGAAGAAGCAACCAAGCGATCCCGATCAACCTGCTCAAGAACATCCTAGTTTAGTTGACAGCACCCAAGCTTTCAGACAGCGTGAACAACTCCCGGTCAGCGCTCAATAAACTACCGTCATGCGGCACACCAGCGCACCGCTCGCATATCGGTCATATCCCCCTTACTGTTTAATCTAGCAGTGTCACACATAGCCTGTGCTCTGGATCAAGTGCCCGGTCTTCAATACAGCATGTATGCAGACGATATAACCCTATGGGTCACTCGAGGAAGTGATGCATACATAGAAGAAACCCTGCAAGCTGGCGCTACAGCCGTCGTGCAAGGAGCCCGAGTAGCGGGCCTACAATGCTCTCCCACCAAATCAGAGATGCTTGTCTTCCCAGCAAAAAGATCTGGACCTTCGCGAGAGGCTTCCATCCATATTTTAGGTGGACGGAAAGCCTGTACCGCAGGTCAAGAACCTCAAAATTCTAGGCCTACTGCTACAGAGTAATCGGATAAATACGGAGGTAATCAAAAAGTTCTCGGCCCATGTTACCCAAATAATTGGCCTGCTCCGTAGATCGTTGCCCGAGGGCACGGCCTGAAAGAACAAGACCGCTTGAGACTTGTACAAGCGTTTGTTATCAGCCGACTAACGTATGCTCTTCCCTATCTTCCCCTCAACGACAGCGAAATGAAGAAAGTAGATGGTCTCATCCGCAAAGTCTACCGAGCCGCCTTGCAGTTACCACCGAACGCATCCACTGCCAGATTAGAGGCAACAGGGACATACAATACGGCAGCAGAACTAATCGAAGGCCACCGCACTGGCCAAGTCAACCGCCTAGGGCGCTGCTCCGCGGGCAGACACCTCTTGCAGAAACTAGGGATCGGACCAGCTCAAAGCCCCGAGTCTGTGTGCTGCATCAAATCATCAATCAGAAATCATATCATCGTTCGACCGATTCCCAAAAACATGCACCCAAATTAATATTGACAGGCGGATTCATCGAGCCACGACACTGGATAAAAATTTCCCCCTTCCCGAGCGACACTCTATGTCGATGCCGCAGAATATCGGCATAAAGATGCATTCGCCATTGCTGTCATCTCCTCCTCTTGCAACCCTCACCATTCACACCCGTCACCCGCATGTCGTGGAAGAGGCGGCAATCGCACTAGCATTAACCCAAAGGCCCACCCCTGAAATTGTATTTTCGGATTCGAAAACGGCCGTCCAAAATTTGCCAAAGGGCTCATCTGCCCCGGCACACAAAATTCTCGGTCTAAATTCGCCATCCGACGCGGTCGAACTCCAATGGTTCCCGGCTCACACGGGCATTGGAGGGATAGAGACGGCCCACACGGCAGCCCGAGCACTTGTCTCCCGGGCGTACGATGTGGACTCTTCTTTCCCTCCACGGAGCCAGATCGACCAGGGACAGTCTCCTCACATTCCGAGAGGTCACACAGCATTACCGCCTCTCCCGCCGCAAGCTTCCACCCCTCTCACTCATCCCTTACTCTGGAGGAGGAACGCCTCTGGCGTCAACTCCAAACGGAATCTCTACCGTGCAGAGCCGTCCTCCATCATGTCCACCCTCCCTCTACCCATCCTCGCTCTGCCCCCGCTGCGGTGAAAAGCCACGGTCCAACACCAAATGTGGGCTTGTGATGAGGACCCATTCCCTCCAATTAATTCTCCTGACCAGTGGATGGAGGCGTTGGGCCGCTCGGACCCCCAGCTCCAGAAGGAGCTCGTGACTCGAGCGGCTGAAGTCGTCGCGACCCTTCGGGTCGTGCCCACCGCGCCCTAACCCTTTTATGTGAATAAAGTTATTTCTCTCTCTCTCTCTCAAATACCCGTGGACGCTTAGCTCACCGCAAAGCCCCAAAGCAGGGCAGAAGGCACCAATCACATATGTCAGCGAGCGTACGTGACGAATGAATTACTAAAAGCTGCATCTGTGAGCATTAGGATTACATCGCGTTCACAAGCGCATCGCTTTGGAATGTTACTTGCGAGAGCAGCAGTTATGGTGCTACATTTCTACCACTTCGTTTGCACATCAAAATCACTGCGAAAATTTTGTCTATTAGGAATCCGCTCATCATACACAGCGTGAAAAGATGGAAAAGAAGGATTAAAAAATAGACTAAAAATTCTGTTTTCTGTGTTTTCTAGGTTCTGTTCCAACATTTTGGTACGCGCAAGGGGAAGTGGAGTAATCCTTACTCACCTACACTCACGCTCACTGCTCGTTTAAACCCTTCGCTCTCACTCGCGCTTGCCCTCACCACTCGCACCCACTCGCAGTCATGTTGATTGATGGCCATCCACCACTCCTTCTCAGTCACACTCACGGTGACTATTAGTCATCACCACTCGCTCTGATATGCGCTCCTGCTCACCACTCACCTCGCTCTGACGCACTCATACTTGTTCGCGCACGCGATCACCACTCGCCTTTACCACTCGCACTCATTCGCGCTCACGCTAACCATCGTCCTCACTTTCTGTCCTCACGACTACTCAAACTAGCGCTCATGTTACCACTTCTACTCGTTTCAACTCATGCTCACGTCACCACTCGCTGTCACCCGCTCGTTGTCATTTGCACTCACACTCACCACTCACTGTCGTGACTCGCGCTCACTTGCACTCATTAGTGCTCTCACTCGCCATTTTCCTTCACCCAGCAATCCTTCGCGCTTACGCTTACAAGCCACTCAACCTCACAACTCGGCCTCACCGCTCGCTCTCACTTGGACTCACGCTAACCACACTTTGTCACCACTCACCTTCACACGAGTGTGCAGTAGAAGTCGGGGGCACATGGCTAGACAGGATACTGTTAAACTTTCACAGGAGACGAACGATCTAATAGAAAATGGCAAACCATGACAATCTCTACCGCAGCTGACACAATAGAACTAGCGAAGCTTTCGAAGTTAATCAATAAGCGTAAAGCAGCTGACATATGGAAGTAATATATGGAGAGGATCGAATAAACTGTAAAGAACGGAGGTAGCCTGAAAGCAGTGAACAGGCTGTCTCGCGTGGGAAAAATCAGATGTATGCATTAAAGACAAGCAAGGCAATGTCATGACAATAGGGATAAAATAGTGACAGTGGCCGAGGAGTTCTATAGGGACCTGTGTAGAAAATAAAGGTGGAATGGGTGGTTGAGACAAGCGAAGGCAGGGGGCGTGGCACGATCAGAAGAAAGATCGGCCGCGCTCGCGTGCTCGAGCTTGAGTGTTTCGTGACCACCACGAGAACCGGACGTCTGGGTCCTGCTTTCCTTGCTTGATCCGCCACACGCTGGTGCCGAAAACCCAGCCTCCCGGTAACCTTCCTTCATGGAGCACGAACGCCGAGTTCGGGGTCCCTGCGCGCCGCCATCACGAAGGCGATCGCCGCGCTTGACGCTCTCCTCGAGGATCCCGCTGCCCCCGAGACCGAATTCAGGGGCTACGCCACCCTCCTTAGTGAGAAGCAGACGGAGCTGCGCGCCCTGGACACCAAAATCAAGGCTGAACTCTCGGACGAGGCCTTTCAAGCGGACTACGCCACAGCATGGGACTACGAGCACAGCATTTGCGAAACTGCGGCCCGCGTGCACACCGCCCGATCATCGCCTTCTGCCGTCTCCGTCCTTCGAGCTCCGCTGCTGGTGGACATACGCAAGATCGAAGGGTGAGCGAATCCACGGCTCCTCCCGCCGTGCCAGTTCCCCGCGTCGCCCTCCCCAAGCTGCAGATTGCACCATTCTCTGGGGACCGTCGCGATTGGCAGGGATTCTGGGAACAATTCGACGCCACCATCCATGCAAACCAACACTTGACGAAAATCGATAAGTTCAAGTACCTCCGCTCGTACATGACCGGCCCCGCTAAGACCGCGATTGAGGGCATCAGGCTTGCGGAGGATGGATACGACGCTGCGATCAAGATCCTTAAAGACCGTTTTGGCCGCAGAGACCTATTGATGGCGGATCATGTCGATGCCCTCCTCGCCATAACTCCGGTGAAGACCTCTGCGGACGTCGCGGGGCTGCGGCGCTTGCATGACGACATCGGCTTTCGCCTAAACGCTTTGGAGGCACTGTCATCGCGCCCGACCGGTACGCCGTCATAATCCACCGGGTCCTGCTGAAGGCGTTGCCGCATGACATCGCTCTTCTTTACCGGCAACGGATGAAGGAATCAGCCGCGAATGAGGTGACCGGTGATGCCAAGCAAGTTCAGGAGATCTTGGATTTTCTCCGTATTCAGGTGGAAATTCGGGAAGAAGGGCACATGGACAGCACCGGTCCTCAGGTTCGACGCCCTCCAGCACCCCGGCCGACACCGCATGAGGAGTTTTCTCCACCGTCAGCCGCAGCGCTATATGCGGAGTCATCGCCGCCTCCTCGTCGTGACTGTTGCCCCCTTTGTGACGGGCGAGGCCATGGGATCTCGCGATGCACCGCGAATGTGCCACCAGAGGAAGCGACGGCGACTGCAAGCAGGGAGACATTGCTTCCGGTGCGGCAAGCAGAATCACGTTGCACGTGCTTGCCAGACTGCTAGAACGTTGTCCTGCAGCCGCTGTTCACGCCGGCATCTAACGTCACTGTGCGACGTGGCTCAGCCAGGTTCCGCGCACGCTACCAGGTCTGCCAACTCGGCTGGTCAAGGGGGCCCGCCCACAGTGCCCAAACCGTCCCACGCGGCATCGTCGGTGGTTACAGCGTCAACTAGAACCACACGGCCCACTCCAGTCTACCTGCAGACTTGCCGCGCATGGGCGACGGGTCCCAACGGTCAGCTTCTGGTGAGGGTTCTGCTAGACACGGGCAGCCAGCGGACGTTCGTTCGGCGGGACGTTTCGCGCGCTCTGGGCTGCTCCGTTGAAGGCGTTGAGGACCTCAAGCTGGTCACATTCGGCAAGAGCCACCATGCAGCAGCAGAGAAGTATCCTCGCGTGTCAGTCACGGTGGCCAGCCAGAACAACGGCAAGCAGGTGGCCATCGACGCCCTGAGGTCCCAAGTATCTGCGTCGTTACGAGTCCCCCAATCACCGATGACACGCTTAGACTAATGCACGACCATGGTCTTTTTCGCCGCTGACACTTCGCTCGCGTCGGCTTACATGGACGACGAAATGAGCATCCTAATTGTGTCAGATTTCTACTGGCAAGTTACCTCGGGGAACAGTTCACGGCTGACTCCGCACCTGACCGCCGTCGAAACACTCTTCGGCTGGACTCTCTACAGTGCACACTCCGACGAAACTGGCGGTACTTCGGGATTATCTAGTGCTTTATTCCTGGCCCTCATGGAGCCCTCACTAGATGACGCAGCGGCAGATAACAAGTTATCGTCACTGTGGCGACTGGATGCTATCGGCATCAAAAAAGACCTGATGCGTCAGTGCTGGACCGTGCCGCCTAGAGCAATTCGAGAGTGACGTGAGGAAGAATGGCGCGCGGTACGAGCTTCCACTCATGATCCAGGAACCAGGGCTCGCAGAACAACGGTTTGCGTGTGAAGATGCGGCGCTTTCGTGGTCAGCCTGAGCTGCTGTCCCAGTACGACAACGCAATCCAGACGTATTTTTACGACGGCCATGCCGAACGGTTCCCGAGCATGACGGCGACACGCTCGACAACCAGGTACTACATGCCGCATCACGTGTGGTTCGTCGGGACGCCGTCACAACCAAGCTGAGGGTGGTTTTCGATGCCTCGTCACATGTTTCGGGGGCAACCTTCGCTGAACACGATCCTCTGTAAGGGGCCCAAGTTGGATGCGGACCTGTTAAGGCTTATTCTTAAATTCAGGTGCTATCCCGTGGTCATGGTCGCAGATATAAAGAAGGCCTACCTCCAGATGATTGTTCGGGAACAGGACAGGGACGCGCTACGTTTTTGTGGGTCGAGCGTCTTCCTACAGCGGAGGAGCCCTTTCCTCCAGTAGTGAAGTGGCGAATGACACGGGTTCCTTTTGGTGCGAGGTCGAGTCCCTTTTTGCTCGCCGCCACTTTGCACCATCATCTGCGAGTCTCACAAAAGTTTCCGGACAGCGCCGCCATCTTGCGAGAGTGTTTCTATGTCGACGACCTCATCATTGCATGGACAACGTCGACCGAGCTCATCAGATATATTCGGAAGCAAGGGCTGTAATGGCCGAAGCCGGAATGGAGCTCCCAAAATGGGCTTCCAACATCTCTTCCCTGCGGGACTTGTCCATAAGAGATAAGCTCGCATGGGAAGATGAAGGTGGCGATGCCACCACAATGAAAGTTCTCTGGGTGAGCTGGAACCGCATTCAGGACGCTGCTCATCAGCACAGGAAACGTGGCCATATTTATCAACACAAACGCCACCACCAAGGACACCCTGCTACAAACATTTGCAAGAATCTATGATCCGCTAGGTTCTTGGCACCATTCACGGTCCGGGCAAAGGTTATATTTCAAGATTTATGGAAGCTGCGGCACCCATGGGACAGTCCTCTACGACGTGAGCAACTCACCGCCTGGAATGCATGGGGCTCCGAACTAACCGAGGTGCAACACCTTTGTTTGCCACAAAACGTACAGACGACCATGGTTACCCGGAGCAGTTTGTCGAAATCATTTCTTCGCGGACGCTAGCCCGCGAGATATGGCACAGCTGTCTACGTCCGCCGACGCTCCGCGCATGGTGATCCGTTTGAGGCAAATCTGCTGATCAGCAAAGGTCGTGTGGCCCCTATCAAGGAGACGACGTTGCCTCGCCTCGAGCTCCTTGCCTGCCTCATCGCAGCGCGCCTTTACAACTACCTAATGTGAGTTCCTGGCCTATCAGCCACACGTGCTTTCTTCTGGTCGGACGCGCAGATTGCCCTGCACTGGATATGCGGGAGCCTAGCCGGTGGCCACCCTTCGTCCGGAATCGCGTCGAAGAGATCCAGCGCCTGACCAAGGGATCCAGATGGGGCATTGCAGCAGCAAGGACAATCCTGCCGACCTCATCACACGCGGAATAAGGGCAACAGTCCTCAGAACATCAGAGCTTTGGTGGCATGGACCATCTTGGATCGCCCATCCACAAAACCTGTGGCCATTGAACCAGCCCCAGGAAGTCGCTGACTTCGTCGACCCGTCACCAGCCTTGGCGTCATCTTGCCCAGTGGGGTCTTCGCCACCGGAACCGCTGTGCAAAATTTCATTTTAGCAGCTACTCACGGATACTTAGAGTGACGGCCTGGGTTCGATGCTTTTCGTAAATAACGCTTTACGGCAACGGTCCGTCGATGACCGGGCCACTGGTTGCTAACGAAGTCCAAGAAGCTGAACTGTACTGGATTCTCCAGGTACAGCAGGAAGCATTCCCCCAAGACCGGGAAGCTCTATCGAACAGCCAGCTTGGTGTGGGGACTTCCCGACTGCTTCGTCTACAGCCCTTTTTGGACTCAGTGCCGTTATCCGCGTGGGGGGACGAACTACACTGCTTACAATCTCCTTTCGACAATGCGATCATTCTGCCCGAAAGAAGCGATTTAACCCGGCTGCTTATTCTCGCAACCCATGAGCGCCTGTTGCAAGTGAAACAGAAGCCACTCTCACAGAGATCCGCCAGCACTATTGGATCATTCGAGGACGCCAGACAGTGAAGAAAGCCCTTCACCAGTGCTTGCCGTGCCGAGGCGCAGGCTGACACCGGAGACAGCACCGACGGCACCATTACCACGTGACCGCATAACGGAAACAAGCCCGTTCTCTATTGTGGGCGTCGACTTCTGCGGTCCTCTGTACTGCCGTACCAACGATCCCTTCCAAAGTCAAAGCATACGTCGCCGTATTCTCGTGCGGCGTCATGCGGGCTCTACGCCTGGACTTGACGACGGGGATGACAGCATCAAGTTTCTCGCTCGCCTTCAGGCGCTTCATTGCTCGCCGCGGAATACCTGCCACGGTATACTCCGATAACGCCCTCGCTTTTAAACACTCTGTCCGAAGTCCTTCACTCCCTCACCGAGCCACACCCCAAAATTTCTGCAGCGGACACCGCATTGTTTGGAAATTCAACGTAGAGAAGGCACCGTGGTGGGGCGGTAGTGTGGGAACGAGTGATTTGGATAACGAAAGAGATGCTGAGACGTACCCTTGGACGCAAGCTGACAGCTGAGGAACTGGTCACCACGTTGTGTGAAGTGGAGGCGGTTATCAACAGCCGGCCCTTGACGTACCTGACCACGGATGCCGACGGACCTCATCCCATAACACCGGCTCACTTCTGGCTCGGCAAGCCGAACACGTGCCTCCCCCAGAACCTCGGGCCATTCGAGCCATCGTCGACAAGCTCCGAGTTGACACGCCGCTGGAGGCACCGACAGAACGTCACAAAGCGCCTAAGGCAAAGATGGCGGAATGAATACCTGCTGCTTCTGCGGTCCGCTCATGAAGCGCCCTCACATCCGCCACACCACTCGCAGTCGGATACGCTGGTTGTAGTACACGATGAAGGATACGCCCCAACGTTTTGGAGACTCGGCCGTGTGGCCAAGTTGCTACCCGGACGCGACGGAATCGCCCGCCCCTGTGTACTCCGCCTGTCAACTGGTCAAGAAATCAGGCGGCCCATTCAACGGCTTACTTCCTGAAGCCAACACTTAGACTTCTTGGCGGGCCGGGGAGTATGCAGAAAATAAAGGTGGAATGGGCGGTTGAGACAAGTGAAGGCAGAGGCGTGGCGCGATAAGAAGAAGAAGATCGGCCGCACTCGCGTGCTCGAGCTTGAGTGTTTCGTGACCACCACGAGAACCGGACGTCTGGGTCCTGCTTTCCTTGCTAGCCCCACAACCTGACAGTCGCCGGGACATCCAGGATAACGCCGACCGAGACAATAGTTCAGAGGAGACAGACATCCACCCGTAACGACCGAAGAAGTAAGGAAGGCTTGGAAGAAATGAAAGGGGGCGAAGCACCTGGTGAGGATCAGATAACAGCAGACCTCTTGAAGGATGGCGGATAAATCGTACTTGAAAAACTGGGAAACCTGTATACGCAATGCCTAATGAACCGCAAGTGTACCGGAATCTTGGAAGAACGCGAACATCATCTTAATCCATAAGAAAGACGACACGAAGCACTTGAAAAATTACAGGCCGATCAGCTTACTGTCAGTCGTCTACAAGGTACTTACCAAGGTAATCGCTACAGAATTTCTGCAACCTTATATTTCAGTCAACCTAAAGAAACATCAGGGTTCCGTAAAGGTTATTCAACAATGGACCATATTCACACGATCAATCAGGTGATAGAGAAGTGCGCTGAGTATACTAACCCCTATATATAGCCTTCATAGATTATGAGAAAGCATTTGACTCGATAGAAACACCAGCAGTCATTCAGGCATTACGGAACCAGGGGGCAGATGAGCATTATGTAAGAATACTAGAGGATATCTACAATGGGTCCACAGCTACCATCATCCTCCATAAGGAGAGCAGTAAAATACCTATAAGAAAGCGTGTCAGACAAGGAGACACATTTCTCCAATGTTATTCACAGCATGTTTACAAGAAGTATCAGAACGTTGGATTGGGAACAGGTGGGAGTGGGAGATAGGGTTAATGGAGAATACCTCAGTAACCTCAGATTTGCTGATGACGTCGCCTTGCTAAGTAACTCGGGGGACGAATTGCAAAGCATGCTTTCCGCACTGGACGAACAGAGTAGAACCGTGGGCCTGAAAATTAATATGCAGAAACACTAAAGTAATGATCAATAACCTCGGGAAAGCACAGCGGTTTGAGATAGGTGGCGAGGCAGTGGAAGTGGTAAGCGAATATATCTACTTAGGCCAAGTTGTGACCCCAGATCCCAACCATGACGCAGAGATGATTAGAAGGATAAGAGTGGGGTGGGGTGCATATGGGCAACATTCTCAGATAATGAATAGAAAGCCTACCATTGTCGCTGAAGAAGAAAGTGTATGACAGCTGCATCTTACCGGTACTCACCTACGGGGCAGAAACCTGGAGGCTCACTAAGAGGGTTCAACTTATGGAACGAACTCAGCGGTCAATGAAGCGGAAAATGATAGGTGTAACATTAAGGGACAAGAAGAGAGCGGAGGGGTCAGGGAACAAACACGGTTAAGGACATAGTAGAGATTAAGAAGAAGAAATGGACGTGGGCAGGGCAATGTAATGCGAAGGCAAGATAACCGCTGGTCATTAAGGGTAACAAAATGGATCCCTACAGAAGGCAAGTGTGGCAGGGGGCGGCAGAAAGTTAGACGGGCAGATGAGATCAAGAAGTTTGCGGGGATAAATTGGTCACAGTTGGCACAGGACCGAGGTAATGGAGAATAATGGGAGAGGCCTTTGCCCTGCAGTGGGCGTAGATAGGTTGATGATGATGATGATGATGATTGACCTTCGTCGAGTTGTGCTCAAATACTCACCCCACTTCCACTGATTCGCGCTCCCACTCACACACGCGCTCGCTCGCAGTTCACTCTCACCACTAGCCGTCACCGCTCGCTCTCTTGCGCTCCCGCTCATCACTCGCCGTCACCACTCGCCCTCGGCGCGCTCGCCCTCACCAGCCGTCTTCACCACTCGCATTCATTGGCACCCACGCTCATCAATCGCCCTCACAATTCGCTCGCAGTCACGTTTATCTCACGACCGCCGTCACCACTCGCATCACTCGCACTCGCGCTCACTACTAATTCGCAGTCACGCAAACCACTCGCATTCGCCTCAGACACACTCATACTCCTGTCTCACATAAACCACTCACACGCACTCGCGCTCACCACTCACACGCACTCGCACCCACGTTCACCACTAACATCCCCCACTCACTCTCAACCACTACTAATACTTATTCGCATTCCTTCTCATTTTGATCTTGTCGACTTGTATAAGCTGCTTTCTATGAAGTATATTTTAGCCGGGGTCAGCATTATTGCACATGAGCCAACTCTTGCTGTTTTGTGGCTTGATATGAGAAACACCTGCGACATAGATGGTGTGGTTGCTCTACCATTTTGCACAACCGAAATTTTCTTCTAAGACTGGGCTGCACTTACAATGATACAGTGCAGCGACGGATCTCCTTACGGGGCCCGTTTCCGGCATGTGTAGGGGTGTTTTTAAATCTCGTATTGAGGCATATTCTTCTCACCCTTGATCCCCAAGAAAATATTGAACTTTAAAATAATCAATTGATAGCTGCGTTCGGCAGTCCTCTTGGATTGTATGTTCCCTCTCATTTTGGGACACCGTGTAACGTAAGCAGCAGTCTAAAATAATGCGAACCCACTTAGTCTTCTCCTGCAAAAACGCAGGGGCATTGCACAGACACAAGGTTAGGTCATGTTAGCTGGAGAGAGAGAAAGCATGAAGAGAAGCTGTAAACAAGATTTGACCCCTTTCTTTTTTGAGAATTCAATTCAGCTTTACGTTCTCGCCCGTCTGACCTCTCCCACAATCTTATCCACCCTACGCGCGAAAGACGTCTACGCGCGAAAGACGCTAACATCTGTGGCGTGATCGTGACGTCAACATCACGCGTTCGTGTGGTGGCGCGATTTCGGCGCTATACACTCTCTCGCGAAGGGCATTGGATTGGATTCGATTGGATTGGCTTGGATTGGCTTGGCTTCGCTAGGTTGGATTGATTGATTGGATGGATTAAAGTGGATTGTATTAGATTGGTTGCGTCATAGCGCGCCAGGTTGCGTCAAAGCCGCTCCACGTTGCGTCATAGCCGCGGTAGGGGGTTCACGGCACGTTTCACCATCGACTTCATCGACAATGTCTCCGCTGAAAGACAACAATTACACAACAACAACCAATACGAAATCCATACGACTTGCGGCGCCCCCCCCGGAAATGCTATGCATTTGATCGTGCCCCTCGCGAGGGGATGTTTTTCGGGCTCTGCACAGCGCCAGCAACTTTTCAAAGAGCAATGCACACTCTGCTACCTGGCCTGAAGTGGCACGCCTGTCTCGTATACCTCGACGACATTGTGGTATTCATTCGCCCGGAGTTTCGACGAACACCTTGCAAGGTTGGAGTCTGTACTCGAGGCCATTCGTACGTCGGGGGTAACGCTGAAGCCTGAAAAAGTGCCGTTTCGCGTAACGAGGAGCTTACGTTCCTCCTGACCCGGCGAAAACTTCAGCCATTGCGAACTTCCCAACGCCGAAAGACAAGAAGGCCGTGCGGAGATTTCTGAGGACTGTGCGCATACTTCCGGCGCTTCGTCGCAAACTTCGCACGCATTGCAGAGCCACTACACGCTTGACTAAAAATATCACCCCTTTAGCTGAAAAACAAAAAGAAAAAGCATTCAGCGAGCTGCAAAAACGCTTTCAAAGCCCACCCGTGCTCGCTCATTTCGACGAAGACGCCGAAACGGAAATGCACACGGCCGCGAGTGATATGGGCTTGGGTGCTGTCCTCGTGCAAAATCAAAGCGGTTGCGAAAACGTAATCGCTATGCCAGCCGTGGTCTGTCGAAAGAGGAGAAAACTACTCAGCATCTGAAAAAGAGTGCCTCGCTATAATATGGCTGATTTCAAAATTGCGCCCATATGTGTATGGTAGACCATTCAGGAAATGCCAATCCAAGCCAATCCAATCCAAGCCAATCCAATCGAATCCAATCCAATGCCCCTCGCGAGAGAGTTATAGCGCCGAATCGCGCCACCACACGAACGCGTGATGTTGACGTCACGATCACGCCACAGATGTTAGCGTCTTTCGCGCGTAGACGTCTTTCGCGCGTAGGGTGGATAAGATTGTGGGAGAGGTCAGACGGGCGAGAACGTAAAGCTGAATTGAATTCTCAAAAAAGAAAGGAGTCCAATCCTGTTTACAGCTTCTCTTCATGCTTCTCTCTCTCTCTCCCTACAGACAGGACCCTAACCCTGTTTTTCTTGAAGAGCCCATCAGGCCGTCTGGGGCGGTAGAGCTTGCACCTGCAAGAGTTCGACGTTACAATCGTCTATAAATCTGGCAGGAAACACTCCGACACCGACTGCCTGTCCTGCGCTCCCGTCGACCCACCACCACAAAACTCTGATGAGACAGCCGTTCTTCGGAGTCGTGGCGGAAAGCAACCTAGCCGCCCAGCAACGTGCCGATCCTAACTTACGCGTCATAATCGACTACCTCGAAGGATGCAACGTCGCCGTGCCTAGGACCTTCAAACGCAACTTACCAGCATTCAGCCTGAAAAACGCCGTAAGTCCGGAACGAGAACAATTATCTGCTTGTCATCCCCTCAGACCTTCGTGACGAAATTTTGGAACCGTGCCACGACGACCCTTCTTCCGGACATCTCGGAACAGCCCGCAAAGTTGGAAAAATCAAGGCGATGTACTACACGGCCCCGCCTTACATGCGACGTCACCCACTACGTCCGGAGCTGCCGTGACTGCCAGCGGCTTAAAAACGCCGCCGACGAGACCCACCGGAGTTCTGAAGCCGATCGCCGTCCCATCGAGTCCCTTTCAAACATTAGAATGGAACTTCTGGGCCTGTCTCTACATCACGATACCGAGAACAAGTGGATTGTCGTAGCGACAGACTACATGACGCGCTACGCAGAGACCACCGCTCTTCCGAGGGAGACTGCACAAAAAGTCGCAAAGTACTTCATAAGCGAATTTTTGCTGCGACATGGAGCCCCTGATGTCCTAATCACGGACCACGGAACGGCCTTTACTGCGGAGCTGATGCAAGGTAGTCTTACGCTACAGCAACACAATCACCGAAGAACGACGGCGACCACCCAAACGAACAGGCTAATAGAAACGTCTGAAAAAAACAAATCGCAATTATGCTGTCAATGTACGTCGACGCTGAACATAAGACTGGGGATGAAGTGCTCCCGCATGTCACGTTTGCGTACAACATGGCTATTCAGGAAACGTAGGCAGATGACGCCATTCGAGCTTGTCTACGGAAGACGGCCGACTACGACGCTTGACACCATGCTTCCGCATGTAGAAGACGACGACCGAAAATCCGACGTCCAAGGACACCTTCGGCGTGCGGAGGAGGCCTGCCAGCTCACTCGAGTTTGTACAACCGTACAACGGTCCCGCAGCTGGTGGATGCCGAGCGCTACAACCTCCGACACCGAGACGCCGAGAACCACCGGGGGACCGTGTTTGGTTTCGACTCCCTCCCGACGACGCGGACTGAGTGAGAAGCTTCGGCGACGGTATTTCGGACCCAACCATATTCTCCGACGTGTTGGCCAAAGTTACCTACGAGGTGATCCTCGATGGTGATTCCGGAACGTCACGATGACGCACGCGGCCGACGTTGTCCACGTGGTTCGCTTGAAACCTTACTATGCAAGATGACGGACTTTTTTTGTTGTTCGTTAGAATTGTCTTCTGTTTCATCATCGGGTCGACGCACTCTTATAAGGGGGGATAATGCCGCGAACCATGTTGGGGTTGTTTATTTATTGTTTTTGTTTTACCGGCCGGCCACGCATTCTTCTCTAATCTGTGTCGCGAAGCGCATCTTCCATTCTTTATTTTTATGCCCGACGGGCTATTCATTCGATAAGCAGTTGGTTTCGTCGTAATGGCACTAGCCCAGAATAATCTTCGCTGATCTACAATGTTCTGGACGTAAATCGGTGGTTCCAGAAACACTCGCGCCGAAAGATCAAAGCCTGCAGAGCAGACGCCACGGCATTCGATTCGCCGACGCTCGCTTGCGTACGTCACTCTGCGGACTGCCGCTACGCCGCCGTGGTATTCGTTAGGTTGTTGGGGGAGCAAAAGTTCGCTCCAATAAACTTGTTTTTTCCTTCAAGACAACTGCGTCGTCTTTGGCAGCGTGACAAATATTCGGTTCCGCGGTCTACTGCCCCACCACTATCTAAATGCGACAATCTACAAGCGGGCAAAAACTGTGAAGAAAACTATATTGATATGCCCTTTTCTTCGAGCTAGCGTAGGGAGCATGGCGGGGACTACACTATTCGGGATAACCACAACGCGAAATACGAAAATACAATAACGCTACCAAATTCGCTGTTATACATTGCTGTTTTACTACCGTGGACTTCACGCGTGAAAAGCAAAATGCGGGAGAACAGGTATCAATTAGGAATAGGGCCGGCTATTTCATAGGTGTAATGGTAAGTGATCGTCGATGGCAACATACTAGCGCGAGGAGCGCGTAGTTTGCCTTCTGTGTTTTCAAGATATGAAACACATATTTCCCAAACTGCAAGCGACAGTAGTGATTCATAGCCCAAAATTTTATAAGGTGAATGGACCGTCAGAAATAGCGCAGCATTCCTGGCAAACAGCAGGAACACATCCGCCAGCTTTAACGTGGCCAGTGAAAAAACGAAGAGGCGCAGCCGGCAACTTTTAATGAAAACTGCTATGTTACGCCCTTGTTAAAGGTAGCTACTTTGTTTGCTGCACATAAGCGTATCGAAATCAATTCAATGTACCTGCAATAAAGCGCAACGCGAATACCTTGGTGTATTTTGCAATAAAACCCCAGCTCTGAAGTTGTCAGGTTTGTCAACCAGGCACAGCAGCAAATGACATGCTTCAACGCAAACGCCGTAACTGTCGTTGAAGGATATGTGACGCCAGGTCCGCGTGAAAACTCGCCGCGCTAACGAGTAATGAAAAATACTGATTGCAACTTCACGACTTTTTCGTAAACGGGCAACTACCTTCACAACACGCCACTCGCCCATTCGAACCGTTTCGCCATTCTAAGGCGCGAATTCATGGAAATCTGCTACGCCTTTTCCAAGAAGCTCGGGAACTCATAATTTGCTCTTAAAACATCCTATATAACGACAGATGTAGCAAGCAAACCAATGACGTATGCCAGGAACTATACTACACCATACCGCGTTGCTTCCGGATGCTTCCAGCGGAACGCGAAGCGGTAGCAAAGTGCAGTGGCCATGTTACGACTACGTTACCTACACGATTTCCGACAGAAAATGCTACAACCCCGAAACTTCATTTGACATCAGCGTGCGGAGCCTTACGCTTTTTGAGTCAGGACACTAAAACGTATTAGTGGAATTTGACGTCAGACGCCCATCCAAATCGTATTCGTAAAAATCAACACGCCAGCGGACCGTTAATTCGACGGTGTGTATATAACAAGAATGCAGTGAGGACATACTACAGAAGCTCAATGCAATGGTGTCGTTAACTACTGGATCTGCGTAGGAGCGGGTAGCGCCAGCAGTAATTGCCACTGCAAGACTCTCCTGCGAAGAATGCAAGCAGCGAGTGCGGCTAACCGCGGCTATTCCGCATATACCGCAGGCAACGACTGTACTCCACTCCTG